>CM024754.1:139984324-140095433 GCA_014218235.1 Colocasia esculenta
TGAAGGAAGACCTGGAGGGTTCCAGGGTGCTGTATTCCTCTTCGGGTTGGGAAGAGAAGACCAGCTGCGGCTGGGTGTGTAAGTGTCCTTGAGGGGGACTGTACCCTTGGGTAGTGAATCCTGAGTTGTTGCTCAGGGACTGGACGTAGGACTCTGTGGAGAGGAGGTCCGAACTAGGATAAAATCTTGTGTAGTGTGATTGCTTGTTGTGTGTTTGTTGTTTTCTTTTTCGCTAACTCTAACAATCATCGAAGTGCTTGTTATGTGAATGTTTTTGTGAACAGGTTGTAAATAATCAAAATTTAAAGAATCTCATTCACCCCCCTCTAGGCTTGGTAGCTGGGCAATAAGTGGTATGAGAGCTAGTCTCTTCGACAAAAAAGAAGATCCAACGATCTGAAGAGAAAAGATCAAATGGCAGCCCAAGGTCACTTCGAAGGTCAGTTAGTAAACAGGCCACCGCTGTTCGATGGTGAAGACTACACATATTGGAAAACAAGGATGGAATTCTTTCTACAAGGTCTTGACTATCAAATCTAGTCGACAGTTAAAGAAGGAGATCTTCTGGTCACGAATGAAAAGGATAAATGGACGGAAGATGACAAGAAGAAGATTTCTCTGAACTGCAAGGCCATGAGTATCCTATGTTGTGCTCTTAGCAAGAAGAGTTCAACCGCATATCAGCCTGCAAATCCGCTATGGAAATGTGGGAAAAGCTGAGAATTACATATGAAGGTACTGACAAAATAAAGGAAACGAGAATAGATATTCTGGTAACCCAATATGAAAGATTTTAGATGCAACCTGGTGAAGCAATTACACAGATGTATAGTAGGTTCACCGACATCACTAATGGATTGGTTGGTCTTCGTAAAACCTATCAGATGGGAGACATGGTTAGGAAAATTCTCAGATCCTTACCTACCTCGTGGACTCCAAAAGTAACAGCAATAGAAGAGGCTAACGACTTGAAAATAATGTCGTTAGAGAAACCTATTGGGTCCCTTATGGCCCATGAGATTAACATGGAAAGGTTGGGAGAATCATCTAGCAGAAAGAAGCATTCCAATGCACTCAAGGCAAAAGAAGACACATCAGAAGAAGGCTCATATAGCCAAGAAAGCATGAACAACAGTGAAGATGAAGAATCAATGCTATCCAGAAGCTTACAACGCATCTTGGCTAAGAAAAATAAGTATCAGTCCGAAAGAAGATACTTCAAGAAGGGAAAAGACTTCAAAAGGTCTGAAGTCAAAGATGCAAAGAAGACTGAACCTATTTTCTATGAGTGTAAGAAGCCTGGACATATCAAGGCAGAATGTCTGAAGCTCAAGAAAACTTAGTTCAGAAAGAAAGACAGTTCCAGAAAACCCAGAAGATTTAAGAAGAAAGCCATGGCAGTAGCATGGGACAACTGTAGTGACTCGGACAGCAAGTCAAGCTCAAGCAATGAAGAAGAAGAAGAAGAAGCCAACCTATCATTCATGGCCAATGTCGAAGACAAGGTAACATCAGATTCATCTTTCTCTTCGTGCAATGAATCTGATTCTTACAACTTAGAAGAAGCTTTTAATGAACTGTATTGTAAATAAAAAGAAGTATGTAAATCACTAAAAGCCAATAAGAAAAATCTCGCATGCTTAGAAAATACTAATTCAGACTTAAAATCAAAAAATGAGCAAATGGAAAAACAAATTACTGAACTAAAAAGGAGAAATGAATTATTATGTGAAGACTTGAAAATTAAAAATGAACAATTAGTGAGTTTGGAAAACCAAGAAACTGTAATTAATTAAAACAAGAAGTTAACACTTTAACAACAGAAAATGAAAAATTGTCAAGTACACTAGAAAAATTTACTAATCGCAGAACAACATTAATATTAGAAGGTGCTAGATGGTTAGGTAAAAAGAAACATGGATTAGGTTATACTCCTCCCGATAATGAGGAAATAGTAGTTTATCCTAAAACATATCCAACTCCTAAATTTGTACCTGAACAAGACACAACATATAAAACAAATCTTAAATACATTCAAACTAAAAAGATAACTAAAATGTCTTGCTGTAGCCATTGCAATAAGTTAGGACACATTAAAGTATCATGTCCAACTAAACATAAAATATGGATAATTAAAGGAAAAATTGATGATACTAACCAACCAGGACCCAAAAGAACTTGGGTACCTAATACTTAATGTTTTTAATGCAGGGAAACCTTCGAGCATCCAAATGGTACTTGGATAGCGATGCTCAAGGCACATGTCATGGAACAGAAAGTTATTCTTACATCCTAAAGCTGAAGAAGGAACAGTCACGTATGGAGACAATGGAAAAAGGACTGTGATAGGCAGTGATCAGTAGGAAGTAAAGATAAAACCGTTAATGAAGATGTGCTATGCGTCAAAGGACTAAAGCACAACCTTATTAGTATCAGCCAGCTGTGCGATAGATGACATCAGATCAGATTTCAAGAGTCAAAGTGCAATATTATAAAGGATGGTGCAGTCATTTTGAAGCTAACAGAGTAAAGAACCTATACGTACTTTATTTGGAAGAACTAAAGGATCAGGACATATGTCTGGCAGCAAATAAAGATCAGTCAACAGATCTCTGGCACTGAAGACTAGGCCACTACAGCTTGGATGACATAAGAAAGTTGATCAAGAAAAGCTTGGTGGAAGGCCTACCCAAGGTTAGTGCAAAAATGAATGGTGTCTGTAGGCCGCGTGCAAAAGGGAAGCACACCAAGTCATCCTTCAAGTCAAAGACTGTGGTAACAATCTCTAAACCCTTAGAACTTCTACATATGGTTCTATTTTGGCCAATGAGAACCTCAAGTCTCGAGGGAAGTACTTTGGATTTGTTATAGTAGATGACTACTCCAGGTTTACATGGGTTTCTTTCCTAGAATACAAGGATAATACTTTTGAGATTTTTGTTAGTTTCAGCAAGAAAGTTCAAAAAGATAAGAAGTATAGCATCATTAGTATCCGATCAGATCATGGAGGAGAATTTTAGAATGAGAGCTTTGCAAAATTATGTGATAGCCAAGGAATAGAACACAACTTCTCAGCACTAAGGACACCATAGCAAATGGAGTCGCTGAAAGAAAGAATAGAACCCTATTGGATATGGCAAGGACAATGCTATCAGAATATGATTTGCCAAGGTACTTTTGGGCCGAAGCCATCAACACAGCTTGTTACATAATCAACAGGTAATGATCAGGCCATTTCTGACGAAGACTTCATATGAATTATACAAGCAGAAGAAGCTGAAAATCAGCCATTTCAGAATCTTGGATGTCTATGCTTCATTCACAACAACGACAAAAGAGATATTGGTATGTTAGATTCCAAATCAGATGAACATATTTTCATGGGGTATGCGTCTAAACCCAAAGGGTATAAAGTATTCAATAAATGTAGTTTATTAATTGAATAGACGGTACATGTTATTTTGATGAGACTAAACCTTCCTTGAGAAAGGAAGTAGATAGTGATGTTGATGATACATATGAACTATCCAAGAAGCTAAAGAACACATTTGTTGAGGATAAGGAAGATCCACCCTTGGAAAATCTACAACAAAAGGTTACATCATACGACAATCTTCCAAAGAATTGAGGTATAAGAAAGATCACTTGCTGGAAAACATCATAAGTGATCCATCGGTTGGGGTAAGAACCAGAGGTAGCATAATTCCTTGTGGACTGCATAGCTTTTGTGTCTCAAATAGAGCCTAAGACAGTCAATGAAGCACTAACTGAGGAATCTTGGATATTAGCCATGCAAGATGAACTAAATCAGTTCAAGAGAAACCAAGTATGGTCCCCTGTTCTGAGATCATCAGATCATCCTGTGATTGGCACCAAATGGGTGTTGAGAAACAAATTGGATGAAGCTGGTGTGATCATAAGAAACAAGACCAAATTGGTAGCTCAAGGCTATTCCCAAGAGGAAGGCATAGATTTCGATGAAACTTATGCACCAGTGGCTAGACTTGAGGCAATTAGGATTTTACTTGCATATGCTTCTAACTTTTTCAAATGGATGTAAAATCTACTTTTTTGAATGGTTTTATAAAGGAAGAGGTATATGTAGAACATTCGCCGGTTTTGATGACATGGATTATCCGAATCATATTTTTAAATTGCATAAGGCTTTATATGGTTTGAAGTAAGCACCTAGAGCTTGGTATGAAAGACAATTCATTTTTGTTAAATCATGGTTTCATTAGAGGAAAAGTAGATAGCACATTATTCATTACATCTAAACTTAAAAATGTGTTACATGTTCAAATATATGTTGATGATATAATATATGGCTCTACTGATGAATCTCTTTGCAAGTATTTTGAAAAGCTTATGCATGGAGAATGAAATGAGCATATGGGGGAGCTCAACTACATCCTCGGATTGCAAATCAAACAAGGGAAGGAAAGATTTCACATCTGTCAAGCCAAGTACACCAAAGAATTACTAAAGAAGTTTGGATTTAAAAATGCCAGGCCTTGTCAACACCCATGAGCACATCAACAAGGCTAGACAATGACAAAAATGGTAAGAAAGTAGATCAGAAACTTTACAGAGGTATGATAGGTTCATTACTCTATTTAACAGTAAGTAGACCTGATATATTGTTCAGCGTATGTATGTGTGCTAGTTACCAGGCAGATCCTAAAGAGTCTCATTAATGATCCTTAGCCAAAACTCATGATCTAGGATTATGGTACCCAAATTCATGTGAAATTAGTTTAGTAGGATATTATGATGCTGACTATGCTGGATGCAAGGTAGATTGGAAAAGCACCAGTGGATGTTGTCAATTTCTTGCAGGATGTCTAATTTCGTGGTCCTCAAGAAGCAAAAGTTAGTAGCACTCTCTACAGCTGAAGCAGAGTACATGGCTGCTGGAAGCTTGTACACAACTATTGTGGAGTAAACAACAACTTGAGGATTATGGACTTCAGATCAAGACAATTCCATTACTGTGCGACAACACAAGCGTAATAAATCTTACCAAGAATCCAGTCCAGCATTCAAGGACAAAGCATATTGAGGTTAGGTACCATTTTATTCGTCATCATGTAGCTAATGGTAATATTGACATATCTTTCGTAGATACCAAAAGCAGTTAGCAGATATCTTCACAAAGCCCTTACCTGAAGAGAGATTTACTTCCCTTAAAAGTGAACTAGGTATGTGTAATTTGTGAAAGATTTATCTGTATAAAACTGAAATATAAATTATTTCAGAATACCCAAATTTTCTCTCCCCTATAGTAAGCAAAATATCATTAAAATATTACTTGAGACGGTTCGATTAATTTTAAGGTATTTATTCCTCTCGAACTGGTCACTTTATCATTTTCTGCCATTATGGCACCTCTTGTTTCGAAAAGTCACTTTATTCTTTTTGATAAAAACGTGAAATCTGTGTTACAATGATTCATCCTTCGTCTTCATCTCCTTCAACTTGCCTGAGGCGATACCCTATCGACTCCGGCATCGACTCTCTGGGATTTCAAAGCTTCTAACTCCTTCCCGCGAGAAATTTCTTGAGGGCTTCTGCTCTTTTTCCTCATTCCAATCATCCAGAAACTTTAACCATTCAAATCCATGGTTGCGTCTGGTGTATCCGGCAACGTTGGGGGCTATGGAGCTACGTTTCTTACCGCCGACCAGCAAGAGAGGTATACCTCTGTGAAGATCAATGTCTGTGGCAACAAGGTAGCAGACGTTGCAGATTTGCAGAAGAATGGAATGGGCAGCGTCATTGCCGTAATGGAGAGGATGAAATGGTCGAAGATGGCAACTCTGTCAGAGGCGAGTTATCTAGACGTAGTGAAGGCATTTTACGTTTGTTTGAACACTGAGGAGGACGAGTCCTTGACATCCACTGTCAAAGGAACCCAAATTAAGATTACCTATGAGCTTTTGGAATCTTTATTTGGAGTTTGCACCACCGGTCACAGTGGATTTACACTGTGGATATCCAGGCTACGGGATTAGGGATTGTTGGTCCCGAGTACAAACTGAAGGATGGGAAGATTGACATCAACCAGCTGACTGCATTCAATCGTCTTCTACACTTCATTGTTTTCCAAATATTGATCCTAAGGAGTGCCACCTTTTCGACTTGTACTAAGGCAGACTCCTATATGATGTTCTGGGCTATCCAAAACCAGAGCATAAACATGGCTGAGGTTATAATAGAAAGGATGAAGTTTGCATCCGCTCAGATTTGGGACAAGAAGAGAAAGCTAAATGTGTCCCTACCATATGCACATCTGCTCACCAAGGTATTTCAACATTTTGGTATTAATTTGTCTGGAGCAGTGCCAGAAAAGATGGGGCAGGATATTCGCCGCAGAAACTTGAAGAAGAGTGGATTCTCACTGGTTAAAGGTGTGTGGACCAAGACCTCAGTGGCTGAGGGTGAAGCCATTATTGGTGAAGCCCAAGAACTCCAAGAAGAGGTAGGAGAAGCAGCAATAGCAGCAGAAGTTCAAGAGCAACAACAAGAAGTTATCAGTTCAGAAATTGCAGTGGAACAAGCAGTAGAGCAGAGGTCAGAGCAGAAGAACCAGTGATCATTGGAAGCCAGATTGAGATATCCTCACACGAAATTTTGAGCCAGTTGAGCGAGCTTCAGAGGCTATCAACCACACCTCAATTGTGGCCTCTATTCTTAGAAGTGTGCTGGAGTCCATTCCCAGCCCGAGGGGGCAAGAAGAAAATGTTCCAAAGGTTTTGGCATCATGCCACATTGCAGACATTCTATGGACGATGCTCCTATTGAGGGGGAGCAGTCATTTGAGAAGGAAGCACACAAATATAGGGGGAGCACACTACCAATGCCTCTGTAGATGAATTTCAAGAAGGCATTGTGGAGAGTGCCTCAGATGATGACAATGAGATTTTGTGGAGCCCGTTGCAAGGAAAGCAAAAAAGGGAAACAAGTAGCTCCGAAGATTCCCCTCCTCACATAGAAGGCCATCGGATCGGAGGCAAAGAAGAAGCATCTAAAGGTCAATTTGAAGCCTCTTATTGAAAGAATGGATGAACAAGGAAGATTATGTGCTCTGTGCAATCTGACATTGCTTCTATGTGTATAAGCCAGAGTACTTCAACTAAGGAGATGGGTCATGGTCAGAAATACAGTTAGATGGGTGCGAAGTTAACTTATTGGCATTAAAGATTCTATTGCCGCACTTGCAGATTTAGTGAGGGCGCAGTCCACAAATGCCCCTCTTGTTCATTCTCTGCCGAACCTGTCAGTAGCTCAGGCCTTCAGAGGCCAGCAACAAGATGCTGGGCCATCAGGGCAGTTTTAAAAGAACCAGTAGGACCATCAGGGCCACAGGTTTAGCAATTGAAGTAGAGGTCATGTTGAAGCTGTGAGAAAGCTGGGCCACCAGGGCCATCAGAGGATGTTGTTGGGTGTAGTACCCTAGAATTCCTTGAAATTATTCTATTCATTGTGTGTTTATTTCTGCATAAATTGAATGTTGTTTGTGTAGATCTAGGCGTCAAGATCATTGACGTTAAAGCTTGTAAGCGGCAACATCGCATGCCGTTTATATGATGTTAACGACAACAAGTATTGACGTTCAACAATATTTTCTGAATTATTTAATTTTGGGCAAGACTATAAACGACATCATCGATGGACGTTTATATTGAGGAAAACGGCAACCTATGTTGACGTTAACCTGACTTGCCTGTTTTTGAGCTTTCCGTTCCGGATCAAGGAAAACGGCCATTTCGGGAAGGCTTTAATGAGCTGATCCGAGGCGTTTAGATCCGAGGGTCAGGGTTGGGTTTGGCCTTGGCTTGAGAGGTCTTTATAAGACCAGATCTCGCAGGAAGAAAGAAGGTTTTTGCTTTGGTTCTGGAGGAGAGGAAGAGGGCCGAGGAAGGGATTTGCAGAGCGATCTGGTGCTTGTTCGTGCGGATTGAAGACATCTACACCGAGGAGAATCATAAGACTTCGTGCCCAAAGCTCATCCTGGCGGAGGAACTTCATCGGAGGAGGTTTTGGATTTCTTGAAGACGGAGGAAAAACTGTCTCCCTGGCGAGACGGGCTTCTTCGAGCTCGGATTCGACACTCCATTAGGAGGGATTGAGGCAAGTTGCATGGGGTATTAGTTTTGGATATGATATACTACGTATTTAACATTTTTTTGTATTTTTAAAGCATGTAAACAACCTACGGAAGGGTTAGAAAGTCGTTATTTGCAGGTTTTCTGTGTTTTCTGTGTCTTAGAACTAGACGTCCAGGGGTATTGCCGTCTATATTATGTAAACGGCAATATCGACTGCCGTTTAGTTCATCCAAAATATATATGTATTTTCTGTCCTTTCTATATGTAAACGGCGCTATGTGCCGCCGTCGGTCTGTGTTAACGGCGCTATGTGCCGCCGCCTATAATTACTTAACGACAACGTATATGGACGTCGACTATAGTAAACGTCGTACCATTGACGTCAAGTTTAACAGAATTGTATATTTTCAGAAATCCGAGTGAATTGGTTTTAAATGCATAAATTATAAATGTATGCGTTTCAGCCATGTAAATTTGAGTATGATAATGTTATGCACTGTCTATTTCTGTAATGTGCAGGTTTTATATTTTTATATATATACGAATTGATGAACATGCATCATTACATGACAATAATGAAGGTTTAAATTATATAAGATAAGTGCAATTGATGTAAAAGAAAGCATGTTAATTGATGTTTAGATTACTGCAATAGATATGATATGTCTGTTCATGTGAAAATGTGAGCTTTTCTCAATATTAAACCATGTTAATTAGTTGATTTAATAGAGTTAATTTCATGAAAAATAGTTACAGAAATCAGAAAATTATGAAAAGCATGTGTATTGAAATTACTGATTTCGAATTTCTGTTAAATTTCAGATTTTCAGACATGTGTACGTTCTGTTATGAATTTCTGAACCATATATTACACATAGAAATGAATAAAAATGAATGAAAATGCAAGAATGAAAATTAGTATCATGATAGAAATCTGTTGTACAGTAAATAGGATTTCAGAACTAAAAGTGTTGTACTTTGAAATATTGCATTGACTCATTAGTATGAAATGAAATGTCACTATCCATTATATATGTTAGTGTATGCATTATATCAATGATGCCAATAAGACATTGCTATCTTAGAGATTCCTACAAGGAACTACACCGTAGATGCCCCTATGGTAATGGTTCACTACATGTAAAGAAATGAATCTGTGGGCAACGGATTGAAATCCTGGAGGTAGACTGTTCTACTGGTCAAGGTGGGAAGGACTTTCCCCGGTTTTGCGCAAATACTATGACTTCATCACCGCATTGCCTAGGTGATAAGTGAATGATAATGACTACTGATCTCTAATTTAGTGTGGGCTATGTCTTGGCAACTATATGAAAATGACTACATGTTACATGCTACAAGTTACATGTCCACCTGTTTTACATGCTACATGTTACATGCTACAAGTTACATGTCTATTTGTTCTACATGCTACATACTACATGTTATATGCTTACATTCCTACATGTGAACTTGTTCAAAGAATTTCATGTTACATGTCGATGTTTATATTACTACATGAAAATTGTTATGCAAAAGAATAGATTCCATGAATAAGTAATTACCATGCTACATGAGAAACAATTTTATTTCCTTAATAGTTGGAATCACTATGAAATGAATGTTTGTCATGGACATAGAACTATAGTAAGAAAAGTATATGATATCAATGAATGGAATGCTAATGTACTACCATGTTTTAAAACTAATAATGTTAATATCTTGAACTGTCTTTCATGTGATTTGCTGGGTCTTGTAGACTCATACTTGCTTAACATTTCAGGAGAGCCAGAGGATACGGAGGAGTTAGTGCAAACTGACTCAGAGCGGGAGGATGTGGAGACTTAGCTTGATATAGAGAGTTTTTTAGTGAATTTTGTATGTGAGAATCTTATGTAATTTCCTTTATGCAACTGATCTTTGGATTGTAATAAACCTTGGACTATTGTTGTCTTTATGCATTAGTTTTGCTTTTGAATAAATGTTGATGGCAAGTGTTTAATTCAAAGTTCTGTTAATTATCATTGGAATTGAATAGTTATTTGTGTATATTTCAACCTGTATTGAAAATTGTTGGATTCGTTCCACTGTAATACCTCTACTAGATCCAATGTGAGTTGGTGTAACTGTACTGGTCTAAGAGGGGCGTTACATTGGGCCAACCGGGCCAGTGGTTTCTGAGGCTGTGATTCCAAGAGTAGAAGAGCTAGTTGTAGCTCCAAGCCCCTGATCCTTCATCTCTTGTAACTCCAGCCCCTCCTTCACCACCATCTTCCTCCACAGCACCACCAGTAACTATCCCTTTCAAACAACCTATGCCTCTCTCCATTTCTTCTGCAACACATTTCCTTCCCAATCACTTCATCTCTGCCACCTCTACATCCTTCCTCCACCTCCTCCAGTCATTGAAGACCCTCCAGCCTCATCATCAGCTGAAGTATCTCTTCCTCTGGTCCTTCTTCAGCTGGAACATCCATCATACCTCCTCCTACCGATCAATCATTTCTTCATGCTCCTACTACTCCGTCCTTTGTTACGTTTATACCTGAATGGTGCACAACTTGAAGGTCCCTTTCTCCACAAATTCGAGGATGAGTTGGAAATTACCACAATCCGCTTAGTTCTGGCAGTTGCCTCTCATGTCTACAGGACTGGTTCTCCTAGTCTGTCCCTAAAAAGAGGAACCTCTCCCAACTCTTGCTCTTCCCTCCGAACACAAATTTCCTCCACTTTGGTTTTTTCCTCACTGTTGACAATCGAAGGAAACCAATCTATCGTGAATATCTCCAAAAGTGTATCCTTGCCACCATTTTTTGTGTTCCTTTTCTCAATCTAACTGATCACCTCAATGTTGTCATTCCCTATTGCCACATCTCCAAAGCTAATCAATCCAAAATCTTCCAAATGGCTGAATGCAAGTCTGAAGATCAGTGGGCTAAAGGGCACAAGGCTCTCTACAGAAAATTTCTTCTTGCAAAGTCATATTGGTTTCCACCACAGGATTCCCCACTCACTCTCTCTGAGTGGTTTGTCATTCATCACAAGTCCACCTGGGCAACCTTCATTCAAAAGGAAGTAAAGCTCATCCGGTACTTCTAGATATTCAATGATTATCGTTATCTCCACAAGTTGGCTGAAGTTCAGTTGGGTCAATCCAGGGAGCCGTTGCATTACTTAAAGATGAAAATCTAGTTAACTACTCCTTCAAAGTGGATTTCTCTACCATGCCAATTCCAGACAATGTGTTTCCTTGTTTAAGGCAGCAAGCCTACTCTCTCAGCTGAAGCCTTTTTGAACTTGAATCCCATCAATCTAGTTCAAGAGCCCTATCTTAGTGGGTAGAGCGGTACAAACTTTTTATGGCTTTGAAGAAAGATCTCATGTAGCATCAGATCCACTACCCCATCAAGATCAACCACTTTCTTCGGTTTGCTAGTTTGGGCTCTTTCATTTCCTTCAAGCTCTCTCTTGGCAAAGATGAATATGGTACCTTATCGATACTCAGCGCCAACTTCATATCAAAGAATGCTCCTAACATGGGGTCATCTTATACTATCTCTTTTGGGGCTTTTCAAGCCTCTTTTTTGAGGAGCAGGAATGCAAGGCTTTGCGCATTATTCAACGGCATGCCTCTCTTTTGTCTCCTGCTTTCTACCTCATGTAACCCCTCAAGATAAACGTAATAGTTCTTTGATCTAACTTATCTTTTCTTCCTTCTCTTTGTCTCAATCTGATATCTTTTGGCTTAGTGACAAAAAAGGGGAGAAAAATAGTACATCTGAAATACAATTTTTTCTGCACAATTCCTTAGATTTATTGAGAAAGTCTTATTCTTGTTAGTTTATCATCACCAAAAGGGGGAGATTGATGGTCAGATCATCCCCATATAATTCATGAATTATATATCTATTTTTGTGATAACAAAATCTAACAATTAGTATTAACAAGTTTTCATGAAGCTTAGTCATAGGAAATAACCCGGCAAAATCGAGCAAAGACTGTAAGTAAAGCTCACACTGTTGTTTTTAATTTTCAGAGCAGAAATGTAGTGCCCTAGAATTTCCTTGAATGTATTCTGTTCATTGTGTGTTTATTTCTGCATAATTGAATGTTGTTGTGTGTAAGAACTAGGCGTCAAGATCGTTTGACGTTAAGGCTTGTAAGCGGCAATATCGTATGCCGTTTATATGGTGTTAACGACAATAGGTATTGACGTTTAATATTTTTTCTGAATTATTTAATTATGGGCAAGACTATAAACGACATCATAAATGGACGTTTATATTGGGGGAAGACGGCAACCTATGTTGACGCTAACCTGACTTGCCTGTTTTTGAGCTTTCCGTTCCGGATTTAAGAGATCGGCCGTTTCGGGAAGGTTTTAATGGGCTGATCCGATGCGTTTAGATCTGAGGGTCAGGATTAGGTTTGGTCTTGCTTGAGAGGTCTTTATAAGACCAGATCTCGCAGAAAGAAAAGGGGTTTTTGCTTTGGTTCTGGAGGAGAGAAAGAGGGCCGAGGAAGGGATTTGCAGAGCGATCTGGTGCTTGTTCGTGTGTTCGAGGGCTTCTACACCGAGGAGATACATAGGACTTCGTGCCCAAAGGCTCATCCAGTCGGAGGAACTTCATCGGAGGAGGTTTCGATTGCTTGAAGACGGAGGAAAGAACTGTCTCCCTGGCGAGACGGGCTTCTTCGAGCTCGGATTCGACACTCCATTAGGAGGGATTGAGGCAAGTTACATGGGGGATTAGTTTAGGATATGATTATTACGTATTTAACATTTTTCTGTATTTTTAAAGCATGAAAACAACCTACGGGAAGGGTTAGAAACGCCGTTATTTCATGCAGGTTTTCTGTGTTTTCTGTGTCTTAGAACTAGACGTCGTGGGGTATTGCCGTCTATATAATGTAAACGGCAATATCGACTGCCGTTTAGTTCATCCGAAATATATATGTATTTTAGTCCTTACTATATGTAAACGGCGCTATGTGCCGCCGTTGTTTGTGTTAACGGCGCTATGTGCCGCCGTCTATAATTACTTAACGACAACGTTTGTGGACGTCGACCATAGTAACGTCGTATGATGGACGTCAAGATTATCAGAATCATGTATTCCCTGAAATCTGAGTGAACTTGTTTAAATGTATAATTTATGAATGTATGCGTTTCAGCCATGAAATATTTGAGCATGTGGTTGTTATATTATGGACTGTCTATTGCTATAATGTACAGGTTACATATATGTATTAATGAATTTGCATAATTACATGACAACGATCAATGTTAAGTTAGTAAAAGATAAAGTATAATGATTTAAAAGAAAGCATGTTGATTGATGTTTAGATTACTGCAATAGATATGATATGTCAGTAATCCCTGTTCCATGTGAAAATTGTGAGCTTTTCTCAATATTAAACCATGTTAGTTAGTTGATTTAATAGAGTTAATTTCATGAAAAATAGTTGCAGAAATCAGAAAATTATGAAATTGGCATGTGTATTGTAATTACTGATTTGAATTTCTGTTAAAATTTCAGAATTTTCAGACATGTGTACGTTTTGTTATGAATTTTTGAACAATATATTACACATAGAATTGAATAAATATGAATGAAAATGCAAGAATGAATATTAGTATCATGATAGAAATCTGTTGTACAGTAAATAGGATTTCAGAACTGAAAGTGTTGTACTTTGAAATATTGCATTAAACATGTTAAATAGTATGAAATGAAATGTCACTCTATTATACATGTTAGTGTATGCATTATAACAATGATGCCAATAAGACATTGCTATCTTAGAGATTCCTACAAGGAACTACACCGTAGATGCCCCTATGGTAATGGTTCACCTACATGTAAAGAAATGAATCCGTGGGCAACGGATTGAAATCCTGGAGGTAGACTTGTTCTACTGGTCAAGGTGGGAAGGACTTTCCCCGGTTTTGCGCAAATACTATGACTTCATCACCGCATTGCCTAGGTGATAAGTGAATGTTAAATGACTACTGATCTCTAATTTAGTGTGGGCTATGTCTTGGCAACTATATGAAAATGACTACATGCTACAAGTTACATATCTACATGCTACATGTTACATGCCACAGTTACATGTCTACCTGTTCTACATGCTACATACTACATGTTATATGCTTACATTCCTACATGTGAACTTGTTCAAAGGATTTCTTGTTACATGTCAATGTTTTAATATTACTACATGAAATTGTTGTGTAAAAGAATAGTGCATGTATAAATGAGAAATTGATACATGAGAATTGTTGTAGGTCACATAACATCGAATAGATTCCATGAATAAGTAATTCTATGCTATATGTGAAAAACATGTTTTATTTCCTTAATAGTTAGAATCACTATGAAATGAATGATTGCCAATGGACTTAGAACTATCGTAAGAAAAGTATATGATATCAATGAATGGAATGCTAATGTACTACCATGTTTTAAAACTAATATACTGTTAATATCTTGAACTGTCTTTCATGTGATTTGCTGGGTCTTGTAGACTCATACTTGCCTAACATTTCAAGAGAGCCAGAGGATACAGAGGAGTTAGTGCAAACTGACTCAGAGCGTGAGGACGTGGAGACTTAGCTTGTCATAGAGAGATTTAGAGTGAATCTTGTATGTGAGGATCTTATGTAATTCTTTATGAAGCTGATCTTTGAATTGTAATAAACTTTGGACTATTGCTACCCTTTTTATGCATTAGATTTGCTTTTGAATAAATGCTGATTGCAAGTGTTTAATTCCATATTCGGTCATTATCATTGGAATTGAATAGTTATTTGTGTATATTTCAACCTGTATTGTAATTGTTGGATTCGTTCCACTGTAATACCTCTATTAGATCCAATGTGAGTTGGTGTAACTGTACTGGGTCTAAGAGGGGCGTTACAGAGATTGGTATCAGAGCGATCCAGGTTGAACATGTACATAAATAGAATATCAGTATTGTATTCATATTTCAAGTCTGCATAAAGAATTAGTCCAAGTTATGTAGAATGATAGGTTATTAAATAGGATGCTTATTTTGCAGACTATGGCGACTCGTGGACGTAGAGGAGCTGGCCCAACTCGAGGTGATGAGTCAGCAGGTGATCAGCAAGCTCCAGCACAGCAGGCTCAGGACCAGACGGGTGGTACCTTTGCCACCCCCACCCCCGCCTGTAGACTACGGAGCATTGATGCAAGGATTGGTGCATGCGATGCAGACTCAGGCTCAGACTACAGCGGCATTGCAGGCGCAGGTTCAGGTCGGTAGCTGCAAGAATTATTCAGGGTGCTAACTGATGAGTTGTTATCTAAGGGAAGTTTTGGATTGTAGGCACGAGCACCTGCTCAGGATGCAGTTTTTGGAGGAGTGTGCTATGATGGAAAGATTCAGGAGGATGACCCCGCCTTTCTTTAAGGGAGAGAGTAATCCCATTCTTGCGGAGAGTTGGCTTAGAGAGACGGAGAAGATATTCGTGCCCTTCGTTGTGCGGAAGAGGAGAGAGTGACCTTAGCTACTTATATGTTGCAGGTAAGAGGATTATAAGGAGTTTATGGGTATTGTTCGGAATATATCTTAGATATACTTACCTTCTTTTTCAGGAGCGTGCCGATGTGTGGTGGTCCTCTGTACTACGCACATAGTTTGAAGATGGTGCTATGGAGGTTGCATGGACTGATTCGTCCGCTTGTTCAAGGCGAAGTATATTCCAGAGCACGTGCAGGACCGCATGGAGCAAGAGTTTTTGACGTTGACCCAGGGGTCAATGAGTGTACTTGAGTATGAGGCAAGATTTGCGGAGGTGTCCAAGTATGCGCCTCACATTGTGGCAGATGAGCGGAGGAAGGTAAAGAAATTTATCATGGGGTTGAAGCCGTCCCTGAGGACGAGACTGGTGGCATTAGGACATCGTTCCATGGAGGAAGCTTTGTCAGCAGCTTGTATGCTGGAGGCAGAGATGGAAGTTTACCTTGAAGAGAAGAGAGCTTCTTTGAAGAGGCCAGCATTAACTTTCTAGCGACATGATAAGAAAAAGACCCCATTTATTCAGCAGAGAGCAGTGGTTCCAGCGAGAGCAGCGGCACCGACTCCAGGCGGAGGTATGATTACAGAGAAGCAGTGTGTACCCAGTGCGGGAAGCGTCATGGAGGCGAGGTGTGTTGGGTGACTTCTGGGAGATGCTTAAGATGTGGTGATAAGAACCACAAGATCAGAGACTGTCCGAAGATGGCGCACAGACTGCAGCGGCAGCAGCACCAGCAGCAGCGAGATCGCACCGAGAGCAGCAGGGAGACCGAGGGCTCCGGCTCGAGTGTTCGCCTTGGCTAGAGACGAGGCAGAGTTGGCAGAGCACGTCACTGAAGGTACAATTCTAATTATGGGAATGCATGCTAGAGTCTTATTTGATACCGGTGCCATGCATAGTTTTATTTCCGAAGGATTTGCCAAGGTCTTGATAAAGGAGAATGGTCTAGTTCCGAAAAGTTGGAGGTTCCCTTGTCTGTTCATACTCCAGCAGGAACTATCTTGACCGAGCAGTGTTTTTCGTCGCTTTCTGTGTGCATTAAGGAGCAAGTTTTGCCTGGTAATTTCTATTTGCTGAAGATGAAGGATTATGATGCTATCTTGGGCTTTGATTGGCTTGAGGAGCATTATGCTCTGATGGATTGTCGCGGCGAAGCTTATAGTTTTCCGGATTCCTGGAAAGGAGGAGTTTGTCCACCCTTTGCCCAAGGTCATGTCGGGTAAGTTTGTGATTTCAGCTTTGAAGCGACTCGGATGTTGAGCAAGGGTTGCCCTGGTTTTCTGGCTAGTGTGGTTGTGACCGAGGATTCGAAGAAGGTCTATCTGTCGAAAATATTGAGGTGGTCAGAGATTTCAGCGATGTCTTTCCTGAAGATTTGTTGGGTTTGCCACCTGCAAGGGAGTTAGAGTTTGGCATTGAGCTCGTACCCGGCACAGCACCTATTTCCATTGCACCTTATCGCATGGCGCCAGCGGAATTGGCAGAGTTGAGGAAGCAGTTGCAGGAATTACTTGATAAAGGCTTCATCCGGCCGAGCATTTCGCCATGGGGAGCACCTGTTCTTTTGTGAAAAAGAAGGATGGATCGATGATAGTTGTGGATAGATTACCGTAAGCTTAACCAGGTAACTGTTAAAAACAAGTATCCTTTACCTCGTATTGATGACTGTTTGATCAGTTGCGAGGAGCTTCTGTATTCTCTAAGATTGATCTTCGTTTTGGCTATCATCAACTCCGAATTAAGCCGGAAGATTCTGCTAAGACGGCTTTTAGGACAAGATATGGCCATATGAGTTCCTTGTCTTACCCGTTGGCTTGACAAATGCTCCAGCAGTTTTGATGGATTTGATGAATAGAGTTTTTCGGACAGTATCTAGACTCTTTTGTGGTAGTCTTCATTGATGATGTGTTGATTTATTCGCCCGATGAAGAGACTCATAGTGAGCATCTGAAGATTGTGTTGGGTGTCCTGAGGGAGCATAAGCTGTATGCTAAATTCAGCAAGTGCAACTTCTGGATGAAAGAAGTCCATTTCTTGGGTCATGTTATATCGGGAGAAGGTGTGTCTGTAGATCCAGCTAAAGTGGAAGCTGTTCTTGATTGGGAGACACCGAGATCTTCAGCTGACATCAGAGTTTTCTCGGTTTGGCGGCTATTATAGGAGATTCATGAAGGATTTTCTTCTATTGCGACGACTTTGACGAGGTTGACAAGGAAAGGAGTCAAGTTATAGTGGTCAGAGGCTTGTGAAAAGGCGTTCCAGGAATTGAAGGCACGTCTGACCTCAGCGCCAGTGCTTGTTTTGCCCAATGATGTAGATTCTTTCTCTATCTACACAGATGCTTCGAAGATTGGGCTGGTTGTGTTCTATGCAAGGTGGTCGAGATGTGGGTATGCTTCTAGGCAACTTAAAGAGCATGAGCGCAACACCCGACCCATGACTTAGAGTTAGCAGCTGTGGTCTATGCTTTGAAAATTGGAGGCACTATCTATATGGAGTTAGATTTGAGCTCTTCTCAGACCACAAGAGTCTCAAATACTTGTTCTCGCAGAAGGAGTTGAATCTGAGGCAGCGGAGGTGGATAGAATTCATGAAAGACTATGATTTTGATCTGTCTTACCATCCAGCGAAGGCCAATGTAGTGGCAGATGCGTTGAGCAGGAAAAGACAGATTGAGGCAAGACCGGAAGATGCTAGATGACGCTTCAAGTTCTTTAGCTGTTCTAGAACCTCAATTGTGTAACTTGTTCATGGCACAGTTGTCTTTGAGATCTTCTATTCTTGATCGGTCATTGCATTGCAGAAAGATGATCCGTTGTTGCAGGAGTTGGTTGAAAGAGCAGAATTACCAGAGACGAAGATGATGTGATTCGCTTGAATCTTAGGGTATGTGTCCCTAATAATGTTGATCTGAGAAAGGAAATTTGGAGGAGGCGCATAGATCTCAGTTCTCTATTCACCAGGCAGTGGGAAGATGTACAAGGATCTGAAGCGTTCTTTCTGGTGGTCTGGCATGAAGCGAGATGTGGCTGATGTTGTGGCAAAGTGTCTGATTTGTCAGCAAGTGAAGGCGAGCGTCAACAACCTTCAGGCTTGATGCAGAAGTTAGATATCGCTTAGTGGAAGTGGGAGCAAGTGACCATGGACTTTGTATCCGGATTGCCTAGATCAGCTAGAGGAAATGATTCTATTTGGGTGATCGTTGATAGATTTTCGAAGAGTGCTCATTTCCTTGCCATGAAGAAGAAGCAGTCCGTTGAGAGCTTGGCCAGGTGTATATTGATAGTATTGTGAAGCTGCATGGGATTCCGAAGTCGATTATCTCAGATCGTGATCCGAGATTCACTTCCAGGTTTGGCAGAGTTTGCAGCAGGCTTTTGGTAGTCAGTTGAAGGTGAGTTCGGCATTTCATCCGCAAACGGATGGACAGTCCGAGAGGACTATTCAGACGTTGGAAGATATGCTTCGAGCTTGTGTTTTAGAATGGAAAGGTGATTGGGAGCGCATCTATCTCTTGTGGAATTTGCTTATAATAACAGTTTTCATTCGAGCATAGGTATGGCACCTTTTGAAGCTTTGTACGGAAGACCCTGTAGATCCCATTGTGTTGGGAGGAGTCAGGAGATCGACATCTGGTTGGACCTGAGGTAGTGCAAGAGATTCAACAAAGATTCAGATGATTGTGCAGAGAATAAAAGCGGCTCAAGATCGTCAAAAGAGTTATGCAGATGCAAGAAGGAAGGATTTGGCATTCGAGTTGGAGACCATGTTTTCCTTAAGGTTTCGCCAACCAGAGGTGTAGTAAGATTCGGGAAGAGGGGTAAGCTGAATCCGAGATTCATTGGACCCTTTGAAATTCTGAAAAGATCGGGAATGTGGCATACCAGTTAGCTTTGCCACCATCTTTAGCAGCGGTGCATCTAGTATTTCATGTATCCATGTTGAGGCAGTATGTTAGAGATCCGGCTCATGTGATCAGTTATGAACCGATTCAGTTGCAGCCAGATTTGTCTTATGCTGAACAACCTATGGAGATTCTGGACAGGAAGGTGCAAGAATTAAGATCAAAATCCATTCCATTGTGAAGATTCTATGGAAGAACTTCTCACGTGAAGAGGCAACGTGGGAGCTTGAAGAAAGAATGAAGAAGCTTTATCCGTCCTTGTTCGGTGAGTAACTTAACTCAATCTTCGAGGATGAAGATTATTTTAAGGAAGAGAGGATAGTGCCCTAGAATTTCCTTGAATGTATTGTTCATTGTGTGTTTATTTCTGCATAATTTGAATGCTGTTGTGTGTAAGAACTAGGCGTCAAGATCGTTTGACGTTAAGGCTTGTAAGCGGCAATATCGTATGCCGTTATATGGTGTTAACGACAATAGGTATTGACGTTTAATATTTTTTCTAAATTATTCATTATGGGCAAGACTATAAACGACTTCATCAATGGACGTATATTGGGGGAAGACGGCAACCTATGTTGACGCTAACCGGACTAGCCTGTTTTTGAGCTTTCCGTTCGGATTTAAGAGATCGGCCGTTTCGGGAGGTTTTAATGGGCTGATCCGATGCGTTTAGATCTGAGGGTCAGGATTAGGTTTGGTCCTTGCTTGAGAGGTCTTTATAAGACCAGATCTCGCAGAAAGAAAAGGGGGTTTTTGCTTTGGTTCTGGAGGAGAGAAAGAGGGCCGAGGAAGGGATTGCAGAGCGATCTGGTGCTTGTTCGTGCGGTTCGAGGGCTTCTACACGAGGAGATACATCGGACTTCGTGCCCAAAGGCTCATCCAGTCGGAGGAACTTCATCGGAGGAGGTTTCGGATTGCTTGAAGACGGAGGAAAGAACTGTCTCCCTGGCGAGACGGGCTTCTTCGAGCTCGGATTCGACACTCCATTAGGAGGGGTTGAGGCAAGTTACATGGGGGATTAGTTTAGGATATGATATATTACGTATTTAACATTTTTCTGTATTTTTAAGCATGAAAACAACCTACGGGAAGGGTTAGAAACGCCGTTATTTCATGCAGGATTTGTGGTTTTCTGTGTCTTAGAACTAGACGTCCAGGGGTATTGCCGTCTATATAATGTAAACGGCAATATCGACTGCGTTTAGTTCATCCGAAATATATATGTATTTTCTGTCCTTACTATATGTAAACGGCGCTATGTGCCGCCGTCTATTTGTGTTAACGGCGCTATGTGCCGCCGTCTATAATTACTTAACGACAACGTTTGTGGACATCGACCATAGTAAACGTCGTATGATGGACGTCAAGATTATCAGAATCATGTATTTCCTGAAATCTGAGTGAACTTGTTTAACTGTATAATTTATGAATGTATGCGTTTCAGCCATGAAATATTTGACATGTGGTTGTTATATTATGGACTGTCTATTGCTATAATGTACAGGTTACATATATGTATTAATGAACTTGCATAATACATGACAACGATCAATGTTAAGTTAGTAAAAGATAAAGTATAATGATTTAAAAGAAAGCATGTTGATTGATGTTTAGATTACTGCAATAGATAGATATGTCAGTAATCCTGTTCCATGTGAAAATTGTGAGCTTTTCTCAATATTAAACCATGTTAGTTAGTTGATTAATAGAGTTAATTTCATGAAAAATAGTTGCATAAATCAGAAAATTATGAATTTGGCATGTATATTGTAATTACTGATTTCGAATTTCTGTTAAAATTTCAGAATTTTCAGACGTGTACGTTTTGTTATGAATTTATGAACAATATATTACACATAGAATTGAATAAATATGAATGAAAATGCAAGAATGAATATTAGTATCATGATAGCAATCTGTGGTACAGTAAATAGGATATCAGAACTGAAAGTGTTGTACTTTGAAATATTGCATTAACACAGGTTAAATAGTATGAAATGAAATGTCACTATCTATTATACATTAGTGTATGCATTATAACAATGATGCCAATAAGACATTGCTATCTTAGAGATTCCTACAAGGAACTACACCGTAGATGCCCCTATGGTAATGGTTCACCTACATGTAAAGAAATGAATCCGTGGGCAACGGATTGAAATCTGCAGGTAGACTTGTTCTACTGGTCAAGGTGGGAAGGACTTTCCCGGTTTTGCGCAAATACTATGACTTCATCACCACATTGCCTAGGTGATAAGTGAATGTTAAATGACTACTGATCTCTAATTTAGTGTGGGCTATGTCTTGGCAACTATATGAAAATGACTACATGCTACAAGGTACATATCTACATGCTACATGGTACATGCCACAAGTTACATGTCTACCTGTTCTACATGCTACATACTACATGTTATATGCTTATATTCCTACATGTGAACTTGTTCAAAGGATTTCTTATTACATGTCAATGTTTTAATATTACTACATGAAAATAGTTGTGTAAAAGAATAGTGCATGTATAAATGAGAAATTGATACATGAGAATTGTTGTAGGTCACATAACATCGAATAAATTCCATGAATAAGTAATTCTATGCTATATGTGAAACATGTTTTATTTCCTTAATAGTTAGAATCACTACGAAATGAATAATTGCCAATGGACTTAGAACTATCGTAGAAAAGTATATGATATCAATGAATGGAATGCTAATGTACTACCATGTTTTAAAACTATATACTGTTATATCTTGAACTGTCTTTCATGTGATTTGCTGGGTCTTGTAGACTCATACTTGCCTAACATTTCAGGAGAGCCAGAGGATACGGAGGAGTTAGTGCAAACTGACTCAGAGCGTGAGGACGTGGAGACTTAGCTTGGCATAGAGAGATTTAGAGTGAATCTTGTATGTGAGGATCTTATGTAATTTCTTTTATGAAGCTGATCTTTGAATTGTAATAAACTTTGGACTATTGCTACCCTTTTTATGCATTAGATTTGCTTTTGAATAAATGCTGATTCAAGTGTTTAATTCCATATTCGGTCATTTATCATTGGAATTGAATAGTTATTTGTGTATATTTCAACCTGTATTGTAATTTTTGGATTCGTTCCACTGTAATACCTCTATTAGATCCAATGTGAGTTGGTGTAACTGTACTGGGTCTAAGAGGGGCGTTACAAGAATTTCTCTAAGTCACATCAACTCGCTTTGAAGCATAATGATTTCCATAAGTCATCACAATAATAACTATTTCACAAGTATCAATGGTTTTTGTTTATATCGATTTCGATCTCAAAACGATTCCACTATTATCGCATCGATTCGCTTCACAACGTTCGACAAGTAAGTATAATATTTCAATCTCACAACGATTTCGTAAGTGAGCATAATGATTTGCTCTCATAACGATTCGACAAGTGAGGATAACGATTTCAATCTCACAACGATTTCATAAGTGAGCATAATCTTTTGCTCATAACGATTTGCTTATAGTCTTATAACGATTGGTTATAACGATTTGCTTATATCTTATAACGATTGCTTATAGTGTTATAATGATTTGGTTATAACGATTTGCTCATAACGATTTGCTTAGAGTGTTATAACGATTTGCTTATAGTGTTATAACGATTTGGTTATAACGATTTTCTTATAACGATTTGATTATAACGATTTGCTCATAACGATTTGCTTATAACGATTTTCTGTAGAAGGTGAGGTTGTGTATATGGTTGTGTCATGTGACTTCTTGTATATATGGTCCAAACTTCAGCTCCCATACATACATCAGAGACTTGAGCTTCCCATATGAAACTGAATGTTAGAAGGTAGCCATTAAAGCTTGGGTATTGAGGCTTCTGAGTTGACCATTAGATCTTCAGCTCTTGGAGTCTGAACGGCTTCATGCTATACAGATAGCTTCAAGGCTCGATAGATAGCTTCATTAAATGTTCTGCAAGCTCCATACCATGATTGAAAGCTTAGTAGGCTTCAGTGGGTAGCTGCAGATATGAAAGGTCAAGAAAAACATAGATACCTCCATTCTTTCGGAGATAGGTGAGATAAAAATATAAAAGCAGAAAAGATTTCAAATAGATAGTTGTTTAGAGCATTTATGGACAAACAGATAGTTGTAGGGAAAGACAAGGACTTTTCCTCAAATTCATGGAGTTCTGACAAAGAGAGGATGTGGTCGGTGAGTTCTGACAGATAACCCATGCTGCTTATTCCTACCATCGCATTAAAACTCTTGACCAACAGTCAAACAAGAATAGAACTATATTTCTGACAGTGAGAGAAATAACAGATAAACATATCTTTCAGATTTCAAGAAGATATTTCAAATGAGAGTAATATTTAAATGCAATATTTTTCCCCCAAAAAATATTGATTTTGATAAGAGATAAATAATCACAAGGATTATAGAAGAGATTTTCATTCATAAGAGATCCCAAAAGAAGAAAGAAAATCATTAAAATAATCAAGATTATAACATATTATGTTTTGTAAGAAATGACATATACATAAAAATTAACTAAGTGTGAGTGAGTTCATAAGTTGTTGTTTATACTTCGACTTACAAGAAGTTGAAGTCAAAGACAATGATGTAGATAGAACTTTGACTATATAGAAGTCGCAGTGCAAGGTTTCCGGATGGAAATCGGGAGGAGAATCTGATTTTTCTTGATCCGATTCGATTCCCCCCGAATCGACCCGAATCGATCCGAATCGGATCGATTCTCATGGGTATAATTATATATTATCATATATATGATATTATAATGTATAATATATATTACTAATATGATATAATAATTATATATATGAGGCGAATCGGACCGAATCGATGGAATCGAGAATCAGGTTTTCCATGATTCGCCCCGATTCGGGAGAATCGGGCCGATCCGATTCGATCCGCCAAACCATGTCGGAGTGAGACATTGATTGATAACAGACTTCGACTTCTTGAGAGTCAGAGTGATAGAGGTTTGTTCATCAATCGATATTATACTTCGACTTTCAAGGAGTCGGATTGCAAAGCAAACTATAAGCAATATATACAAGACTTTGACTTTCCAGGAGTCGGAGTAAAAGCCAGTTGATAAGCAATCAGTATCAGGACTTCGACTTTTATGGAGTTGGAGTTCAAATAGACTTCGACTTTTCTAAAGTCGGAGTGATCCCTTTTCAATGGATCACTTCGATATTCAAGGAGTCAAAGTGTGACCCATTCGTTCATCAATTGGTGCAACATTTCAACTTTTCTAAAGTTGGAGTCAGTATGGTATACAGTATATACTATGGACTTAGAATTTTTTCTTTACAAACGTGTGAAAGTGTTGATACTTTGATTTTGTGTGTGCATAAATTTTGGCTAAAATATTATACAGTATCATTCATGTATACCTTTACTTTGTCATATTAATTTTTATAAAAATAAATTGTAGTATAAATCAATAAATTTATTTAGGAGATATTAAATGATTTTGTCATAACAAAAACATAATGATTAAACATTTGAATTGCACAACAATATTCTAAGTATAGTTGCTCAATAATTCTCCCCTCTTTTTGTTACTGACAAGAACTTTTATATAAATGTTGTAAAAAAAAATTTGTAAAAACAATTTGTTATGTTCTATATCTATTATTTTCTTTTCTCCCCCTTTGTGGCATTAACAGAAAGGATAAATGATACACAAATAGAGAAAAAGGGAGAGATAAATACATACATATGGAGAGAAATAGATGTATATTGATAATATTGAAGATCATTGTACATTCATGAAGAGGAACTAGGAAGATAGAGAGAAGGAGGGATTTGAGAAAAGAATGGCTAAAGAAAATCTCATAGCTTCTGCTTATTTTCAAGAAAAATATGAAAAAAATTCGAACTATCTATGTTATAGGAGGGTCCTACAGAGGGGATTTTTCTATAAGACTTAATATGTCAGAGATGATACCAATTGATTCTCCTATGACAATTATCACTAAACAGGGTTCTCTTAAGAGGAAGAAATTTCCTACTGGTTGCCTTGTGTAAGAACTCATGAATAGTTATGTTCTAATGGAGACCCTAGGAGTGAGCTGCTTCATTGGCTTTGTAGTAAACAAGGTATCTTTGTGTCTACTTTAGAGAGACAAACTTCCAAAGTGTCTGATTGCCCTTACAGAGATAAACTGAAGGAGATAACTTTAGCTTCTTTCATTCTGAACCTTTTTTTGCATAAGAGACTGCCCACTGATCTTCATTCAATCTTTTAGATTCTGCAAAAATGTGCTGAAAATCATTTATATACTAAGAATTCTTAGGAGAAAGCATCAAGGAAAAACGATTGAAGGATAGCTTGATGTTATACTTTATCTTGAATCTGGTTGCTATCCTAATGTGTATGTTGAAGACAACTTCGGGAAACTGTTTCCAGGAAGAAATGGCACCTACCAGACTAGAGTGCAATCCGGAGGGCAATCCAGTGGTCATGGATGCAGAGATTTCTCTTTACCTTTAAACAATCATAGCCCACTGCCCCTTATTTACATCAGGCAATCCCAATCAAAATCTGTCTTCATTGAACTACTTCATTCTGCTATAACTGGTCTGGAGCTCTTTTAGGAAATCACCAAAGAGATCAAAGAATTTAAGTTCTAGGTGAAAGGAAACATTTAGAAACTGGTTCCTAAGCCTGGCTTCTCTATACTTTTCAGCTTCTCTTGGCTAAAGGTTCATGAAATCTACGGGAGAAAGACTATGTCTTTCTAAGTGATTAGATTCAGATCAGCTAAAAGAACTTGTGAAGTTTTGAGTAAAGTAGGGAGCCAGTCTTCAAATTTGTAGGCTGACATCCCATGGACTTCAAGAAAAGCTTTGATAGAAGGAAATTCTTTGAAAAGAGCCATGTGTTGCTCAGAGTGATAAATGAAGGCATACCAAAATGGTGGAGAAGAGAGATAGGGGTGTTTTTCATCTTTGTCCCTACTCTAGATGATACTACCACACTAGGCACTATCTGAGCAAGTGGATGAGAAGATTTTGCTGAAGAAGGAATTGAAGATGTAGGAAGAGAGGAGAAAAAAATGAGGAGCTAGGGTGTGAAGAATATGTATTTTTACAGTGGGAGGATTGAATGTGTACACCATAGGGAATCAAGTAATTAAAGTATTTATGGGTGTTAGAGACTGTTCCTCTGGTTGAGAGGTAGAGGGTAGTGGATCAGAGGAGACAAGAGGAATAGGTTCAGAAGGAATTGGAGGTGTTCGTTCAGTAGGTGTGGGAGGAGTTGGATCGGTAGGAGTGGGAGGAATTGGATCAGTAGGAGTGGGACGAATGGTTGAGGATTCTGAAGAAAAGACGGGAGAACCAGATTTCATCAGTTTCCTTCTTACTCTTCTCTTGAAAGTCTTGACTTTGGGAAGAGCTCCCACTTCCATGAACTGTTCTGGCTACTCCAAAGACTGCTCTTGCTATGGTTGTTGTTGTTGTTCAACAATAGGATCTGCCACTACTACAAATTCTACAGCTGGTTGATCTATAGGTTTTTCTGATTGTGGCACTGACTGCTTAGGCTACTGCTCTTTAGGTTGAATAGGAGTACTGGAGAGCTGCCTTTGCCCTGTTGGCACACCAATTGAAGGAGGATATCCTTCATCTGTTGAACTTATTCAGACATGAAATCAAATTTTACATCTATCTGATGTATTTGTATTTGAAGCACTATCATCATCTCTTGCTTTTTCATAACCAAATTTAGTACATCATCCAAGGTCCTACTAGTCTCCCCTGAGACCTTGGCGGGTCTCAATAGGTGGTGGAGAGACATGGTGATAGTCTTCATGCATAGAGGGCTCAATTGGTGTAGAACTTGGAATATCCTCTTCTTGAGCCACTCTCTTGCCCTTCAGATCCTTGAGCACTTGATTAATGGTGTCCTCTGGGAGATCTTGCTCTAAGGAGGGTTCAATAGTATCAACTTGAACTTCTTCTTTTACTGATGCTTCTACTCTAACTTCTTCTCTTCTTATAACAGGAGACTGAACTTGGGGAATTGAAGAGGAACTATGTACCTTATCTGGAAATCTGTCATGAGAAGAACTTGATATAGGATCCTTTGACCAAAGATTCTAGGATTCATCTTCCAAAACATAATGGCTTCTTCGCAGAGTGCAAAGCCCAATTTTCTCCTTAACAGACACTAAGATCTCATTGGATAAGTCTAATGAAAATCTTCTAAAGATGAGAGTAAGTAGGGGCCTATAAGGGAGAGATTCCTAAAGAGTGTGCGGAATTAATTCTAATGGGAATCTAGAAGGGGTTGAATAGATTACCGCCAATTTTTAGCAAATGGACCTTAATTTCAAAACTAAAACATATTATGAAAAACTTGTAAGGATCTAGATTAAGTTCGAGTCTAATTGTATATGCAAAGTGTGTACACAAGATTAGCAGTATGAAAGATGTGAGATCAAATCATCATGCCTATCAAACATCTAACGAGAGATCAAGGCAAACCACAGGACGCAATGATTTAAGGTGGTTCGGATTACACAACTTGTGTGTCCTACATCCACCGTCTACACACACACGCCAAACTGTTTATAAAACAAGTTCAACACATACAACCACACACACAAAAGATCTGAGATGAATGATATCTCAAATCAAACCACACACATGCAAATTGAGCACAAGGATTGCTCAATTCAACATCACACACATGAAATGAAAAGTTGAAGTTCAGGAAGAATTCAGAGTATAGGAGAAATAGATGGAGTAGTTCAATCCTTCAAATCCTTCGTCTAGAGGCTCTTCAGACTTCGAGTTGTAGATGTTCTGATGTTGGTACCTGAGCGTTGAGGACGAATTTGCTCCAACTTGATCTTCTAAGATGGATCTTCTAGTTGTTAATGCTTATAGCAGGGAGCAGAGCACTGACAGCCTTCCTCTCGTTCTTCTGGGCTTTAGAATTGGTGTGGAGGCTCCTTTGCGTGAAAAGGAGGGTAAGAGGTCTTTATACAAGTGTGTCCTATTCTCATACAGCCCTTGGGATTCATGTGTACGAGAAAAGGACACCCTAATAAAGAGCACATGTTGCTCACGTGTTGCAACTAAACTTGCGGCTGTCGACAGATGCACATCGGCTATCGACAACTATTGTAGTAGATCTGCCTTCCAGAACTGAATTTCTGAACCATGGGCTGGGTTGTCGACAGACACATCCTACCTGTTGACAGCTCGTGCTTGCCCTGATTTTCCTGAAGCATATGAATGTTCATGCAATCACAACACAACATTCTCCCCCTTTTTGATGATGATAAAAATTACAATCATTGTCTCCCCCTTTTTGACAACATTCAAAAAGATAGAAAGTGCAAGAGATCATAGAAGAGACAAAAGTTAATTGCATTCATAAACTTGATTTGCAATCATTACATTGGCAAGCATTGTATAGAGCATTACAGTGCAAAAGATGAAAAACTTGAAATGACAACCTAACATTCCCATTTGCCCTTCAGAAAGAAAATGCACCCTATACATTTCTAAAGATTGTCATCCCCAGGAGGCGTGGGGTGATGTGGACCTTGAGCACTAAAAGGAGACAAAATGTCAAGATGCCTCTGAATCTGAGCTTGACTTTCCTCAATTGCATACATTCTGGTGTTCACATGCTGTGTGAGCTGATCCACTTGATTGTTGATGTGCTGAGTGATGGATGTCTGGAATTGAAGCAATTGATCAGCCAAGAATTGTTTCAAGTCCTCAGGTACTGGAACTTGAGATGCATGATGAGTGTCTGGCTCAGTAGGAAAATGTGGTACATCCTCATCACCACCAGAGATGTCCATGTGTTCTTGGGGTGGTTCTTCTTCATCTGAATCTTGCTCTTCATCAGCTTCTTGGCCTTTGAGAGTTCTGGTGACTCTGTTGTCAATCATTTTGTAGCCCATCCTATGAGCAGCGGTGATGTCATAGGCATTCCTTGTCTTGAGGGTGACAAAATCACCCACAGTAAGTGGAATCCCAACAAAGAAATAATAGAAGTGATGGGACAAGTGTAAGGCATTGATCTTTTAGGATTATTGTAGCATTGTTTGATGAGGTCAAACATGAGGTTTGGCAAATTGATTTGTTGACCCTGAAGGGGGCAGTAGAACAGATTTTTATGGACTTCTGTTACAAGTTCTCTACTCCCATCCTTTAGAGCAATGAGGGTAGTGAAGATGTGGACCATCCGATGGAGTGGTGGAAATGTGTTTGCATCAGCTTAGCAATGGCTTTGGTAGAGTCATAGGGCTTTTGAATAACGAGGGTATGATACTCAAAAGGATTTAGGTGTGTAAGAAGGATATCACCCCCGTGTTGGGTATTTGCAGGGCACAGCTGAAGAGATAGGGGGTGAGTTGAAAGGTAATACCCTTGATAGTGGAGTAGTAATCCTGGTAATCTGACATCCCCGGATTGTTGAAGAACTCGGTTACAGCTATTGGGGAATACCTCTTCTGACACTTCAAGAAAGGAATCCAACCTTGTTTTGCGAACATAGGTTCCATGCCATCGAACATATCTTCAAGAGAGGAAAAGTTCACATATCTGGGCTGCATAATCTTTTTCAAGACTCCACGAACCCTACATAGATTCAGGTTCTGTGATACCTTGAGCTCTGGATTGCGATCTGCCCTGTGCTTGCTTTGTTGCTCTACCAGAGCCCTAAAACTATCGCCAGCTTCTTGCGAGGATCTTCTTTGAAATGAAGCAACCATCTTCTGCCAGGTAGACATGGTGAACGTGAAGCAGAAGGAGCAGTGGAGCAAATGAATCAGGAGGAGGAAGAGAGATAACAACAGAGGGAGAAGAGGGAGATGGTGCAATTGAGAGAAAGGAGGGTTTGGGTTAAAATAGAAGGGAGGTGTAGCAACCCTAAAATTTTGGCAAAATAAAAAAATTAAATATTTATATTATTTATTAGAAAATCAAATAAATGGAAGATGTATTAAATCAACTAGGAAATCAAACAAGAGAGAATTAAACTAAACCCATTAAAAGAAAAGAGTAATGGGCTTTGCTATATTGACCCATGGAAATTAGTGGGTCAAAATTGGGATTATAAGATGGGGAATAATAGGAAAATACCCTAATTTCGTAACTAATTATTAATTAATTAGAAAAGGTGTAATTAATGTATTAAATAGCTAATTTGAGTAAGACTTGGAATCCTAAAACCTACCCTTATTATTGGCCACGAATTTGGCTCTCTCCCAACCCAATTAGGAGACCTCTTGCTTAAAAAGGGGAGAAGAAATTAGGGAAATTCGTAATAAAGAGGAATTAGAGTCATAATAGGAAATGGAATGGGGAAAAGCTTAAATACCCTCCTAAAACTCTCATGGCTGGACCTAGCTCATGCCAAGAGGTTGCTGGACCAGGAGGAGAGGCCAAGAGGAGGAGCTCTTACGTTCTTCTCCGAGTTCTTCACGTTCTTGCCATAGGAGACAAAAATCACCAAAGGTAGGCATTTCTCACAAGCATAATTCATATAATTTTAACTGTATGGTCTTCCCATCATTTGGAACCATGCCCCCCAATTTCATATTTTTCCATCACCTCAATCTTTTGTTATGAATTTTTGAAGTTCTGTAACTTACATGACCCCGACCCTTCATCTTTAATCTTGTTCTTCATGTGTACTTAATTCCAGGCCACAAAATTTTTACTGGATGATTTAATGCATTTTACCTTTTTTTTGCCCCTAGAAGCACTAATTTTCATCTACTCTAGTGGGCGAATTAATTCTTTTACTCCAACTAACTCCTGTTCCATGTTCTTCCTATTTAATCTTACTGAAGTATCTCGAAACCTCGCTATAGTTTTCAATTTCCTATTTATTGCATGTACCCTGGCCTGTCTAGAGTCGTTTAGTTTTAGTTTCGCAATTTTTCATACACTATACAAATTGTTATCAATTTCTAAAGCCTCTTGTATCATTTGGTTTAAGTTTTGGCCTGCAATCCAAGGTCATGTCAAATTCCTGTCGGAATTAGGCATAGACCACCAGAACACGACGGCCCGATGGGCTGCATTTTGTGGTCTAATTGCGACAGTCTACCCGTCACGATCTGAACGCGACGGGAAGTGTCGTCGCGATCGTTGTGCTTGGCCTATCGCATTCTGACTACCTGTCAAGACTGACCCGTCTTGAATCACGCCGGACCTCTAAGCTTGTGCTTAACATGGTCAACGGAAGGGTCGTGAATTCCACCTGACTGCCAACACCGAGTGCGCATGTTGTGCAACTGTTACTATCGCCTGTTACTCGACGTGTTACGTTCAATGACCACTAGCTCTCATCTATACTCTACTCACTCATCTATTCACATACACTCTGCTATCTCGTCTATTCATCTAGTGTTCTCATCTATTTCTTGGTACTCTATATTGGCCATTGACTGATTTTCTAAAGATAAGCAATATAACCAATGTCTGGTAATATATAAAGGGCTCGATCTGGTCCAGGGATGTGCGCCCGAAAGTGCTAGTGCCCATGGGAGTTAAATGATCAGAGTGTTTGGCATTACACTCGAGTGCTATCTATCTCGACTATCTAAATGACAATCAAAAAGTGTTATGTTCTCTCGTTGTCTATTGACAAAAGTGCTATACTATACTCGTTGTGCTATTGCTAAACTTTGTGCTATTTGTGCTATGGCCATCTTGATGTTTGTGCTATACTCGACTCTAGTGCTATATTTGGAATGTTATGTTATTTCATTCACATGCTATCCTGCTATCTTTTACTTGACTCTCTCGCTCTATCATTAGTTACTATGCCTTTTAACACATTAATCATTTAAAGCCTGCTTAACAATTGAGATTTAAGTCCTACTGGGCGTTATCGCTCACTCTGCATTATTTGTAAATGTGTTCTCAGGTGAGACCGAGGATGAACTATACACTCAAGAGGACGGGAACGAACAGGAGTGACGTCACGAGTGCCCTAGTGTCTTAGTACTGTGATAGAGTCCTAGTTTAGTCCTTTGCTTTATTTCAATATAATTGGGCCCAATAGATTGGCTCTGATATTAGTGGTTGTAACTAGACATTCGAAAGATTATTAATGAATGAATTTGTTTCAGTATTTATTCTTGTTCAATGGTTTAATGTCTAGTCCTCGCTTTATTCTCATTTACTTGCAACTGCCTCGCGCTCTGATATTCCGCGTCGGGCATGACAGGAGGCAACTGTTGGAGGAAGGTGAGGGGGTGAAGAGTTTTGGGCTAGCCTTTAGGGTTATTTAAAACCCATTTGAAATGGAAACGACCCACAAAAACAAGACAGAATATGAACCGGTTCAATTTCTGGGCAAGACATAATTTCGGTTGTCGATAGGTGCAGACCATCTGTCGACAACTATTGAGAAACATTTTGCAAAAAGTGATTTTGACAAGTATGAGCTTAGAATGAGTGTTCAGAACAAATTTTAAGAGTGAAACTTGTGAGATACACTCATTACAAGATGTCATAAACAATAGTATTAATACATTTTATTTTGCACAATGGTTTGGAGATAATATTTCGAGAATCTTGATTAATGTAACACATAGAATACACCTTACAAAGCATATTTTTATATGATAACTCATTGAATAAAATCTTTGTTGAAGAGTTACTTATGTCTTTGTGGTGTGATGTTCAGTTGATGCTTGAAGTGAATATTCATTTTAGCATTTGACAGGAAACATGAAGAGTTATCTTGATTGAATTCATGGAGGCTTCACTCTATTTCAGTTTTTCATGGAATTTTCATGTTTCTTTGTGGTAGGTGGTAATTTAGTTTACATACACCTTTTGACATGAAGGTAGACACTTGTGATGCCAATACCCCCAGTAACTTAGTGCAGTTAACCATCATGCCATTTTACATAGTTAACAGTTTGACTTTTTGACACGAAGATAGACATTTGTGATGCCAACATTCCTGATTACTCAGTATGTGAGCTATCATTGCTCTGCATTTCTCCATTTTTTTTTTTTTTTTGAAGAAATAGGTAGCTTTTCTCCTCTTTGTGATTTGCACATCAAGTTCAAGGAATGTTTGAGGTCAAAATGCAATTATGAATATTAAGTTCAAGAATCTTCTTACTTACCAAACTATTTCTTAAATAAGAACATCCAGAAAGGTGTTGTTCAATAGAGTCATTTTAAAGAAATTAGATTTGTTCAGTGTGTTCTTGATGATACAATCCTAGACTCATTCACAAATTATTATTTCAAAATCATTGTGATTAATTCAATGCCTTGTCTACTATGTGATTATGAAAGGTTGTAATGAAGCATAGGTTCACAATTTTCCCCTTTTAATAAAATAATGAACAATCTGATTCAAAGTTGAACTCATATGTGGAGAACTCAAAATAATAAGGCATCTGTCGATAAGAAGGGTGTCAGTGTCGACAAGCACTGAGACACAACAAGCAAGGAGTTCTGCGAATAGATGTCTGTCGACAATAAGATACAGACTTGTCAACAACTGTTGAAATTACAAAATTGACACTATTGAAGAAGGATCATCTGTCGACAAGCTGAATGGGAGTTGTTGACAAGATATATATGAAAGAATGTACCTCAATCCTTTCAATGAAAAGTTCTTTTGACTTACTCTCCCATAATGTATGCATGATATGGAATGATCATTTAAGCAATTCAGAAATGTTCATGTCAAGCAATTTGCACAAATAGAGTATAAACATAATCAAGTACACACCAACATGCAATTCATTGAAAGAGAGAAACTTTCAAAGATTGAAAAAGCCAATTGAAATTCTTTTGAGATTATAATTTTTGTTGAGGACTTTTATGTAGAAGAAGGATATTGATAATTGGCGGAGAATATTCCTCACACATAATAATAGTTTCCAGACAAGCCTAACTTGTCCTTCCACATTTCACCATTTGATATACCTCAGAGTCACTACATAAAAGGTCAGTTATTCGTGAGTTTTAGCATGAAATTCATTGATTTTTGCATAACCCTAGTTCCCTTCTCAATGATGTGAATCTGTCTTATGCCAATGGTTTTGTGAATATATCAGCCACTTGTTTTTCAATTGGAAAGAAATTTAGTTCAATGTTCTTGTTGTCAACTTCATCCCTTAGAAAATGATGTCTTATTTCAATGTGTTTTGTTCTACAATGTTGAATTGGATTTTTTGAAAGATTGATGGCACTAGTGTAGTCACATAAGATAGGTGTGCATCTAATGTCAATATTGTAGTTACACAACTGACTCTTTATCCACAACACTTGAGCTGCACAGCTCTCTACAGCAACATATTCTTCTTCTGCAGTGGAGACTGCAACCGAGTGTTGCTTTTGGATGCCCATGGCACTATGCAACCTCCTAATAATTGACAATACACACTAGTGCTTTTCCTATCCATTTTACAACTAACATAGTCAGCATCCGAATATGACATCAAATCAACATCTTGACCACCTGCGTACCATAAACTGAAATCAAATGAGCTCGAGAGTTATCTAAAAATCCTCTTAACTTCAAGCAAATGGCTTTCTTTAGGACTAGACTGGTATCTAGCACAAATACAAACACTGAATTGAATGTCTGGTCTACTTACAGTAAGATAAAGGAGAGAGCCAATCATACCTCTGTATTGTTTTGCATCTACCAATTTACCTTTTTCATCATTTTCCAGTTTTACACCTGTGCTCATAGGTGTAGATGCTGGCTTAGCTTGTTCAAACTAAAACCTCTTCAGTAGCTCCTTGACATACTTCTCTTGATTGATGAGGAATCCATCTTCATATTGTTTAACTTGTAAGCCAAGGAAAAATTGTAACTCTCCCATTAGACTCATCTCAAACTCACTATGCATGTGTTTTGAAAATTCTTCAGACAGTGAGGGATTAATGGAACCAAAGATAATGTCATCCACATATACTTGAACAAGAATTATATGATTGTGAACATATTTTGTAAAGAGAGTTTGGTTCACCTTACCTCTGGAGTAGTTTTTACTAACCAAAAAGTTGCTCAATCTATCATACCACGCTCTTGGTGTATGTTTCAAACCATAGAGAGCTTTGTGCAATTTGTAAACATGGTTAGGTTTATCAGGAATTTCAAATCCAAGTGGTTGTGAAACAAAGAATTCTTCTTTGAAGTAACCATTTAGAAAGGTAGTTTTGACATCCATTTGAAAAAGTTGAATTTGTTAAAACATGCATATGCTAATAGAATTCTTACTGCCTCTAGCCTAACTATTGGTGCAAATGATTCTTCAAAATCTACCTCAAATTCTTTATTGTACCCTTTTGCAACCAATCTAGCATTATTCCTAACATCTTTTCCTTCTTCATTTAGTTTATTCCTAAACACCCACCTAGTTATAATTATTGAGATTTCTTGGGTTTTAAGGACTAAGCTCCATACATTGTTTCTTTAAAATTGATCAAGTTCTTCCTGCATGGCATCTATCCAAGAGTTGTCTTTTAGAGATTCTTCAATGTTTTTAGGTTCCACTTGAGAAATAAATGTTAAATGATCTTGTTCAACTATATTTCTAAATGTGATCTAGTTTAAACTCTATCATTTACATTTCGAATGACATTTTCAAGTGGATGATCTTTTGAAAACCTGACACTTGTTATTGTTGATGCACTTTGTTGATTTTCTTCAGGTCTATCGATAGCCTCTATTTGGTTTGTCAACAGGTTCTTGTCAGCTTTTTCTTCAAGTATTTCTCCCTCTTCTTCATCATACCTGCAAACATTTGAAACATCAGACATGAATCTCATCAAAGACAACATGTGGAGTCTCTTCCACAGTTTTGTTTTTAGTGTTGAACACTCTATAGGCCCTAGAATGTTCAGAATATCCTAAGAAGACTCCTAGATCACTTTTAGCTTCAAATTTGTCTAAATGAATTTTGTCATTATTATGAATGAAGAATTTGGAGCCAAAAACTCTGAAGCATCCAATGTTAGGTCTCTTGCCTTTCAGGAATTCATATGGGGTTTTCCTCATGACAGGTCTTACCATGGCTCTATTCAATATGTAGCATGATGTGCTCACAGCTTCTGCCCAAAAGCTTCTTGAGAGTCGATTTTCCACCAGAAGTGTGCGAGCTATTTCCACCAAGGTTTTGTTCTTTCTCTCCACTACTCCATTTTATTCTGGAGTTATTGGAGAAGAGAATTTATGTTCAATGCCTTGGTTTCTGCAGATGTCAAAAATAGATTGTTATCAAACTCTCCCCATGATCAGTAAGAATTGAACATATTTTGTTTGTGTTTCCATACTCAATCTTGTTAAAGAAATCTTCAAAGTTTTTCATAATTTCATTTTTGTGAGCTAGAAATTTGACCCAAATGAACCTAGAGAAATCATCTATAATGATAAAGCCAAAACGTTTGCCATTGAAACTTAAGTGTTCTTGTAGGTCCAAAAAGGCCCATGTGCAGTAGTTCAAATGGTTTTGAAATGATTATGGGTGCATTAGATTTGAAAGATTTTCTAGTTTGCATACCCTGTACACATGCATCACAAAAGCTCAATTCTTTGTTAAAGTCAATTTTAGGAAGTCCATTTACCGATTTCATTCTCATGATTTTGTTCAAAGATTAAAGCTTGCATGACCTAGCTGCGATGCCATAAAGAAAGTTGATCATTTTTGTTTGCAACAAGATACAAATTTTTATTCTTTGGTTCATCAAGATCAACTAGAAAAATGTTATTGACTCTTTTTCCAGAAAACTTGACACTACTAGATTTTTTATCAATTATTTGACATGCTTTTGAATCACTTTGTGGCCTTTATTACACAATTGACTAATACTCAGTAGATAATGGAAATTTCAGAAATTTCATATGATTAGCTGGTGCTCTCTCTAGGATGCCCTAGAGAGAGAAGCTCTGGGGTTTTCCCAGTCGCCCCTCCTGGTTGCCCCCTTCTGCCCTTGGGGGGCCAGCCATGGCTGCCCCTGGGGGGGCTAAGCCTCCCCCTGCTGCTGCTTGTGTGCCATCTTCTGTTGCTGCTCCTACTATTGCCTACACACCTGCTGCTAGCCCCCTTGCTCCTACTGCTGCTTGTGCGCCAGCTCCTGTTGCTGCCTGCGCACCTGCTGCTAGCCCCCTTGCTGCTGCAACTGCTTGCACACCTGCTCTTGCTGCTGCTTGGCCCCAAGCTCCTCCAACTGCTTGTGCACTTGCTGCTGCTGGCCCCCTTGCTCCTACTACTGCTTGCGCACCTACCTTTACTGCTGCTGGCACTTTTTCTCTTCCTACTGCTTGCGCACCTGCTCTTGCTACTAGTGCACCTACTCTTGCTGCTAGCTCTGTCTGGGACGCACCTTTCCTTGGTGCTCCTACTGTGCCAGCAGCCCCTCTTCTTGCTGTTGTCCCTTCGTTTGCTCAGGTTCTCCTGCACTCCATTTCGCCACCTGCTCTTCCTCTGGTTGAACATGGACCTACAGTCACAGATTTGGGAGAACCTACTGCATTCTTCACCTTGGATGAGATCAAGGTGTCCTGCAAGCCTCTGGACCATGCCATCATTGCCAGGACACCATAGGGTCCCTCCCTTTGAGGAGATTAGATCCCACTTGGCACAATGATTCAAGTTCAAACAAGATTTCTTGATCAGTGCTCTCGATGGTCGTCACTTGCTCATCAGATTTCAGAACCATGAAGATTATTTGCAGGTCTTGCTCAAAGAATCTCTTTATGTTCGGGGTAGAATTTTCTGGTTCTTCAAGTGGACCATCGACTTCTCCTCTGATGTGGACTACCCCATCATTCCTGTATGGATCGAGTTGCCAGGTCTCCTGGCTAACTTCTATAATGCCGCCATGATTCATTCCATTGCAGGGAGCCTTGCCCTGTTCTTCATAATGACAGAAACAAATTGTGTTTGACACACACACATGCTGCTCAAGTAAATGTCCAGATGGTTGTATCCAAGAAACTTCCTGAAAGAGTCTGGGTTGGTATAGGTGCAGATGCGTATTGGCAACCGGTAGTATATCCAGACCCTCCAATGTATTGCACTTATTGCAAACGTTTGGGCCACTTGGGATCTAAGTGTACGAATACTTCTGAGGGCAATCAGAATGCCATGTCCTGTGGCCCTGCCCCTCGTCAGACTAATATGAAGAAAGCTTGGCGTCCTGTTCACATTGTAGACAAGGACAAAGCTCCTCAACAACATTCTACTGATCGGGACTTCGCTCCACTTGATTCCGCTGCTATGATCAATAATGCTCTGGATACGCTCGATGCTAGTCCCCAGCAGCAAGTATCTAATGCTCAGGTCCTTGCTCCAACTGCCATCAGTCCCCATGCCCCCCCCCCCCCCCACTCCCCCGTAGGAAGGGAAGCCATGCTCGATGCTCCTACTGGTATCCAGCAGCCCATGATGGAAAAGGTCAAAGCACCTCTAAGGCGGCCCCGTCTTTGCTGCATGCTCTTGCAGGTTCAGCTAAAAGGAATACTCAGGTTCGGATTTTTTCCCAAGTCCCTATAGGTTCCAGTCCTCATGGAGCAGGGTTGGAACCCTCTAACACTGTCCATCCATGCAAGGGGAGTGGTGAAGCAGCTGCTGCTGAAGGCCCGACATTGGTGAATCCTCCGGGGATGCAGGCATAGGCATACCTTCTGTTGCTGCTGTTGTGGGGAAGAACATTAGCAATTCACCCATTGATGTGGCGTCTAAAGAGCAATCACCTGCTATAGTTGGGCTTCTTGCTGATAAGACACTTACAACAGACAACTCTTCATCTCGTTCCTCCAGTAGTGATGCCTTATTTCTTCCACTGATCTGTCAAGTTCTCACCGTTCCTGGCATGGAGCCTACTTCCCGGGTGGAGGACTTTTCCAAAGTCCACACCAACTTTGTCGGTAAGGAATCGCAGGTGCCTACAAAGATTGATGGTGTTAAAACTCATAGCAAGCTGCGCAGAAGCGACTCCGTTTCTACACCCCAGACCTCGGACAAATGAATGCTCTTATTTGGAACATTCGGGGCATTAGTAATGCCCAATCAGTAAGTAGATTGAAGATTCTTATACGTAAACACAAGGTGTCCTTCGTAGCTGTGATTGAACCTAAACTCTCATCCTCTATGATTGACAGATTGAGAAAGAAGATCCGTATGTCTTCGTGTTTTGCCAATGCCGGTGAGCGGGCGCGCATCTGGTTATTTTGGCGGGAGCCTTTTGATATTAGTCTGGTTTCGTTTCTGATTAGCATGCAACCCTTTTTGTTAGCTCTTTGCTTGCTAACACCTCCTTCTTAATAATTATCATTCATGCTAGATGCATTTTGGCTGAACGTCACACACTTTGGGATCTTCTTGTTGACTTCTCTACCGCCAGTGACAGACCATGGCTGGTTGGTGGAGATTTTAACAGTATTCTTGACCCCCTCGAGAAGTGGGGAGGCAGGAGGGCCTTCTCTCTGTCCATGGGAGATTTCCAAGCTTGTGTTTCAGGTGTAGGCCTTGAAGATGCAGGTTACTTGGGCAGTAAATTCACTTGGTACAATGGGCAATCTGCGAATGGGATCTGGGCAAGACTTGACAGAATCTTCATTAATGGGCACTGGACCTTGGCCTGCCCACAATTTTCTGTGCAACATCGTGACCACAACCCACTTCCTATTTCTGCCACTCCCGACTGCCAGAGAACGCCTTCCAGATTTTGTTTCCAGAAAATGTGGCTCACTCATACTTAGTTCCTTCAGGATTCTCGCAATGCTTGGACTGCTGCTCCGACATCTTCTTTCCCTCTGCTTGCCATGGCCTTAAAGTTGAAGCATATGAAGAAGTTTTTTAGGGGCTAGAACAAAAATGTTTTTGGGAATGTATTTCATAATGTGCAGGTAGCTGAAGACTCCTTCTCTTCAACTCACAAAATTTTTGACACCTATCCTTCTGAGTCCAATCAAGTGTCCCTCTCCGCTGCTCAAAATGAACTCCTTCGAGTACATAGTCAGAAGGAGATGTTCTAGAGGCAAAAATCTAGAATCAAATGGCTCAAGGAAGGTGACAGAAATACCAAGTTCTTTCATGCTTATGCTTTGTCTCAGCGACAAAAATGTGTCATTAATTACCTTCGTAATGATGATGGAATATGGGTGGACAGGGAAGACAATATTGCTCATATGTTCATCTCTCACTTCTCTAATGCATTCTCATCTTCACGTCACTGCATTCACCCTGATGTACTAGCATCTATCCCCCTTGTTTTGCAAGATGAACATAATGCTACTCTTTGTGCAGTCCCCACCTGGGAGGAAATTAAAGTTGTGGTTTTCAGTATGTGTCCGGATAGTTCTCCTGGTCCAGATGGGTTCACGGGTCACTTCTTCAGAGTTGTTGGGATTTTTTAGAGGATGATGTTTGTATGGCTATGCAAGCTTATTTCTGTGGGCATCCTATGCCCAGGGTCTTCACTTGTTCCCTTGTTGCTCTCATTCCCAAGGTAGATTCTCTGAAGACATGTTTGACTTCCGCCCAATCAGTCTTTGCAACTTCTTCTACAAAATCATTTCCAAAGTTCTTAGTGACAGACTGGTCAGCGTGCTGCCCCTCTTGATTTCAACAGAACAAGGTGCATTTGTGAAAGGTCGTTCCATCATTGAAATGTGTCTTTGGCTAGGAAATGGTCCAGCATCTTAGCAAGCAATGCAGGGGCAGAAAGTTATATTCAAACTTGACATGGCCAAGGCGTACGATCACATGGAATGGGATTTTATCTTTGTTGTTCTCTGTAAGTTTGGTTTTAGATTGCTAGTTATTTTTCTTGTCGAGCCTCTCCTGTCAACTGCTGGTTTTCTGTGATCCTCAATGGAAGGACCCATGGCTTCTTCAAGTGTAAGCCATCAATATTTGGCTCTTTTTAGTTAGATTTTAGTCATGTGATGTGTAGATGCTTGTGTAATAGCAATGTGGCGTGCTACATCCATCAACATAGAAGTCGATCGAGGGGAGATAGGAGGACTTCTTGGCTTGAACGAGGAGAGCTTCTCCGACCATTAATCACGTCTTGCATTTTGTGAGGCAAGTAACCTTATGCATTGTCCCTACACATGTCAGTTCTAGAAATTTTATAGATTTTCCCTCGTGTCCTAGAACCCCCCTTTCATAAGTTTTCTGCGTTCAGTCTGTGTTTGCACAGATAGGAACTTAACGGCAGCATCTAGTGTCGTTAAGATCCAAGGTTGGCGGCCACATTTGGTGTCGTTAACTCATGTTGGCGGCAGCCTATGTGCTGCCAAGTTTATCAATTTTGACAGAATACATGTTTTGATGTTGTTACCTCAATTCTGGATTTCTAAACATAAGTATATGCTGTAAAAATTCTGTGTGGTCAAGTATAACCAGTAGAACATGCCATGGGATTGTGTTGCATTTCCATGCATTGTACTAATTACTGGAATTTCTGAAATGAAACATTATGCATGATTTAGCCATATTAATTATTGTTTACATAGATCCGTGTTCAATTAGAGTTCTAGAAAAATTTTGCGGGTTATATACATATGTCAGGTCACATCGTGAGATTTGGATGAATTACTGTTTACTGTGTAAATTATTAGAATTTTGGAAATAGAACAATGAGCATGAATTTTCCTATTTTTAATTCCAAATAAAATATATTATGCATGTTAAAATGTCAAAAAATTTATGTAAATGTATGACTGCTGAATATAAGTTCTAGAACCACTAAATACAACTGTAATACTGTAAAACATGTTTAATTAAGTTTCTTGATAAATCTGCAGAATGCTTGTTTAATTATCATAAATTGTATATGTTTTCAAAAAAATCTAAAATTTTGTAAATGTGATGATTAACCCATGAGTAGTCCGTGGTAAAAAGTTTATATTACTTGGATATAGTAAGTACTGTTTGTAATTTAATAATTGAAAATGACCACGTTAGCATGTTATAATGGATTTGGTGGATTTAGTAATTTCAGCATGATAGATCTTTGTTTGATTATTTGTCAATTGGAACAGTAAGGTTGAAATCAGTAAATGATAATTCCTGTGTGTGTGTTAAGTGCATGAGTATAAAATGATTTGTGCATGCGAACCATGTAAGTAATGGGTAATTTAAGTGAAATGTGTTTAAAAATGTGCCATTAGTGACACTGCTACCATAGAGGCTGTGGAACGTACCATAGTAAAGTCCCTACGGGAAGGTTCATAGTGTGTGAAATCCTACGGCAAATAGATGAAATCCTAGAGGTGGACAAATACCACTGTTACGGTGGAGAGTGCTTCTCCCGTTTCTGCGCAGTTAACCAGATCCATACTACATTGCCTAAGTGATGGATAAGTGTATGTGTTATGTGTGTCCTTCTAGTGGTGGTTTGGACTATGTGTCATGGCATTTAAATGTGAAATTGTGAATAAGTATAAGTGAATTGTGAAATGTGCAAAGTGTAAATGAGTATGTGAATGTGTTAGCATGTGAACAAATGTAAAACATTGTAATATGTTTAATTTATGTTAAAACAGCAAGTAAATGGTGTGTATAATAGTAGTAAATTCATGAGAGTTAAAATAGAATCTATGATAGGTGTGATGCTTACATTATGTGGTTCCCATGTTTAGGTTGTGTACATTGTAATATGATTTGAATGGGTTTTGAATTGCTTAAGCATGTAATTTTATTGTGTAGAAAGCATGTTATGCTTCTATATTAATTGTTGTAAAAAATAAAGCATGTGTAATGTGTCTCTAATGCTATAAGTTCCATGCTTAGTAGTTTAAATTGTATGAACCATGCTACATGTGTAAATTACTTCCATTAAATGTTAGCATGTACATATGACGTTTGTAAGGATGATGTGTATGGATTGTTTGCTGAGTCTTTAGACTCTTTCTTGCTTTGGCATACAGGTGCAGGTGTCTCCACTTCTTCCGAGGAGATAGTTAGGAGCGACTCCGAACGAGAGGAGTAGCATTTAGTGTGGAGATCTCTTCATTGTATATTCCTTTACATAAGTATGTAATGAACAAGTGATGTATCTCATCTGAACAATGTAATTTGATTTAGAATTGTAATTATGTGGACTTCAGTTTTTTTCTTTAAATGCTATTCAGACTGTGGATATTTAATGATGATGATGGAATAAGAATTTAATTTAGTTTTTTTTATTTCCGCTGTTCTATGTCAATATTTGTGTACATCTCAGCTTATTGTAATTGTTGGGTCAATGTCCCACTGTGACGACATTCATTATACCGATGTGGATTGTTATAATCGTACCGATTTAAGGAGGGTCGTTACATCAAGTCTTCTAGGGGTTTGCGTCAAGGGGATCCCATCCCCCTTGCTTTGTTCATCCTGGCAGAGGAAGCGCTGAGCAGAGGTATGTCCTCCCTATTCTGTCGCAGCAGAGGGGGTTGGTTTCACACCCTTCCTAGATGACCACATATCTCACATCTTCTCTTCGCTGATGACACCCTTATCTTATCTAATGGATCAGTCCGTCATCTTAGAAATCTCATGCAGTTTTCTCAAGAATACGAGATTGCTTCAGGCTAGCTCATTAACACAGTGTAGAGCTCTTTTATCATTCCTGTCGGTGCTCCCATATCTCTTGCCATAAAAATTGCTAACACCATGGGTTTTGCGAAGGCCACCCTGCCCATTAAATACTTGGGGATTCCCCTTTACTCAGGCCATCAGAAACCTATTTATTTCTCACATATCCTCTCAAGGGCTTCAGCAAAGTTGCAGTCATGGAAGACCGATTTCTTATCCACTGGTGGCCGCCTTACTCTTATCCGACATGTGCTCTCGCCCCTGCCTATCTATACCATGTCTGTTGTGGCTATCCCTCGGTCTTCTATGATATCTTTTCATAGGCTTTTGGCCAATTTTTTCTGGGGCACATATGCGGATCGTATAAGAAGCATTGGCAGTTTTGGGATGCTATATCTCGCCCAAAGGAGTGTGCGGTCTGGGGGTTCAGAACCTTCAGCAGATGCAACTTGCTTTAAGATCTAAAATGTTGTGGATGGCTATCTCTACTAAAACTCTTTGGGCTACATTCTTTAAGGCCAAGCATCTACATAGTGAGCATTACTCTGAAGACTCATTTCCACATATGCCGGCTGCGGACAGATTGTTGTGGCAGCAGGCCGCCAAGATTGTCCCTTCGCACCATCCTGTGTTCATCTCGGTTGATGGTGTTTGGGTCAGCTTTGGAAGGACGTTTGGGTGGTTCAGTTCCTCTGAAAGTGTCCCCCCCCCCCCCCCCCCCCCTATTTGGGACAACATCCCAGACAAAGAATGCTTTGTCCGGCAAGCTCTTGCTGATCCTTTGAGGACCCCTTTCAGATCGCATATAGCTATTTCCCTGTTGTTTTTTTTAATCATATCTTATCTTCTACCAGCAACGTAGAAAAATGGATATGGACTCTTAACTCTGATGGTAACTTCTCGTCCAAGTCAGTCCGGTGTCTCCCCCTCCATGGCTTGGGATCCGCTCGTTGGTCTATCTTGAGGTCCTCACACATCCCTGTGAAATGGTCTGTCTTTCTGTGGCACATGCTACATGGATCCCTTCATACGGATGATGTTGTTATGGCCTATGGTGTTCCATTATGCTCTAAATGTCATTGTTGTCAAGACCCTCAGTATGAGAGCTGCCTACATTTATTCTTCCACAGCAAGATCTCCAATGAGGTCTGGACTGCTCTGTTCGACTTTTTGCATTTTAGTCACTTGTCAATTGCCTCCATTGCTCATGGTGTCACTGAGTTCCTTGTGGATCTCTGCATTACTTCCTTGGTTGGGAGCCTATATAGATGCATGTTCATGTCAGTTCTTTGGGAGATTTGGTTCTCTCATAACAAAGCCAGATTTGACAATCAACCCATGTCCTTTAAGCACTTTATGTGTAGGGCTATGCAATCTGTCCGGACAATTGCTTCCTCTTTCCACATTAAGGGAAAGGATCTCTCCCCTTGGCAGCTCATCACTCTCTTTTCTTGGGGTATCAAATTGAAGGCAGTTGAGTTGGTCCCTCCAAGAATGATTCTCTGGTTCACGCCACCTTAGGGAAGGCTGAAATTGAATGTCGACGGGGCCTTCAAACGCAGCACGGGTGCCGCTGGTGGTGGGGATATCCTCAGAAATTATAATGGTGATATTGTGTTTGCTTTTGCTGCTACTTACCCAGAGGTCAACTCCAGCATTGAGGCAGAGGCTCTGGCCCTCCGTGATGGACTTTCCACTTGCTGCGATTTAGGGATTCTTTCGGCCGTTGTCGAGTCCGATTCTTTGGTTTTGGTGCAGATCATGAATGGCAAGTTCTCTTGTCCTTGGCGGCTATTATACATCATGCATGATGTTTCCATCAAATGTCGGTTGCTGCGGATCTCAGTCTCACATGTTTTTAGAGAGGCTAATCAAGTTGCGGACTGCCTTGCTGGGCATGGCTGTTCGCTATCTTCCTCTCCTTCTGTTTTGTTTTCTTGGGCTGATCTCCCCATTCTTGTAAGAGGCCCCTATCGTCTTGATAAGATAGGGTGCCCTTCTCTAAGGCCCTAGTTTTCTACTGTACCCTTTTACTTATTGCATTTCGTTAGTAAAATTCCCTTCTAGGTGAGCGGTGGTGGAGTGGCCTACTCATCCCTTCCCTAAAGGGGTGAGCTCTCTCCTACCTTCCCTATCAGGTATAGCCTTAATTAAAAAAAAAACTAATACTCAGCAGATTGTGATTAAGACCATTAACTAGCAACACATTTTCAATGGAGTTAGAAGCATTATTACCTACCTTACCTGTGCGAATTATTTGGCCTTTATTGTTACCTCCAAAAACTAGATGTCCACCATCTTTTTCAACTAGCAAACATAATTTCTCTTTATCTCCCGTCATGTGCCTCGAGCAGCCACTGTTCAAGTACCACTTGTTTTGATTTTCGGCTACTAGGTATTCCTACAAGGACAAATCAAAAAAAGAGTTTTGGTACCTAAATTACTTTGGGTCCCATGCTTTCATTCATACCAGAAAGTAAATGCTTAGGATTCCACAATTGTTTGCATTTCATCATGCACATTATGGTCCAGCATTGTAACTCAGTATGGCCAAGCATTTTACAAAAGTTACTTGATGGAGTTTGAATTTTTGATATTCTTTTGCTGTTTCCTTGAGAATGTGAATTCTTTTGTTTTTTATGCAATTTTGATGGTTTGGATCTGTCGACAGACTGCCATACCTGTCGACAGTTCAGCTTCTAACATGTGTATCTGTCGACAGGTGCTCTCACTTGTCGACCAGTCTAGTTCTTTTGTTTGTTTTTCTTTTCATTTTGATTTTTGTTTTTAACATGAACTTGTTTATTTGCATTTGGATTGTGTTGAACAAAAGATGTGGTATTGTTTGTCCAAATTTCTTTTATTTTTCACTTTGAAATCCAAGTCCATGTCTAATTGTATTTGACTTTACTCCTAGAACAGCATCAAGGTTTTCCTTTCCCTTAACAAATCTTCACAATCTTCATTCTTGTCTTTTAGTTCCTTTGTACTTCTTCCATTTTCTTCTGAATCTTTTGATTTTCGTTTTGAAGTTTTTCAATAGATTCATTTAGAGTTTGTTTTTCTTTTTCATTCTCTTGAAAAAAAAAATTCCTGCAATCCATTTCAACATGGTAATTTTCTTTTTCATTTTTCTGTAACTCTATTTCTCTGTTCAGAAATGCAACTTATTCATCAATGCTTGGGTTATGCACCAGGTTATTGATTTTCTTTTTCAGGGTTTTCTTCTCAGATCTATATTCACATAATTTTTTAAATAGCATGGTATATGCCTCTTTCCATTCTTCAACTATATAGCATTCAAAGGAAGAGTTTACCTCATTGGAGTCATCATTCCTTGCCATCAAGCACTTGATTTCCTTATCCTCATCACCAAAGTCATCTTCATCACGTTCATCTCCGTCTTCATCACTCCATGTTGCAATCATGGCTTTGAGCTTCTTGTATGTAAATTTTCTCTTCATCAACTTCCTTTTGAGCTCCGGGCATTACCTCTCATGTGCCCCTATTTTTTGTATTCACAGCAAACAACTATGTCATTTTTCTTGTTTGTATCAAATTTATTTACAAAATCTCTTTTAAGAGGGGTTTGAAGTTACCTTGCCCTTTCTTTCAGAACTTGAGAAATTTCTTGAATTGTCTAGTCAGCATAGCCATCTCATCATTTTCGCTTTCACTAGACATTTCACTTTCATCCGTTTCTTATTCAATTTCTTTCTTAGAGCTTGATGAGGCTTTACTAAAATCTTTCAATGCAATTGATTTTCTTGGGGTGACCTTAGATTCTTTTTTTTTTAAATTGATTTTGTATGTCATCAATGATCCTATCAATTCATGTAATTGCATTGTGGATAGGTCTTTAGAGTCCTCAATGACAGTGGCCTTAGTGTGCCAAGAGGATGGAAGAGACCGATGTATCTTCCTCACTAAGTCACTCTCACTGTACTCTTTCTTAACACCTTTCAAACCTTTAATAATAATCATGAATCGTGCAAACATGTTTGAGATTGTTTCTTCATTGTTCATTTTAAACATTCCTATTCAGAGACAAACATACTAGCTTTGGTTTCCCTTACCTCAGGTGTACCTTCACATATGAGTTCCAATTTGTCCCACATCTCCTTTGCAGATAAGCATGTGGAGACTCTTGAGCGTTCCTTTGGATGCATAGCACACTGCATCATATTCATGGCGCTCCAATTTAAGGTTGCCCTTCGAATTTGCTCCCTTGTCTAGGTGTCCTCATCAGCATGTAGCTTATAGGATCATGTGCTTACTATCTTCCATAGCTCATAGTCTTGAGCTCTCAGAAATACCTGCATTCGATTTTTCCAATATGTATAGTCAATTCCGTCAAAAAAGGAAGGCATAGTTACTGAGTGTCCTTAAGCTAAAAATCCCTTGTAGAATTCATCATGCAGAATCTCTCATGATCATTAGATCAAGCAATTTAAGCTATGAAACCGGACAAACCCACTCTGATACCAATTGAAGAGTGTGCGGAATTAGTTCTAATGGGAATCTAGAAGGGGGGTTGAATAGATTACCACCAACTTTTAGCAAATGGACCTTAATTTTGAAATTAAAATAGATTATGAAAAAATTGTAAGGATCTAGATTAAGTTTAGTCTAATTGTGTGTGCAAAGTGTGTACACAAGATTAGCAGTATGAAAGATGTGAGATCAAATCATCGTAACTATAAAACATCTAACGAGAGATCAAGGCAAACCATAAGACACAATGATTTAAGGTGGTCCGGATTACACAACTTGAATATCCTACATCCACCGTCCACACACACACGCCAAACTACTTATAAAGCAAGTTCAACACATACAACCACACACACATAAGATCTGAGATGAACAACATCTCAAATCAAACCACACACATGCAAATTAAGCATAAGGATTGCTAAATTCAACATCACACACATGAAATTAAAAGTTGAAGTGCAAGAAGAATTCAGAGTATAGGAGAGACAGATGGAGTTGTTGAATCCTTCAAATCCTTTATCTAGATGCTCTTCAAACTTCGAGTTGTAGATGTTCTGATGTTGGTACTTGAGCCTTGAGGATGAATTTGCTCTAACTTGATCTTCTGAGATGGATCTTCTGTTTGTTGATGCTTGGAGCAGGGAGCAGAGCACTGGGAGCCATCCTCTGGTTCTTCTGGGCTTTGGAATTGGTGTGGAGGCTCCTTGGTGCGAATAGGAGGCTAAGAGGCTCTTTATATAGGTGTGTCCTATTCTCACACAGCCCTTGGGATTCGTGTTTACGAGAAAAGGACGCCCTAAGAAAGAGCACATGTTGCTCACGTGTTGCAACTAAATCGGTAGCTATCGAAAGATGCACATTGGCTGTCGACAGCTACTACAACAGATCTGCCTTCTATAACTGAATTTTTGAACCATGGGCTAGGTTGTCGACAGACACATCCTAGCTGTTGACTGCTGCTGCTTGCCTTGATTTTCTAAAAGCTCTTTGATGATGTTCTTTAGTGGTTGTCGACAGGTGAGTCTTGTCTTGTCGACAACTATTGTTTTCTTTGGTTTTCTAGAACCTTGTTGTTGGATGGTCTTTAGTGGTTGTCGACAGATGCAAGGGTGATGTCGACAGCTACTGCTTGAAGTCATCCATCCCGAACCTTTTTGCTTAAGGTTTCTACAAGTTATGCAAATCCTTTTTCATGTAATCTCCTACAAGAAAGAATCTTCAACTTAGATATCACGTAGGCATTGTGTAAGTCATTTTGTCATTGTGTCATCATAAAAAACATACAAGCATATGAATGTTCATGCAATCACAACTCAACAATTCTTGCAAGTACTTGGACCCTGTCATCCTTTCCAAAATGATAGAAGGCAGACTGACTCTATGCCCTTGAATAGCCGAAAACAAGAGACTGACATCTCTTGCAGTAATCGAGGAGTGGGTTCCAGCCCTAGGGGTGATGATGGTAGTCATAATAGCATGAAGGATTCTCTTTTCTACTCAGAGCTTGTTGATAAGGAGCCCTTTCTTGGAGAGACTACCTAAACTACCATTTATACCTAACTTCTACTTCTTTATGGATACTACATCACTGAGCCTATGTCCGAAGTTGTGGCAATCCAAAATATCAACTAACAAATCTTCAGAAATTGAAACTAGAGTACCTTTTACAAAGCCTAACACTGACCCATCTGCAAACACTTGGAGGGAAAGATAAAAAGCATTTAAGGTTCCCTCAAACGTTGGATCACTGATCTGAAAAATCTTGGACCACCCCATTGCTTCTAGGGTTTCTGCTACCCAACTGAGTCTGCCTATCAATTGTGAGAAATCCACAATCTTTCCTGGGAAAATCGAGGCCTTTACTGAGGTGAGTCATTGGAACTGTTCGAGGATGAAGAAAGTCTGGTTCAGAGCCCTAGAGAATGCCATCTAGACAAAAATGCTAAGAGGTCTAAGGGAGATGATAGAGAGGATGTAGAATAGGTCCAGAGAGGTTAATGATCCTACCTTTCTTCAGAAAAATAGAGGAAATCGGCAGTTTCTTTGAAGATGGTTCCATTGGGATGAAGAGCAGATGTGGGAACCAGGAAGAAGATGATGTAGTCAAAGACGTTTCAAATGGGATGATTTGGAATGAAAGATGAAAGGGTCCTAATATAGGAGGATCTATAACGGACCGTAGATGAGAAGATGAACAACTATGATTAAAAGAATAAATTGTTATAATTAATTCCCCCTATAAATAAAAACTTGTAAACCTTTTCTTTTAATTAAAATTGACTCTTAATTCATAAACTCTGACTTCATAAGAGTCGAAGAGCAAAACTCCGACTTACGAGAAGTCGAATGTTAAGGACTTAGACAAAAGTTTGGCAATGAATAAAACATACAATGTAGTTAAGAGTATGAGTTTTTAATGAAGGTTGCACATTCCTATTTCTCTTCTTATTGAAGTAAATTTTATCTTTAGGGAGTGGTTTAGTGAATATATCGCTAATTGATCATCTGTAGAACAAATTCAAGTAAAATATCTCCATTACTTACAAGGTCCCTAATGAAATGATGTCTGACCCTCAATGTGCTTGGTTCTTGAATGTTGAATTAGATTTTGGTCAAGTTGATTGTGCTTGTGTTGTCACACAGCATTGGAATTTCATGAAGTGTATGACGATAGTTGTAACGACCCAATCCGCATTACCAGTAACAACCAGTAACCCGAATTCTGACCCGCTAACCCACGAGACAAGCTCGGAAGGGTAGGAATTTAGAGTCCGGGGAGACTATATGTAAGAAGATACACACCATGAAAGCAGTAAAATTCCATTATATGAACATATCATATACACCCTCAGAGTCTGAGACAAGGTACAGAGTACAGAAGTACAACAAAAGTACAACTCACTGCAGCTAGGGAGCACAACACCGGAGTGGCTAGACTCGCCTGAACGGGAGTCGACGAAGACCCCACCTGAAAAGGAAGGGAGTGAGTCTCAAGAAAGAGACCCAGTAGGGAAAGTAACCCCACCGGTAACAGTCTAAAGTGCGGAAAGTAAAAACTGAAAGTAAGTACACGTCGCACCACAACACAAAACTGTAAACCACGCGGCTCAATAACACACACTCACACACACAGCAGTAGGACTCAGCTAGGGTCTGTGGCTCGGCGTCCCGTCACCACAGAGGCTCTCAACCCCAGCCACGTGTGCACACTACAGACCTCTCTCCTCGCGTCTGGTCCACGACTGGTTTTTTCCCCTACGCTTGACCCTAGCGGTAGAGAAGGGCTCCACGGAGACCGGCTCAAAACCACCAAAAGGAGTACGCACAGGACAGAGTCGCACTCGATGTCCCGGCTCACTAGCGGAGGACAACCACACACTAGTCGTCTAGACGGAGTCGCACCCACGCCTAGGTAACAACAGAAATGGGTAACGGTAACGCAATGCGCGTACGACAGACGGAACACACTCAACGTCTGAAACCCCGTACAGTAGTAAACACCTCGTGCCACAAACAACTACTACTATGCACAGGCGGAGTCACACTCTAAGCCTGGCCCTATGTGTTATTAGGGCGGACATCACATTCCATCGCCTCTAATTACACAACTTAAGTCGGCTGGGAGACAGGATATAAACGGCCTGATCGATTGCCGCCAATAAAGGGTAAACGGCAACCCCTATGCCGCCAAAAATGACTAAACCGCAGTCGACATTGTCGTTTAATTCACCCCTGAAGAGCTCAATGTCCAATGTGGACGTTGATATCTTCAGCTCCCCATACCCAGAACTGACCCGAATCAGTCCCAAAAGGGCAGAAACACAAATCCAAACTCTGACTGATGGAGGGAAACACTTCCTCTCATCAATCTACACTACCAGAATAACATAATTAGACAATCTAACACCTAGATTATCCAAACCACCCTCAATTCTGGCATGATATACCCAACCCTAAACCATTTTGCACATCAATTAAGTTAATTGGACATGCTGTTTGCTGGGAAGGTTATAAGGTTAAGTCCCTACCTCAGAACGCCTTAAGATCCCCAAACAGCCACCAATCGCGCCGGATCTCCCCGAAGACTCCGCGCGAATCACACCAAAACCTTGCGATTCCCGCCCGAAATAGCGACGCCACACGATCCAGGGGCTTCCCCACGAGCTCAAATCACCACAACAGAAGCTACAGGAATCAAGAAAGGCTAAGGAGGAGGAAGGAGAGAAAAGGAGAAGAAGAAACCCTGCTCTCGGGCTGCCCTATTTCAACAGGACTGGTTAGTCGACGTCAACATCAATGGCCGCCAACTGAACCGCCTACAGATTAACGTCCACATAGCTTGTCGCTGAGTTCAAGCTCAGACGTCCACATCGCTAGACGCTGACTCAGACTCAACGGCAAGCCCTGGCCGTCGACTACACAGGACCTCTACAGACCCATAAGGACATTTAAGACCCTAGACCTTACAGCTCTCTCCCCCTTAAGGAATTTTGCCCTCAAAATTCAAACAACACAAGGAAAGAAAACTCACCAAAGAGGTACGGAAAATGCTCGCGCATCTCGCCTCCTCCGCTCCCATGTCGACTCACCACCGGAGTGCCGCTGCCACGCAACACGAACTAAAGGGATAGCCTTGTTCCTCAACCTCCGAACTCGGCGATCCTCAATGTGCAACGGAAACTCGGGTACAGTCAACACTGGAGTCACCTCAGACCACTCTGCACTCTGCAGAAAGTGAGACTCGTCAGAAAGGTACCTCCGAAGCATCGACACGTGAAACACGTCGTGCACTACTGCCAACTCTGACGGAAGCTCAAGTCAGTACGCCAAACTCCGACACGCTCAGAAATGGTAAAAGCCCCATAAACGAGGACTCAACTTCCCACGCTTACCGAACCTCACCACTCCCTTCATAGGAGACACACGAACAAACACCTGGTCTCCTACCTGAAACTCGAGCGGTCGTCTGCGCTGATCTGCATACACTTCTGCCGACTCTGAGCTGACTGAAGCCTCTGTCTCACGCTGAACTACCTCAACTGACTGCTGAACCAACTCCGGCCCCGTGACAACTCGTTTGCCAACCTCGAACCAGTCAAGAGGATGCGACACGGTCGTCTCGTACAAAGCCTCATATGGTGCCAAACCGATACTGGAGTGATAACTATTATTATTGCAAACTCGACCAACGGCAAGTGAACTGTCCCGACCCCCCCTGCCACTCCAGGCAACAAGCTCTAAGCATGTCCTCCAAAGTCTGGATAGTCCGCTCTGACTGACCGTCTGACTGAGGGTGGTAGGCGGAACTAAAGCCACTCTGTCCCCAAAGCTCTCTGGAAACTGCGCCAGAACCCAGAAGTGAAGTGAGGATCCCTGTCTGACACGATAGAGATCGGCACTCCATGCAAAGGAACAATCCGCTCTACGTACAACGCGGCCAACCTACTCACACCCCAACTAGTCCTGCCAGGCAAGAATCTGGCAGTCTTCGTCAATCGGTCCACAAGAACCCAAATGCTATCAAAACCTCCAGCTGTCCTCGGCAAACCACAAACAAAGTCAGTCGTAACATGGTCCCACTTCCACATCGGAATCTCTAACGGCTGCACAAGTCCTCCCGGACGCTGATGTTCGGCCTTCACCTGCTGACAGACCAAACCCTCGCAACAAAAGCCGCTATGTCTCTCTTCATCCCAGGCCACCAAAACTGACGTCTCAACCTGTGGTACATCTTGGTCCCCCTAGATGATAGAGTACCTGGAACCATGTGCCTCCTGCAAACGACTCTCCTGATAGACTCCTCAACAGGAACATAGAGTCTACCTCGGAACCTAACGTCCCGTCCTCACAAAGCTCAACCTCTGGAGAAGCAACACACTGCACAACTCGGGATCTGCCTGCTGAGCCTCAGCAACCTGTCTCACAACTGCGGGAGCTGCTAACAAACTGCCCAACACACACTGACGACGACTGGATGAAACACTGAAAGACCCCTCTGCCGCAGACTGCCACAACTGCCACTCTCTAAGCATCAGATGACTCATTTGTGCTTTCCTACTCAAGGCATCTGCAACTACATTCGCCTTTCCAGGCTTATACTCAATGCTGAAATCATAGTCCTTCAGATATTCCATCCATCGACGCTGCCTCATATTCAGATCCCTCTGAGAAAACATATCTCAAACTCTGGTGGTCGGTACAGACTACAAAGCTCACTCCGTACAGGTAGAGACGCCAAATCGCAAAGCAAACACCACAGCTGCAAGCTCTAGGTCGTGGGTCGGGTAACTCTCCTCGTGGGCTTAAGCTGGCGAGACGCATAAGCCACCACTCAGCCTTGCTGCATCAAGACCGCACCCAAACCAACACCTGAAGCATCTGTGCAAACCTCAAAACCCTTTCACCTAAAGGTAAGGCAAGATCTGGCGCCGACGTAAGCAGACGTTTTCAACTCTATGAAACTCTGCTCACACTAATCCGACCACTCAAACGGAACTCCTTTCTCGTCAACCGAGTCAAGGGTGCAGCAATCTGAGAGAAATGCGAACAAACCTGCGGTAGTAACCTGCCAAACCCAGAAAGCTACGAATCTCAGACACAGATCTGGGACTCTCCCACTGCAAAACTGCCTCAACCTTCGCTGGATCTACTGAAACTCCCTCACCTGAGATCACGTGCCCCAAAAAGTGAACCTGTTGTAGCCAAAACTCACACTTACTAAATTTGGCATACAACTGGTGCTCTCGCAAGTCTGCAACACGATCCTCAGGTGCTCGGCGTGCTCCTCCTCCGAAGCGGAGTACACCAGAATGTCGTCAACAAACACTACGACAAACCGGTCCAAGAACTGGTGGAACACCCGGTGCATCAGATCCATGAAGGCTGCTGGAGCATTGGTGAGCCCAAACGGCATCACCAAAAACTCAAATGTCCATATCTGGTCCGAAAAGCAGTCCTCTCAATGTCCAAATCTCTAATCCGCAACTGATAGTAGCCCGACCTCAAGTCAATCTTCGAGAAAACACGAGCAGACTGAAGCTGATCAAAGAGATCATCAATCCTAGGCAAAGGATACCTATTCTTGATGGTCACTTGATTTAGCTTCCTATAATCGATACACAACCTCAGGCTACCATCCTTCTTTCGGACAAACAAAACAGGTGACCCCCACGAAGAAAAGCTAGGACGGATATAGCCCTTCTCCAACAACTCCTCAAGCTGCCTCTTCAACTCCCTCAACTCCGCTGGTGCCATACGGTACGGTGCCTGCGCAAAAGGTAAAGTGCCAGGAACCAACTCAACAGTAAACTCTATCTCTCTCTCTGGTGGAAGACCAGGCAACTCTTCCGAAAAACATCCGGAAACTCACACACTACAGGAATGTCTCCCACTCCCGAGGCAATCTGGTCAAGAGTCACTGCGAAATAGGAAACCCTGACAACCAGAAGCAAGAAACCTCCCTGCCCTCAAAGCAGAAACTAAAAAGCGAGAAGTAAGAGGTACGATACCCTGGAAGTAGAACGCCGCTGCTCCAGGTATCCGCAAGTGCACCCTCTTCTTCTGGCAATCCATCACTGCACCATACCGCTCCAACCAATCCATACCCAAAATCACATCAAAGTCATGCAACTGCAAGGCAAACAACGGGCTGACAACAACTGATCCTGCAACTGCACAGGTACCTCCTCAAGACAGTAGGACGTAAGGACAAAGTCCCCCGTCGGCAACTCTACTGCCAACTCAACAGACTCTCCCGAACTCACCTCTCCAAGGGAGTCTAAAAAGTCCTCAGACACAAAAGAGTGAGAGGCACCGAATCAAACAAAACTCTAGCTGCATAACCAAAAACGGAAACAGTACCTTCCACCAGGTGAGCTGCCTCCGCGTCTGCACGAGTCAAGTGGGTAACACGACCTCTACCTCTGACCCACCAGAACCTCCGTCTGCTGACGCTGCTGCACTGGAGCCTGCTACTGCTGCTGCTGCACTCGGGGCTGAGTCTGAGTCTGCTGCTGCGGTACACGAGGTAGCAAAGGACAATCTCGCGCCATGTGACCCATCTGGTCACATCGGTAACACTGCCAGCAAAAGTACGCTGCACCTGCTGCGAAGGCTGACCTGTCGGCTGCTGCACACTCCCAACCGACTGCTGCCTCTGCTCTGCTGCCTCCTATCACGCCGAAACTTCCTCCGAGATCCTGACTTCGCCGACGTCCCAGTAGAAGTGGACGCGTAAGAAGTCGTAGTCCTCAGGGTCGTCTGCACAGTACCCTGCTGCTGGTGAGGCTGAGAAGGAACTACCTGCGTCTGAACCTCTGCACTTCGAGCACGAGTCCGCAAGGTGTCTGCCTCCAACGCTGCCGCTGTCTGATAGGCCGCATCTAAGTCTGTGACACGAGCAACTATCAGCGCCTGCCTGAGCTCTGGCCTCAAGCCTCTCACAAACTGCTGAGTCCTCAGACCCTCATCTCCCATAATCTGCGGAGCATAACCCCTAACTCCACAAATCTGGCCCTGTACTGCACCACAGTAGAGTCCCTCTGCTGCAAATCCAGAAACTGGTACAACCTCTCCGTCCGAACGTAAGTAGGACAGAAGGCTCTCTCAAAAGAAACGACAAACTCCTGCCACGGAATCTGCCTAAGTGGGCGAGACTGAAAAGTAGTCTCCCACTCAGCGGACCACTAAGTCAACGCCTGCGCCTGCAACTGGTAACTAGCTAGCAGCACTCGCTCCTCTGGAACACACTCCATGGAACGAAAAGTCTGCTCCACTGCATCTAACCATGCCCGCGCTGCATCTAGATCAGGCTGGCCCAAAACTAGGAGGCTGAAACTGCAAGAACTCCCTCAACACCCTCCCAGTACCGCCCTGAGGTACCGGCGCGTCACGGTGCCGAGCAACAAACTGAGCCATCCCCTCAAGAAAATGAGTCATATCTACTCCCTGAGCTGCCTGAGGTGGAGGTGGCGGCGGCGGAACAATACCACTATGTGCGTCCTGTGGCAAAGGCTGCGTCTGCTGAGGTGGCGGAGCATCTCCAACCTCCCGACGAGTCGCCTGCTCGGCTACTCCCTCTCTAGGACGTCGCCTAGGCGCCATAGAACTACACACAGAACAAAATACACTACTAACCCGGGCTACACAACTAACTACAGTGCAGTTGTACTCTTTAGACTCTGAGTTAACATGATAGGCATTTTCTTATATATATCTCATCAGACCAGGCTCTGATACCAAACTGTAACGACCCAGAATCCGCATTACCAGTAACAACCAGTAACCCGAATTCTGACCCGCTAACCCACGAGACAAGCTCGGAAGGGTAGGAATTTAGAGTCCGAGGAGACTATATGTAAGAAGATACACACCATGAAAAGCAGTAAAATTCCATTATATGAACATATCATATACAACCTCAGAGTCTGAGACAAAGTACAGAGTACAGAAGTACAACAAAAAGGTACAACTCACTGCAGCTAGGGAGCACCAACACCGGAGTGGGTAGACTCGCCTGGAACGGGAGTCGACGAAGACCCACCTCAAAGGGAAGGGAGTGAGTCTCAAGAAAGAGACCCAGTAGGGAAAAGTAACCCCACCGGTAACAGCTAAAGTGCGGAAAGTAAAAACTGAAAGTAAGTACACGTCGCACCACAACACAAAACTGTAAACCACGGGCTCGGTAACACACACTCACACACACAGCAAGTAGGACTCAGCTAGGGTCTGTGGCTCGGCGTCCCGTCACCACAGAGGCTCTCAACCCCAGCCACGTGTGCACACTACAGACGCTCTCTCTCGCGTCTGGTCCACGACCGTTTTTCCCCTACGCTTGACCCTAGCGGTAGAGAAGGGGCTCCACGGAGACCGGCTCAACCACCAAAAGGAGTACGCACAAGACAGAGTCGCACTCGATGTCCCGGCTCACTAGCGGAGGACAACCACACTAGTCGTCTAGACGGAGTTGCACCCACGCCTAGGTAACACAACAGAAACGGGTACACGGTAACGCAACGCGCGTACGACAGACGGAACACACTCAACGTCTGAAACCCCGTACAGTAGTAAACACCTCGTGCCACAAACAACACTACTATGCACAGGCGGAGCACACTCTAAGCCTGGCCCATATGTGTTATTAGGGCGGACATCACATGTCAATCGCCTCTAATCACACAACTTAAGTCTGCTGGGAGACAGGATATAAACGGCCTGATCGATTGCCGCCAATAGGGTAAACGGCAACCCCTATGCCGCCAAAATGACTAAACGGCAGTCGACATTGTCGTTTAATTCATCCCTGAAGATCTCACGTCAACAGATGTAGACGTTGATATCTTTAGTCCCCATACCCAGAACTGACCCGAATCAGTCCCAAAGGGCAGAAACACAACCAAACTCTGACTGATGGAGGGAAACACTTCCTCTCATCAATCTACACTACCAGAATAACATAATTAGACAATCTAACACCTAGATTATCCAAACCACCCTCAATTCCGGCATGATATAACCCAAACCCTAAACCATGATTTGCACATCAATTAAGTTAATTGGACATGCTGGTTTGCTGGGGAAGGTTATAAGGGTAAGTCCCTACCTCAGAACGCCTTAAGAATCCCCAAACAGCCACCAATCGCGTCGGATCTCCCCGAAGACTCCGCGCGAATCACGCCAAAACCTTGCGATTCCCGCCCGAACTAGCGACGCCACACGATCCAGGGGCTTCCCACGAGCTCAAATCACCCAACAGAAGCTACAGGAATCAGAAAGGCTAAGGAGGAAGGAAGGAGAGAAAGGAGAAGAAGAACCCTGCTCTCGGGCTGCCTATTTCAACTGGACTGGTTAGTCGACGTCAACATCAATGGCCGCCAACTGAACCGCCTACAGATTAACGTCCACATACCTTGTCGCTGAGTTCAAGCTCAGACGTCCACACATCGCTAGACGCTGACTCAGACTCAACGGCAATGCCCTGGCCGTCGACTACACAGGACCTCTACGACCCAATAAGGATCACATTAAAGACCCGAGATTACAATAGTCTTCCAGTTGATGTTTGATCCACAACAGTTGAGTGCAAATTTCAGCTACAATGTATTATGCTTCTGTTGTGGACAAAGCTATTGAATTCTATTTTATAAAGGACCAAGAAATTATGCATCCTACAAGAATTTGAGAAGTACCACTGGTGCTTTTTCTATCTATTTTTCATCCAACATAGTCAACATCACTATATCCAAGCAATTTAAATTCAGAACATATGGGATACCATAAACCCAATTTACTTGTATTTATAAGATATCTAAAAATTCTTTTAACAGCATTGACATGAGATTGTTTTGGATCAGCCTGAAATCTAGCACACAAACATATACTGAACATTATATCTGGTCTACTAGAAGTAAGATAAAGTAATGACCCAATCATGCCTCTATAGATCTTCTAGTCTACTTTCTTACCAATTGGATCACTATCTAACTTAATTCATAAGCTCATGGGTGTTCTCAAAGGCTTACACTTGTCAAACCATATTTGGCGAGTAATTCTGAAATATACTTGTTTTGACAGATGTGAGTACCTTCTTTGGTCTACTTGATTTGCAAGCCAAGAAAATAATTGAGCTCACCCATCATGTTTATCCCAAACTCACTTTATATAAGGTTTTCAAAGAATTTGCATAGTGATTCATTAGTAAAACAAAAAATAATGTCATCAACATATATTTAGAAAATCAAGATTCCTTTTGAAAATTTCTTAATAAATATGGTGCTATCTACTCTACCTCTTGTAAAATCATGTGATATAAAATAAGCACTGAGTCATTCATACTAGGCTCTTGGAGCTTGTTTCAAACCTTATAGTGCTTTCTTTAAACGAAAAATATGATTTAGATATTTAATATCTTCAAAACCAGGAGGTTGCTTAACATAAACTTCTTCTTCTATGAAACCATTTAGAAAAGTACTTTTAACATCTATTTGAATGAAATTGATATTAAGAGAACATGCATATGGTAATAAAATTATGATTGCCTCTAATCTAACAACTAGAGCCTATGTTTCATCTAAATCAATGCTTTCCTCTTGGGAATATCCTTGTGCTACCAATGTAGCCTTGTTCCTGGTGATTACTCTTGATTCATCCATTTTGTTTCTGAAGACCGATCTTGTTCCAATAACTGGATGGTTTGAAAGTCTACGGACAAGAGTCCAGACCTGGCTGCCTTGGAATTGGTTAAGTTCCTCTTGCATAGCTAGGATCCAAGATTCATTTGCGAGGGCATCATTGATTGTCCTGGGCTCAATTTGAGAAACAAATGCAGTAAAATCACAAAGAATTGTCATACCTCTTGTTCTTACCCTATCTTGAGGATCACCTATAATATTTTCTCTTAGATGATCTTTGTGATACCTCAACTCTCTAGGTAGTCCTTCCTGTGCTTCTTCTAGTTATTGCAGTTCTTCTAGTGGAGAATCTTCTTATCATAATTTTTTCTTCAAGAGAAGATTGTTCTAGATCCCTGCACAAATCATCAACAACATCTTCTTCTTCTATTTTCTTGATAGAAGGGTCAGTTTCATCAAATAAAACATGGATTGATTGTTTTATAGTTGAAGTTCTTCTATTGAATACTTTATATCCTCTATGTTTGGAAATATATCCTAGTAGAAAACCTTCATCACTTTTAACATCTAATTTTTCTAAATTATCTTTACCATTATTGAAAATAAAAACTTACAACTAAAGGGTCGAAGGTGATTGATGTTTGCCTTTTTCTCCTTGTATAGTTCATAAGATGCCTTCTTCAAAATTGGTGTGATCATACACTTATTGATAATGTAGCAGGCTGTGTTTACTGCTTCTGCCCAGACCTTGGTAGATTATATTCTGTAAGCATTGTTCTGGCTATGTCCAGTAGTATTATGTTCTTTCTTTCTTCTACTCCATTTTGTTGAGGTGTTCTTGGTGCAGAGAAATTGTGTTGTATGCCATTTTCTTCACAGAATTTGAGAAACTCTTCATTCTTCAATTCTCCACCATGGTCAGATGTAATGCTGACTATTTGAAACTTCTGATTCTTCTGTACTAGTCTACTGAACTTCAGAAAGGCTTAAAAGGTTTTTGATTTGGCTTCCAAAAGTGATACCCAAGTGTACCTTGAATAATCATCCACAATTACATAGCCATAAACTTTTCCCACATGCCTTACTGTTCTTATAGGTCCAAACAAGTCCATGTGAATGAGTTCCAATGGTTTGGAAGTTCTTACTAAGGTCTTGGACTGAAATGATGCCTTTGTTTGCTTTCCTTTTGCACAAGTTGTACAAATTCCAGATTTCTTCAGTTTAAGCTTTGGAAGACCTTCAACGAGATCATGCTAGATTAATTTCTTGATCACTGATGTGCTTGCATGTCCTAGTCACTTGTGCCATAAATCAGTCTCTTCACTCTTAGTAGTTGCAAGGCATAAGTTGACTTCTTTCAATTCTGCTAATTGTAGAGTATATAGATTTCTGACTCTTTGTGCTTCAAAGACTATTTTTCCATCCATTTGAATAATGCACTTATCATTTTGAAACTTTACCAAGTGACCTTTGTCACACAACTGATTGATGCAAATAAGGTTATGCTTTAGTCCTTCTACATACATAACATCTTCTATTAAATCATTTTCTTTTGTTCCTACAATTCCACATCCTATCACTTTACTTTTTCCATTATCAGCATACGTGACTTGACCAACCTCATCTCTAAACCTATTTTCTGTCACCTGTCATATGCTTTGAGCGCCCACTATCCAAATACCATTTGGATGCTCTGGGCGCCCCTGCAAACAGAATTAGGTTGTGAATTTCGGTACCCAAAATTTCTTAGTTCCTTGATGGTTAGTCTTTGGAATCCAACACAAGTGCCCAGTTGTACAGGTGCTGATTGTGTGTCCTAGTTGATTACAGTGACTACAACATAAATCATAGACATTATTTGCATGTATAGTGTTATTAGTTTTAAGTTTTTGTTTGTAGACATATTGATTAACCTTTTTAGGATTTTTAATTTCCTTTTCTTGTATAAATTTAGGAGTTGGATATTTTTTAGGATAAAAAATATTTTCTATATTTGTTGGAGGTGTATAACCTACTCCATACTTCTTTTTACCTGTTCGAGCACCTTTCAATTTTACAAATAGAGATGTTTTACAGTTTGTGATTTTGTCTATGGTAGCTTTTAGATAATTATTTTCTTCTATTAGTTTTTCTTCATTTTATAATTCATTTAGATTTGATTCAAGTTACATGATTTTGTTGTTTTTAGTTTTTAAGTCTTCTCACAGTAGTTCATTTGATTTTTTAGTTTCAGTTAAATTTTGTCCTAATCTTTCTACTTCATTTTGAGATAAGTGTTGGATTTTTCTTGATTTAGTAAATTTAACTTAATTACTTTCATCTATTTAACTATTGTTTTATATTTCTCATATAATTAATTAAATCTATCTTCTACAGTATCAGAATCAGATTCAGAACATGATGTAAAGGAGGTTTCAAAATTTACCTGGTCTAATCCTGCCATGAGGGATAGATTGACTTGTTCTTCTTCTTCTGATTCTGAACTTGAGGAATCTGAACTTGTAGCTTCCTCATTGTCCCAAGTTGTGGCCATTGCCTTCTTCTTGTACTTTTTGAACTTTCTTTCTTTACTTTCTTTTTCTCAACATTTTTAGCTGGATCATTCTTCTTTAGCTTAGGACATTTAGACTTGTAATGTCCTGTCTGATTACATTCATAGCAAGTTGACTCTTTCTTCTTTTCCTTTTTGAAATATGTCTTCAAGCTGAATTTCTTCTTTTTGGCAATAATCCTTTGAAGTTTTCTTGACAGCATGGGTTCATCATCATTGTCTTCAGATTTTTCTTTTCAATTATCAAAGGAGGAAGAATCTACAGCTTTCAAAGTATTTGGCATTTTCTTCTTCGAAGTACTTTCAAAAAACCATTCCATATTAATTTCATGAGCCATTAAAGAACCATTAATTTATCAATAGAAAGTTTAGTTAGATCATGAGCTTCTTTAATAGTTGTGACCTTAAGAGTCCAGGTATGAGTTAATGACCTTAGAATTTTTCTTACTATTTCTTCATTAGTAAGATTTTTACCTAGTGAACTTAATCCTACTATTATTTTAGAGAATCTATTATACAATTGAGTTATATTCTCATTAGGTAACATTTTGAAAAGTTCATATTGGGAGACAAGAATATCTATTCTAGTTTGTTTAACTTTATCAGTACTTTCATAAGTTACTTCTAATTTATCCCACATTTCCTTAGCGCTTTTATAAGCAGATAAGCAGTTAAATTCTCTCTTAGATAAAGCACAACATGGATAATTCTTAGCCTTATAATTTAGAGAATTATTTGAAGGGTTTGCGGAATAACACAATATGGTAATCTAGAAGGGGGGGTTGAATAGATTACGGCAATTTCTAATTACTGATGGCTTCTTTTCGGTGCTACAACGATCTTAATGATACTTGATTAGAATTCTATTGAATATAAGAAAGCTTGAGTTGATATAAAAGAGAACAGGGTATGTAGCAACCTGAATTTTTACGAAAAATAAAATTTAAATAAAGAATTTAAAACCTAGCTAAATGGATATTTAAATAGAGCATTAAATAAAACTCATTAGATGGAAAAGAGTAATGGGATTTGCTTAATGGATCTTCTAGAATTTATTGGGTAAAAATATGAATTTACAAAGGGAGAATAATAGGAAAATATCCTAAATTCGTAACTAAATTATTACCTAAATAGAAAAGGGGTATTTAATGCATTAAATAGCTAGTTTGAGTTAAAATAGGATTCCTAGACCTACCCCATATGGGTTAGCACGAATTTGGATCTCTTCCTAGTCTAAACAGAGATGGAAAGCAAGGAAGGAAGGAGGAAGTAAGGAAATTTCGGAATTTAAGAGGAATTAGAGTCCTATTAGGAAATAGAAAGAGGAGAAGCTTAAATACTCTCCTAAAACCCTCATGGCCGACCCAGCTCGTGCCAAGGATTCCTGGACTAGAAGGAGAGGCCAAGGAGGAGGAGATTTCGTGGGGAGAAGAACCTTTCAAGCTCTCAACCCCGTTCTTCAAGTTCTAGCCCTAGAAGAAGAAATCGAGTCAAGGTAGGCATTCTCACAAGCATAAACCGTGAAACGTTTTCTGTAGGATCTTTCTACCCTCTGGAACAAAACCCTCAAATTTCATAATTTTCCAGCGATCAAATCTTTTCTTATGAATTTTCAAAGTTCTGCAGTTCTTATGACCCCGAACCTTCATGCTTAATTCATATCTCCTTGGATACTCTATCTCATGCCTCCAAATTTTAATGGGAGATACTGATGCATGATAGGCATCTTTTGCCCCTAAAAGCCCTAATTTCTATTGAACATGTTACTCGAATTAAATCGATCTTGCTCCCTGTATCATGTTCTATGTTACTTGTTCTTGTTCGTTCTCAAACCATGCTCTCTCTCTAATTCCGATTTATTGGAAGTACCCTTACATGTCTAGTTTAATTTGCAACTAGTTTCATGATTTGTCGTTGACTATATAATTAGTTATGATTTCCTGAAAGACCCTGTATCGAAATTCAATGTTCTGGCCCGCAATCCAAGCCTGGTCTGACTCCTGTCGGAGTCAGACGCAGACAACCAGAAGGCGACACCTCGATATGTCGTTTTCTAGGGCCTGATTGCGACAGCCACCCTGTCGCGACCAAGAAGGCGACAGACGACCGTCGCGTTCTCAGTACCCGATTGCATGCCCTGTCGCGACCCTTTTTAGGCCCTGTCGCGTTCTGTCCTGACTCTGTGGCGACCAGTACAGGGGTATGTCGCCTTCTTACCGTTATACCCCTAGTAAAAACCCTACTTAAAAAGGATGCTATATTGAATGATTTAAAATACATGTTCACGACTTATTTCTATCTATGATTTCTCTTGCACTTGCACACACTTGAACCATCCATTTATGGCTGAAATCTTACAGAAAATATCTCATAATGTATTACAATAAAGCATATTAACTGCCCTATTTTAAAGGACTTGCATTCGTTTTCTTGCGTTGTTTATATACCGATATTGACGCTCCACTGTCCTAGAATTCCTCTAGAACGTTGAGCACCTGTTTTATATACACACTTTTCTTGGCTTGTGGTGAACTCTCCGTCGGATATTCCTTTCGCCGGACTAGTGAACCCTTGCACAAGGCCTCCGTAAGTCTCCTCTGATCATGGATTCCCACATGGTCGACGAGCCGGTTGTACCCTAATACCTATGATACCCTTTAGGGATCTATATGATCCAAACGGCTATTAGAAGATTCACTCTTATCTTAAATCACGCGGACCTCTGGACCTGTGCATACAAGGCCAGTGGTAGGGTCGTGAGTTCCACCTGACTGCTAACACCAAGTGCGCGTGTGTGCAACTGTTACTATCGCCTATTTACTCGTCGCATTACGTGCAATGTCCACTAGCTCTTATCTATAATCTACTCGCTCGTCTATTCACGTTCACTCTACTATATCGTCTATTCATCTAGTGCTCTCATCTACTTCTTGGTACTCTATATTGGCCATTGACTGATTGTCTAAAGATAAACAATATAACAAATGCCTGGCAATAAATAAAGGGCCCGATCTGGTCCTGGGATGTGCGCCCGAAAGTGCTAGTGCCCATGGGAGTTAAATGATCAGAGTGTTTGGCATTACACTCAAGTGCTATCTATCTCAACATCTATATGACAATCAAAAACACAAAACGTGCTATACTCTCTCGATGTCTAGAATGACAAACAAGTGCTATACTCGTCGTGCTATTACTATACTGTGCTAGTTGTGATATGGCCATCCTGCTATTCGTGCTATACTCGATACTTGTGCTCTTTTTGGAAACTATACTCGCTCTCGTGCTATTGTTCTATCTCTTGCTATATTTTGACTCTCTTGTACCTGCTATCTTTAGATACTCTGCCATTAAATGCATTAATTATTTAAGGCCTGCTTCAGCCTGAGATTTAAGTCCTACTGGGCGTTATCGCTCACCCTACGTTATTTAATGTTGTGTTCTCAGGTGAGACCGAGGATGACACATACACTCACGAGGAAGGGAATGACCAAGAGTGAAGCCGGAGTACCTCGAGTCGTTATGTTATCTTACAGTTGTAGTTAGTTATTTCCTTCTAATGCAATGTAAGTGGGCCCTATAGAATGGCTCTGATATTAGTGGTTGTAACTAGACATTTGGAAAATTAATAATGAGAAAGATTTGCTTTAGTATTATTCAGTGTGCAATGGTTTGATGTCTAGTATACGCTCTATACCTTTTCTTGCAACTGCCTTCGCGCTCCGATATTCCGCGTTAGGGCGTGACAGGGTATCAAACGTGCGTATGAACAACATGCCTACCAATCATCTATCGCAAAACGCGAACAAACCACATGACACGATGATTTAAGGTGGTTCGGAGTACACAACTCGTGTATCCTACATCCACCGTCCACACACACACAGAAACGACTGCTTATGAGCGAGTTCAATACAACAACTCACACACACACACGTTGTCTGATGAACCACGATCAGAACAACCACAATCTCGTGGATCAAGCACAAGGGATGCTTGAAACACAATCACACGCACACAATAGAATGGAGATAGTGAAATGGAGAAGAATTTAGAGTTGGAGAACAAATACAGTTGGAATTCTTCTCGTGGATCGTCCAGACGCTCTTCAAACTTCGATTGGATGTACACTGATCGATGTAGAAGGTTGAATTGACGACGATCCGGCTTCAACTCCGCATGGATGGTGATTCCACGACGATCTGGGCGGAGGATTGAAGTTGGGCAGCAAGTTGGGGCTTTTCCTCTTGGTCCCTTGGAGGCTCTTGGTTGGGGGCTGCTGCTGTGCGAATTTGGCTCCAAAAGGATGCTTATATAGTGTTAGGTAAAGGTGGGGGTTGTGGAGGAAGGAGACACCGAAATGGTGCTGGAATTAGAATTTCTGAATTTCATGTTTCCGTCGTCTGTCGACAGGTGACTTGCATCTGTCGACAGATGCACTCAGTCCATGATCAGTCTGAGAACTGGGTTTCATAAATCTGAACTTCTGTGTGTATCTGTCGACAAGTAATTTGCATCTCTCGACAGGTGCACTCAGGGATACAAAAACTGAAGTCTGTCTTGGGTTGTCTGTGTGTATCTGTCGACACATACCCTGGGCCTATCAACAGATACACTTCTTTGACATTACCTTGGTCTGTTTGCTCATCTCTTTGATGCTCCATCTTTCATGCTTGTGCACCTATATATAAATACATTGTTAGTGATATACATTGTATGATTTAGCAATATTTAACATAATCACTTTCATGGTGTTTTTCTTGTTAATTAACAAATCAATTTTGCATTAAATCAATGTTTAAGGATATTAATGTGATCATCAAAAACATGATATATTGAAAACCCAACAATCCCCCCTTTTTGATGATGACAAAAAAATTCAATTGATGCATAATATTGATGTTCTCCCCCTTTTTGACAAAATACAAAAAGTCAAGTCATGCATATATAAGAGACAAATAAACATGAACTGTGATTTTTCACTATTGATCATTCAAATTACACAGTACAAGAGACAACCATTACATGACTCAATAAAAATCAAAAGGAAGGGAAATAACATGAACAAGAAAAAAGATAACCAGACTAGTGAGACTAACTCCCAGCTAAGACTCTTAACGACCTCTAAGGACCCTGAGACCCTCTATTCATCGTCATGACGGGATCCAGCTCTCTCGGAGTAGAGGTAATCAAGCCGGTCTTGGATATGCACATGAGACGCACCCAGAGAGTTGAGGCGAGCATCCACTTGATCAAATCTAGTGTTCAGTTGAGCAAATCCTGAGGTCATCTATTGATGCAATTGTGCCAAGTAATCACGAAGGGATTGTTCTTGAGGCATAGGTACATCAGCAAATTCTTGAGGTTGATCAGGCTGAGGTTCTTCATCACTGTCTTCATTATCTTCATTGTCTTCTTCATCAGATGACTCTTCAACACCTTGTTGTTCTTTCCCTTTGAGAGTCCTTGTATCTACACCTTCTACAAGCTTGTAGCCCATTCGGTGAGCGGCAGTGAGGTCAAATGCACTGCGGGATTTTAAGGAGACGAGCTCACTTGAAGGAATAGGAATGCCAATGAAAATTAGAAGAGAGGTGATGGGGCAAGCATATGGCATTGATCTCTTGGTGTTGGAGAAACACCGATGAATGAGGTTTAGCATGAGTTCAGGTAGATTGATTTGTTGACATTGGAGGAAGAAGAAGAACAAAGACTTATGGACCTCAGTGACCAATTCTCGGCTTCCATCCTTTGGGACGATCCAAGTAGTGAAGATATGATGGATCATCTGGATCAAAGGAGGAAAGGAGTTGGCATTCAAATGAGCAATTTCCTTAGTGGAATCATAAGGTTGCAAAGTGAGAAGTTCATAGTACTCAGAAGCGGAAGGAGTATAGTTGAAGATTTCAACTCCTGAGTTTGGGATTTACAGGGCCGTCGAGATAAGATTTGAGGTGAGGCGAAAACGAGTGCCTTTCACCGAACAGAAAAGATCTCCCTGATCGGAAAGCCCTAGGTTATTGAAAAATTCTGTGACGGCATTTGGAGAATATTGCAAGTGTAAGTATAGAAAGGATGTCCACCCTTGAGTGTCAAAGAAGGGTTGGAGTGAGGGGAACATCTATTCTAAGGACACAAAGTCCACATACCGGGATTGGACGAGTTTCTTGAAGGTGCCGTGTACCCGGATGAGATGGAGACCTTAAGGAACAATGAGTTCCGGAAAACGATCTTCGCGATGCTTGCTACGACGTTCTGAAGGAGCCCTGGAACTCTCTGTGGCGTCCGTCGAAGCGCGACAACGGCGAGGGGGAATCTTCGGCTTGGGTGCCATCTGAAGAAGGAGGGTGAGAATGGCGTTTGGGAAGGGAGAATGGAAATGAGAGGGAAAATGAGGGGAAAGGGTCGTGGGAGGCTTTTATAATAGGTTTAGAAGGGATTTATAGAAGAGGCCCCACACAAAAGACTTGAACCGACATGACTATTTGCTTCAAAAACGGATCTGGGCCGCCGGCTGTCGACAGATGACCATCTGTCTGTCGACAGATAACTACTTTTTGCCAGAAACTTGATTTTTCAAGATTTTTCAAAGGATCAAGTGTTCATTTGGCATTTTATGGTAAAATAGGTGTATGTACAAGATAAAAATGCATATCCATTATGATGAAGACATGACACAATTCTACAATGATTTTGAAATAAAACCGATGAGTTCTTTAATAGATCATAAAGAACACATTTCACAAAAGCCAGTGATAATTAATAACTCTTTTGATTAAGGCCATTGAAGAAAAACATGCATCAAAATAGAGATGATAGTCAGATGAAATTTGAATTAGATGGCCACAAGAACATCTTACCCATAAGAAGCACATTGGACTTGACGTAAAATTTTTTCGGAGGCTTCACTCTATTTCTAGTATGATTTTAGGATCTTTAAACAGCGAAGATGGGAAAGAGTGGCAATGATGAGCACTTTCACTTTTTCATGTGAAGGTAGACATTTGTGATGCCAATACCCCCAGTTACTCAATGTGAGTGTCCATCAAGTCATTGTATAGAGATAATGAAACAACCTTTTGACGCGAAGACCGACATTGGTGATGCCCATGTCCCCGGTTACTTAGTGATTTTCATCATTGCTCTACCTCCATCCCATAATTGAAAGATATTCTTTTTGTTTGAAACTTAGAAATAGGTAGCTTTTCTCCCTTTTATTTTGTTTTTACTTTTCATCAAGTACGTGAGATTTCTTTAGGCAAGTGATAATGTAGAACATTAAATTCAAGGACCTTCTATTTTTCAAATCATTTTGGATTCATGTTTAATGACAAGGGAGTTATTCAAAGGAGATGTTTAAAAATCATTTGGTTGCTCATTGTGTTCAAAATGATCTAAATAGTCCTCAATCAAGTGTTGCATCAAACATCATTTAGACTTGGTTTACGACTTTGACATGAAGTGGATATGAAAGGTTATATTGCACAAAACAATCCAATGTTTACCTTTAAATCAAGAACACTTTCTTGAAAAGTATGAAGAAGGAATGAGAAAAAAGTGAGAATGTGTGTATCTGTCGACAGCAGGAATCTGTCTATCGATAGATGCACACAGACTGATGAATTGAAGTTTCAGTCATAGCAAGTCTGAGTGTACCTGTCGACAGATGGAATGTGTCTGTCGACAGATATGAATAGAGTGGATTTTTCTGGTTTCAGTTTGAGTGCATATGAAGTTCAAGGAAGTGAGGATTAAAAATTGAAGTGTAGGAAGTGTTTCCTCATGAAAATACTCATCTACCCTGAACTTACCCCCATAGTGTGTGCACGTGTTGACACAACATCTAGTCAAGGATTCACACAAGCATTTGATACAAGGCAAACATGTTCATTTCAAGAATATCATACACAAGCACATGGTCACAGAAAAAGCATTGTTTCATGGAGTTAACATGATAAAAGTAAGGAAACTAAAAATCCTATGTGAAGTACAGGACCTTTATATGCAATGGGACTATGGATACTTGGCGGAGAATGTTTCCTCACGCATGATGATAGTTTCCAAACAAGCCGAACTTTCTTCCACAGTTCACCATTTGATATACCACATAGTCATTCACACATAAAGAGCATGTACTCCAATATGGAGACTTAGTTTCATTGCATTTTACACAAACCCAATTCTCTTCTTAAGGATGTGAATCTATCTTAGACAAGGGTTTGGTGAAAATATCAGCCAATTGTTTTTCTGTGGGAATGAAATTAAGTTCCAAGGTTTTATTGGTAACTTCATCTCTCAAGAAATGATGATGGATTTCAATGTGTTTAGTCCTTGAGTGTTGGAAATGGTTTTTTGAAAGGTTGATAGCACTTGTGTTGTCACATAGTATAGGTGTGCATCCAATTTCAACATTATAGTCAACTAACTGACTTTTGATCCACAACACTTGAGCTGCACAACTCCTGCAAGACATATTCTGCCTGCACTGCAGTGGAGAGTGCAACCGAATGTTGTTTCTTGGATGCCCACGAAACCATGCAACCGCCAAGGAATTGGCAATATCCACTAGTGCTTTTTCTATCAATTTTACATCCAGCATAATCAAATCAAATATGATATCAAATCAAAACTACTGCCTGCTGGGTACCAAAAACCCAAATTGCATGTATTGAGAGATATCGGAAAATTCTCTTGACTGCAATTTAATGGCTTTCCTTTGGACTAGATTGATATCTAACCAAAGGCAAACACTGAATTGTATATCCGGTCTACTTGCAGTAAGATAAAGGAGTGAGCCAATCATACCTCGGAAGTGCTTTGCATCTACCGGTTTACCTTTCTCATCATTTTCCAATTTGATGCTTGTGCTCATTGGGGTGGAGGCAGTTTAGCTTGCTCAAATTGAAATCGTTTGAGAAGCTCTTTGACATATTTTTCTTGATTTATGAAGAAGCCATCTTCATGTTGTTTCACCTGCAAACAAGAAAGAATTGAAGCTCCCCCATTAGACTCATCTCAAATTCACTGTGCATGTGTTTAGAAAATTCTTCACACAGTGAAGGGTTAGAAAAAAAATATAATATCGTCCACATAAACTTGAACAACAATTATGTGATTGCGAACTTTCTTAGTGAAGAGTGTTTGGTCCACTTTACCTCTTGAGTAGTTTTTGCTTACCAGAAAAATGCTTAGTCTATCATACCAAGCTCGAGGTGCCTGTTTCAAACCATAAAGAGCTTTGTGCAATTTATACACATGGTTAGGCATTTCAGAATTTTCAAAACCTGGTGGTTGAGAGACATAGACTTCTTCTTTGATATAGCCATTTAAGAAAGCAGTTTTAACATCCATTTGATAAAGTTTGAACTTATGGGAGCATGCATATGCCAATAAAATTATGATTGCTTCTAATCTGGCTATAGGAGCAAAGGATTCTTCAAAATCTACACCAAATTCTTGATTATATCCTTTTGCAACGAGTCTAGCTTTATTTCTGACCACTTTTCCTCTTCATTAAGTTTATTCCTAAACACCCATCTAGTTCCTATGATAGAAAATTCAGGGGTTCTAGGAACTAAACTCCATACATTATTTCTTTGAAATTGACCAAGTTCCTCATGCATAGCATCAATCCATGAGTCATCTTTTAAGGCTTCTTCAACATTTTGGGTTCCACTTGAGAGACAAAAGCAAAAAGATCATGTTCAATTATTTGTCTAACTTGAGACCTTGTTTGAACAGAATCATTTAAAGTACCTATCACATATCAAGTGGGTGATCTTTGGAATACCTCACATTTGTGATTGTTGAAGGGCGGGCGGGAGCATCTTGTCCTTGAGGAATTTGATCTTGTGAATGTTGTTCTTCAGGAGGTTCACCTTCTAGTGGATTTCTTCATGTGTTTCATCTTGTTTTCTGAAGGCTTTTTCATCATCTTCATCATAGTCCTGTGAAGATATCCACCTTTGGTCTTGGAACCTTCTTCAGATTTGTCTTTTGCTTTGACTTGTAGGTCCTCAAGTGATGTTCCTTCATCTTCTTTTTCAGTTCTATTAACAGTCAAACTATTAGTTTTGGCATAAGTCTCATCAAAAATTACATGTGGATTCTTCCACAGTGCGTGTTTATTGTTAAACACCCTATATGCCTAGAGTGTTCGGAGTAGCCTAGAAAAACACCTTGATCACTTTTGGCTTCAAATTTATCTAAATCAGATTTATCATTGTTATGAATAAATACCTTTGAGCCAAATACTCGGAAGTACCCAAGGTTGGGTTTCTTACCTTTCAACAAATGGTAGGGGTTTTCTTATCACAGGTCTTACCATGGCTCTGTTTAGAATGTAGCATGAAGTATTCACTACTTCTGCCCAAAAGCTTCTTGTGAGTTGGCCTTCAACCAGAATAGTGCGAGCCATTTCTATCAATGTTCTGTTTTTCCTCTCCACTACTCCATTTTGTTCTGGAGTCCTTGGGGAGGAGAACAGATGTTCAATCCCTTGGTGCCTGCAAAAATCAGAAAATGCATTGTTATCAAATTCTCCCCCGTGATCGGTGCGGATTGAGCATATTTTATTCACATTGCCATGCTCAATCTTGTTAAAGAATTCTTGGAAGATTATAAGTGTTTCACTTTTGTGTGCCTAAATTTGACCCATGTGAACCTAGAAAAATCATCTACAATGACAAAACCAAAACGTTTGCCATTGAGACTTAAAGTTCTAGTTGGTCCAAAAAGGTCCATGTGCAACAGTTCATATGGTTTAGATGTGCTTATCGGTGCTTTGGATTGAAAGACTTCGGGTTTTTTCCCTGTGCACATGCATCACAAAAACTTTCATTATTGTTAAAAGAAATGTCAGGAAGTCCATTTACTAATTTGAACTTCATGATCTTGTGCAATACGTTGTAGCTCGCATGGCCAAGCCTACGATGCCACAATGTCAATTCATCCTGTCTATTTGCAACAAGACAGAAATTGTCATTTTCTGGATCATCTAAGTCAACTAAGTAGATGTTATTCACTCTTTTTCCAGAAAATTTTACACTCATGTTTCTTTATCATCAACATTTGACATGAATTTGATTCAAAGATGACGTTGTGACCTCTATCACATAATTGACTTATGCTAAGCAAATTGTGATTAAGGCCATCAACTAACAGACATTTTCAATTGAATTGGAGGGACACTTACCAACATTACATGTGCCAATGATTTGGACTATGTTGTTACCTCCAAAAATAACTTGTCCTCCGTCTTTCTCCACTAGCAAACAGAATTTAGCTTTATCGCCCGTCATGTGCCTCGAACAACCGCTATCCAAGTACCATTTGTTTTGATGTTGGGCTGCTCGGCATTCTTGCATATGTGGATCAGACAAGAGGTTTTGGTACCCAAATTACTTTGGGTCCCAAAATTTCATTCATGCAACAAAGTAAATGTTTAGGAATCCAAACTTGTTTGAATTTCTATTTCTTTGGATTATTCCAGCATTGTTTTTCATCATGATCAATCTTTTTACACACATTGCATGAAGAAATTTTCTTTTCAATTTTTTGTTGCTTGATAGACTGTTTATTAGTTGAAGTTGTTCTTGCCTGTCGACAGGCACCATTCCATCTATCGACAGGTGGCTTTTTTCTTTTGTTTGTTGGGAACATTTTGTTTGGGTTGCAATACTTTGGTCTGAGATTGACTTGTGTTATGCTTTGTGGGAACATGTTTGCTTGTGCTTGGGCTAGGATTAATAAAGGAAGTGATCAATGACTCTCCTATTTTCTTTTGTTTGACAGGTTGATATCCTAACCCATGCTTGGTTACATGTATTTTAGCACCCAAAACCACATCTAGATTTTACTTTCCTTTTACAAATTCATTAAGTCCTCAGATTTTTCTTTCAATTCTTTTTCAGTTTGTTCCAACTTTTTCTTTGTTTCTAGATGTTCTTCTTGAAGGAATTCAAGAGAATGGCTTAAACAGTTCTTTTCTTTTTGTGTTTCTTGTAATTTCATTTTCAAGCAATCCATCTCTTCACTATGAGTCTCTTCATCAACTTTCATCATTTCTATTTCTTTTGTCAGGAATGCAATTCGTTCATCGTTATTTTTATCATGCACAAGGGAGTTGCATTTCTTTTCAATGCCTTATTTTCAAATCTATATTCACAAAATTTTTCAAATAGAGTAGTGTATGCTTCCTCCCATTCACTTGCAGTGTAATTATCAAATGAGAAGTTTACCTCGGTGGAGTCATCACTCCTTGCCATTAAGCATTTTACTTCTTCATCATCGGATGTTTCTTGTGCATCTTCATCTTCATCTTCATCACTCCAGGTTGCCAACATTGCTTTGGCTTTCTTGAAGATGAATTTTTCTTTCTTCAACTTCTTCTTGAGTTCCGGGCATTCTCCTCTCATGTGCCCCTGTTTCTTGCGTCATAACAAACATATCAGATTTTTTGTTGGACTCATATTTATGTGAAAAAATTTTCTTTTGGAAAGGTTTAGAGATACCTGTGTCTCTCCTTTTGAACTTCAGAAATTTCTTGAATTGTCTAGTGAGCATTGCCATTTCATCATTATCATTCTCACTAGATGGTTCTTGCTCATCAATATCTTGTGGAATGGATTTCTTGGAGCTTGTTGATGTTTTCTTGGATGCTTTTAAAGCAATTGACTTCCTAGGATTTTCTTCTAATTCTTTTCTTTTGATGTTGATTTCATATGTCATTAAGGAGCCAATTAGTTCATCCAATTTAATTTTAGAAAGGTCTTTGGAATCCTCAATGACAGTGGCCTTAGTATTCCAAGATGAAGTAAGAGATCGAAGTATCTTTCTTACTAAGTCACTTTCAGAGTATTCCTTTTTAGACCTTTTAGCCCGTTAATTATTAGCATGAATCTTGCAAACATGTCTGATATGTTTTCATCAGTTTTCATCTTGAACATTTCATATTCAGACACTAACATGCTAACTTTGGTTTCCCTTACCTCGACATACCTTGTAGATGAGTTCAAGTTTGTCCCACATCTCTTGTGCTGTTGAGCATGTGGAGACTCTTGAGAACTCCTTTGGATGCACCGCACATTACATCATGTTAGTGAGCTCTAGTGGAGAGTTCCTTTAGCTATTTGGTCTTTCGTCCAGGTGTCTTCGTCCTCGGGCAACTCATATGGTCCCTTGCTGACTATTTTCCACAGCTCGTAATTTGAGCTCTCAAAAATACCTGCATACGATTTTTCCAATAAGGATAGTCAGTGCCATCAAAATAGGGTGGCCTGGTTACTGAATGTCTCTCGGCCTATACCCTTTGCTAGAATCCATAAGATCGAGAATCTCCTGATCGCTAGATCAAATTACGAAAACTGTAAATCGGAGAAACCTGCTTTGATACCAATTGAAGGGTTATGCGGAATAACACAATATGGTAATCTAGAAGGGGGGTTGAATAGATTACGGCATTTCTAATTACTGATGGCTTTTTTCGGTGCTACAGTGATCTTAATGAAACTTGATTATAATTCGATTGAATATAAGAAAGCTTGAGTTGATATAAAGAGAACATGGTATCAAACGTGCATATGAACAACGTGCCTACCAATCATCTATCACAAAACGCGAACAAACCACTGGACACATGATTTAAGGTGGTTCGGAGTACACAACTCGTGTATCCTACATCCATCGTCCACAGACACACGCAGAAATGACTGCTTATGAGCGAGTTCAATACAACAACTCACACACACACACGTTGTCTGATGAACCACGATCAGAACAACCACAATTTCGTGGATCAGCATAAGGGATGCTTGAAACACAATCACACACACACAATAGAATGGAATTGTGAATGGAGAAGAATTTATAGTTGGGGAACAAATCCAGTTGGAATTCTTCTCGTGGATCGTCCAGACGCTCTTCAAACTTTGATTGGATGTAGACTGTTCGATGTAGAAGGTTGAATTGACGACGATCTGGCTTCAACTCCACATGGATGGTGATTCCACGATGATCTGGGCGGAAGATTGAAGCAGGGCAGCAAATTGGGGCTTTTCCTCTTGGTCCCTTGGAGGCTCTTGCTTGGGGGCTGCTGCTGTGCGAATTTGGCTCCAAAAGGATGCTTATATGTTAGGTATAGGTGGGGGTCGTGGAGGAAGGAGACACCCAAATGGGGCTAGAATTAGAATTTCTGAATTTCATGTTTCCGTCGTCTGTGGATAGGTGCACTTGCATATGTCGACGGATGCACTCAGTCCATGATCAGTCTGAGAACTGGGTTTCAGAAATCTGAACTTTTGTGTGTATCTGTCGATAGGTAATTTGCATCTGTCGACAGGTGCACTCAGGGATAGAAAAACTGAAGTCTGTCTTGGGTTGTCTGTGTGTATCTGTCGACACATACCCTGGGCTTGTCGACAGATACACTTCTTTGACATTACCTTGGTCTGTTTACTCATCTCTTTGATGCTCCATCTTTCATGCTTGTGCACCTACATGTAAATACATTGTTAGTGATATACATTGTATGATTTAGCAATATTTAACATAATCACTTTCATGGTGTTTTTCATGTTAATTAACACATCAATTTTGCATTAAATCAATGTTCAAGGATATTATGTGATAATCAAAAACATGATATATTGAAACCCAACATTATTCCTTTTATTAGATATGGACAATGCAGCAGTACCTTCAACAATTATAGCAAAATCACCTTGATCTATTACCTACCACATATCAAAGTCTGTGCCTTAAATGAAGCATTCCATTTGCATTTTCAAATACTGGTAATCCTCACCATCGAAGAATGGTGGTCTGGTAACTGATTGACCTTCATAGTTGTAAGCTTCAACTGCCATCTCTTCTCAAATCTCTCGATTCTTCTAAGAAGACCTCGCCCTGATACCACTTGTTGGATTGAGATGAAGCTTTAGATGTCTTAGAGGGTAGTGAATAGGACTTTTTTTAAACTTTTAAAAATTATCTAAAAATAGATAACAGAGTTGTTAGTACTTAGTGTAATGTGTGAGACAAGTGTTAAACTTGGCGGAAACAATCATACAAATGGACAAAGGATTTTATCCTCGTTCGGGCCTTCCTACATGGAAGTCCTATGTCCAGTCCCCAAGCAACCTCTTGGGATTTCACTAACTGCCAAGAACACTTGGCCTTCTCTCAATCTGAGAGGTATTAAAACCCACTTGCACCCGAGCATGTCTTCCATTTACCAACGAGTATAAAGACCACCTACAATCGTAGGTTTTCCCTTCACAAGAGAGGCACATAAGGAACAAACCCCCTGCTAGTTTTCTTATACAGAAATAAACACAGTGTGTCTGCTCACAAGGATGAGCAAACATAGAAGATCAGAAAGAGATATAAGTAAGAATTGAAGCTCTAACTCTTTCTGACTCTAAGAGAGTTGATTGATAAGATCTTGATTTACAGAAGGCCACTCAAAGAAAAAGACTTCTAAAAGGCAAGAGAGTTGGGAAGTCGAAGCTTGAAAATAGCAGGCTCTCTTCAGATCTTGAACTCTTGTCTATTTCTTTTCTGTAGAAGGTGAGGTTGTGTATAGGTTGTGTATTGTGGCTTCTTGAATATATGGTTCAAACTTCATCTCCCATATATACATCAGATACTTGAGCTTCTCGTTTGAAATAGAACATTAGAAGGTAGCCGTTTGAAAGATAGTCGTTTAAATGATAGCCGTTTAAATCTTGGGTATTGAGACTTCTGAGTTGATCATCAGATCTTCACTCTTGGAGTCTCAACAACTTCATGCTATGTAGATAGCTTCAAGGCTCGATAGATAGCTTCATTAATGTTCTGCAAGCTCCATACCATGACTGAAAGCTTAGTAGGCTTCAGTGGGTAGCTGCAGATCTGAAAGGTCAAGAAAAATATAGATACCTCCATCCTTTCGGAGGTAGGTGAGATAAAAATATATAAAGCAAAAAGGAGTTCAGATAGACAGTTGTTCAGAGCATTTAAGGACAGACAGACATTTGTATGGGAAATACAAGGACTTTTCCTAAAAGTCATGGAGTTCTGACAGAGAGAGATGCGATAGGTAAGTTCTGACAGATAACCCATGCTACTTATACTTACCATCGCATTAAAACTCTTGACTAACTACCAACAAGGATAGAACTATATTTCTGACAGTGAGAGAAATAACAAATACACATATCTTTCATTTCATATTTCAAATGAGAGTAATATTTCCCACCAAAAATATTTGAATTTTGATAGGAGGGAAATAATGACAAGGATTATAGAAGAGATTTTCATTCATAAGAGAACCCAAACGAATAAAGAAAATCATTAAAATAATCAAGATTATAACATATTAACTTATGTAAAAAATGACAAATACATAAATTAACTAAGAGTGAGTGAGTTCATAAGTTGATGTTTATACTTCGACTTACAATGTCTTTTTTTTTTTAATTAAACTCGGTCCCAGGAGCATAGTCTAGGAGAGTGCACCCTCTCCCAGAGGGGGAGAATGTTCTCACTCCACCAGAAAAGTTTCTGGGCCATGGATATATAATAATAAAACTGTCGTACATCAAGGAAAAAATGTCATGATAATCTAACATGAAAGGCCAATTTTATCTAAAAGCAAAGGACCTTTACAACCAGAAGGAATGCTGCTAGACCACCAAAAAACTTTATTCTCCTTAGTATTACATCCATAATTCGCCGATGCATTAGCTACTTGATTAGGCTCCCTGAATACATGTCTAACCATATAAGAGTTTCTGTTTATAATAGCATAAGCTTCCCATCACCAGCGATAGGCCTTGAAAGAATTAACTAAGGCACTAGAATCCGTGTTCACAATAGAAAGCCTAAGACCAAGGTTTTCACTAGACGAATACCATCACAAAGAGCCCTTATTTCTGCGATGATGCTATTGCCATGACCATAGTAGTGAGCGAAAGCCACCCTAACAGCTCCATGCATGTCACGAATACAACCATCACCCCCACTGTCACCTGGGTTTTCTTTGCTTGCTCCATCCACATTCAAACAAAGATCTGTAATTAGAGGGTTCCAGAAAATAAGTTTAATTTGTTTAATGGAGACATGAGGACTAAAATCCAAATGGTGTAGAACCTGCAACTGGTGACCCAAAAGAGCTTCCTTAAACTTATTTTTGCAAGAGAGTTGGATACCATGAACTTAATGTTGTTTATCATCAACCCCACTGAAGGCCTCTTAGAATCAAACCTGGCTATGCATCTCCCTTTCCATATCTCTCAGATAATAAGAATATGGCAGTGAAGAGAAACAAAACCAAAAGGAGAAGAAACATTAGTCACCAACAGGAAACTCCAAACTCGTGCAGTAATTTGGCTGTGCAAATGAATCTTAGGACCTATGAGAGGAAGAAACCAGTTCCACAAGGGAGCAGCCAGATTACCATGTATGAGCTAGTGATTAAAATCTTCATAGCTAGGACACATGCAGCAAGAGCAAATTGAAGCAAGGTGAACACCGCTTTCAGCAACTCTCTGATCAACAGGGACTGCTCTATTCAATAGTTTCCAGCAAAACGAAGATGCTCTCCCATAGAAGTAATGCTGCTAGATTTTAGATAGAACTGGATGCCTCACACTAGCTGATCTAACCAAATTATAAGCCGATTTGGTGGTAAAATAGTCATCTTGAGTAGCCCCCCAAATACATATATCCTCCATGTCATTGACAACTACCACTTGAAGAACCACTTGGTAAAAGAGATCTTATTGGATGTTGGTTATTATCAATGACCTCCTGCACCACAATCTCTGTCCATCATAGGGAGTGCTGAGCAGCTCATGAAGAAGACTTCCACCAAGCTAATTATCATAAATAAAATCAATTTTATTACCTTTCCCATGGATCCACGTAATGTTGGACTGAATCACATGAAGAGCATCATCCTAGATTTTGGAGGACATGCCTGGAATGGGATATCTACCAAACAAACATCTGCTTCTTGCATACTACGCCCATAGAGAAGAACCATGATGAATGTTCCACAAAGACTTTATAGCTGACGCCAACTGCACATGCTTAAAGCTACGGACGCCTAGACCACCCTCAGCAATTGGACACTGAAAGTAGACCAGGCAACCCACTGGTGACGACGTACGCCATCTGGACCATTCCAGAAAAACCCTGCACAACATTTATCAATGTAAAGAATGATGCTGGTGGGAATGGTAGAAGAAGCAACCAAATACACCGGGAGAGAAGCCAGCATAGAGTTTTTAGAGTTATTCTCCCGCCTGCGACAGTAGTTTAGGCTTCCATGATGTAGCTTGCTATTGACCTTGTCAATAAATGGTGAAAAATCTCTGGCAAGAACCCTGCCAGATCTTAAAGGGACACCCAGGTAGGCCATAGAACCACTTTGTCTCTTGAAACATGTCACCCTTTTAATCTTAGCACTGTTTGAAGAGGCGCCGTGTGAGATATCATGAAACAACTATGAGAAGCTATTGATGATTGACCATAAGTCGGAGTCAAAACAATTGATGCAGACAGAACTTCAACTATATAGAAGTCGCAGAGAGATGTTGATTAATAACAGACTTCGTGTAAGGCCCTCAATTTTGCTGCATTATTTATTTCGTGTAAATAATTCATGTTTGTGTATGCATAGATGTACATATCTACGTATGTATTAACTAGTTATACTTATGTGTGCATGTGTATAATTAGTTGTAAATAATTATGAATTGCATGGTGGTAGTGTGTACATAATAATACATATGTGGCATGTACATAGGTATAAGTTAAGCATGGTTTCTGCATGTTTTGAGTTCTGGCCGAAGGACCCAATTGGCGTCCACATGGATGGACGTCCATGCTGAGTCAGCGTCCACCTCGATGGACGCCAATACTTAAGCCAACGTCCATGGATGTGGACGTTAAGATCTCTGACCTGCATGCGTTGCAGACCCGAACTCCTGGGCAAGCAAGCCCAGCCATTGGGGAGATGTCCCCAACGGCTAGCAGGCTTTCACATCACCTCTCCGGGGTCCCCAAACCCCTCGCTATAACCACACACCCTTTCTACACCAGCACCCCTCTTGACCTCTTTCAAGAGATAGAGAAAACCCTAGCTCGGAACTGCATAAAGACTGAACTTTGGAGGCTTCAATCCGGCGATTCAAGGCTTCATCCGGCGACCTACTGCATCAGGAGGGTAGCTGGAACATCGGGGAAGACTTCCCCAACCGCGGTTTAGCTTCTACACCAACCTAGAACCCGGAGGAGAGCATTTGTGGAGGCTTCTTGGGACTGCCCAAGGAGAGCTTCACCCCCATCTTAATCCCTTTGGAGACTTGTTTAAAGGCAAGTAACCCTCACATTTCGTCCATGTAGATGTCTAGTAGGGTTTTGTTATTTTTACAGATTTTAGATCGAGTCCTGGATCCCCCATTCTTCTTGTATTTGGAGCTCGGGTCTGTATTTCTGCACAGACCTGAACTTGACGGCAAGATCCCTTGCCGTCAAGATCTTCATTAATGGCCAACGATGTTGCCGTTAAGCTCCATTAACGGCCAGACTATGCCGTTAAGATCGTCAGGACAGAACAGTGAGCTGTTCTCTCCTTCTATATGATAATTTTTCGAGGTTCTCGCATGAGGATATATGGTAACCGTACTATGATATGTATTATGAATGGTGGTATGTGTGGTGAGGTCCTTACAATTTCTGAAATTGGTATGAAGGGTGTCATTTATGAAAAATGCATGTATGATAAAAATCCTAGATCATGTTAGTTTCTGTTTGTGCAACTCGTGAGGAATTTGGGTGCCCTAAATTTTATGAACTATGTGTGTAGGGGTCAGTCTGTGCCCTGCAATTTTGAAATTTCTCCATGCTCGTATGATTTACTGTAAATTTTGTTCTGAAAATAGAAAACATATGTAGGGTTTGTGAAATTTCCAGTAAATTGTGTGTTGTGTAATAAATCCGGGGAAATTCTTGTGATAAGGTATATGTTGGGTTCAGGGTTGAGGTCTGTTGAATCTGCTATTCATGTTGTGTTCGGTGTTGAATTGAATTATGGATAATATGAGGCTGAATGTTTCAATTTCTGAAAATATATGTTAACTCTGAAAAATCTGGAAAATTTCATGTAAGAGTATAACCTGAAATGAGTATGTGGTTAAATTTTCATGCTATTCTGATGACTGCAAAGTGTGTTATGAAAATTTCATGTGAAAAAATGTGATAAATGCATGTTATCATGAATATGACTTAATGATGTGTTTTTCCAACCTGATTAATGCAAGTTAGTGAATGTTAATCCCTGTTATCAGTAGCATCATGCTAGGAAAAAGAGCCATATGTGTGAGAGAGAGAATGAAAAGGTATGAGGATGTCTTGTGTAAATGTGTACTAAAATCGGTATGTGTAATGTGTAAGACTGTGCCAAGTGTGATACTGCTTCCATAGAGGGCCGTGGAACCGTACCATGGAAAAGTCCCCATGGGAAGGTTCAATGTGTTAAGATCCTAAGGGCATTAGGATGAAATCCTGGAGGTGGACAAGTACCACTGGTTAGGTGGAGACTTGTTCTCCCGGTTGCGCAGTCCAAGAGTCGTCACTGTATTGCCTAGGTGGCGTCTATGTGTATGTGATGTGTATGTGTCCTTCTAATGGTGGTTTGGACTATGTATCACGGCACTAAAGTGTGAAAAAATGTGAATGTGTACATGTGTAAGTCGTGTAATGTGAACATGTGTAAATGTGCAATGTGTAAAAAGTGAACTATGTGAATGAGGAAATTGTGCAAACATGTGAAACTAATGTGTTAGATGATGAAATGGTGATCCATGATATGTTAATGTTAAACTCGTGTCATAACAGCAACCTAATTGTAGTTATGAAAATGTTTTACATGTGTACAAATGCGTAGAACCCATGCTAGTAGCATTTCTTGCTTATGTGTAAACGTTTCCATGTTTAAGCGCCACCATGACATAGTTAATTGAGATTGTAGCTCTCATGTGATTGGTTGTGAGTTTCTAATTCATGTCAAAACAGCAAGCTAAAAGTGTATAAAACGACAATGTGCATGTGCAAGAATGTGTAGAAATCATGATAGGAAGGTCTCCTTTCATGTATGTAAGCACACCATGTTTGGTTGCTCTCATGTTTTGCTTAATTGGAGGTAAAACCTTTATGTGATGGAATAAGTAGAAAGCATGTGATAGGACGTTTTATTTTGAAAATCTGAAATCATGAACCATGTGTTTAATTTGGTAGAATTACCATGATAGGTTGTCTCTTATTGATTTCAAGCATGCTACATGTTTTGTCTTGTGACTTGGGATGAAAACCTGCTATGATATATGCATGTATGATATGTGTGTGTTATTTTCTGAGTCTTTTAGACTCATTACTTGCTTCGGCGTACAGGTTTAGTTGGTGACGCTACACCATTAGAGGAGGCAGTGGAGAGCGACTCCGAGCGTGGAGACTAGCTCTTTGGAGTTCACTTGTGACATTTTGTGATTTCATAGTATGTATTGTAAGGCATGTATTAGAATTATCATGTAATCATGGACAAACTATGTATTTTATTTTAGCACTTCTTTTATGTGGATTATGTGGACTTTATCTTTAAATTGTTACATGAATCATGTATGTTAAATGTGGATGATGAGATGAATGAAAGACATGGTTCTTTTACTTCCGCTACTCTGTATTTATATTTGTGTATATCTCAATCGTATGTAAGTGTTGGGTAAATGTCCCGCTGTGACATCGTTCACTATGCCGACGTGGGTTGGTATAACCGTACCGGTATAATGAGGGTCGTCACAGAGATTTGTATCAAGAGACCGATTGAGATTATACATAAATATACATGCATCATCATCTTCATTACATGCTAGATCTTTATAGATTGTCCACATGTTAGAATTGATTAATAATGAATGAAAAATAGATAAGAAAATAGTTAGGAATAAATTAACGTAGCTCTAATGGTGAAAATTAATCACAGCCATGGCTTCGAGAGGTAGGCGTGGCGGAGCGCCGGCCCGTGAGGACGAGCCGAGACGTGAGGAGTGGGCGGAGCAGCAGGCCCCGGCACCGCAGGGTCATGTACTTCCCCCACCGCCGCCTGTGGATTATGGAGTTTCATGCAAGGTCTTGTGCAAGCCATGCAGACGCAGGCTCACACTCAGGCTGCACTCCAAGCCTAGTTGGAGGCTCAGGTTAGCATAATTAATTCAAGTATAGTATTTTATTTAATTGTATGATGTTATGTTGAATGTGTATTATTGTTGTTGATGTGCAGGCTCAAGTTCCAGTCAGGACCATGGTGGACCTTCCATCATGGAAAGATTCAAGAGGATGCTGCCACCCTCTTTAAGGGGGAGAGCGATCCATTACTAGCTAGAGTTGGATGAGGGAGATTGAAAAGATCTTCCGAGCTATTAGGTGCGTGGATGAGGATAGGTTACTTTAGCCACATATATGCTTCAGGTATGTGTTAGTTTTGTATGTTTGTATGTTCTATTAAGTTAGATTTGTTTAGATGGTGCTTATGAACGGTGTACTGCAGGAAAGAGCTGATGTATGGTGGGCTTCATTACTACATACACGGTTTGAAGACGGCGCGGTTGATGTTGCTTGGGACGAGTTCGTGAGGCTCTTTCGGGCCAAGTTTGTCCCGAGCATATTCAAGATCGGATGGAGCAGGAGTTCCTCTCTTTGACTCAGGGCTCCATGACCTTGCTTGAGTATGAGGCAAGGTTTGCAGAACTATCTAAGTATGCACCTCATATCGTGACAGATGAGCGTAGGAAAGCAAAGAAGTTCGTGATGGGACTCAAGCCATCACTGAGGACGAGGCTAGTGGCGTTCGATCATCGCACCTTGGACGAGGCACTTAGTGCTGCTTGCAGACAGGAGGGTGAGATGGAGCAATACCTTGAAGAGAAGAAGGCTTCGCAGAAGAGGCCTACAACTACGTTCCAGCGGCAGGACAAGAAGAAAGCGGTGTACCAGACACAGCACGATCAGTAGTAGTCGCAATGCTCAGGTACCCTCTGTACGTTCCCCTGGTGTGAAGAAAGAGTGTCCCCACTGTGGGAAGACACATGGTGGTTCTGAAAGTTGGATGATTGCGGGAAAGTGCTTGAAGTGCAAAAGTAGCGACCACAAGATCAAGGATTATCTGAGACTTCAGCAGGGAGTCCAGCGCGGAGCGCCAGCCCAGCAGCGGTAGCGGCAGCAGCCAGCTACAGGAAGACCAGGAAGGCCTCGAGCCCCAGCTCGAGTGTTTGCTTTAGCGCGCGAGGACGCCGAGCAGGCAGAGCATGTCACCGAAAGTACGGTTTTACTTCTAGGTGTGCACGCTCAGGTTTTGTTTGATACGGGTGCTACTCACTCATTCATTTCCGAGCTGTTCGCTAGGCAGTTAGCCCTAGAGTCAGGCATAGAGTCTGAGGATTTAGAGGTCCCTTTGTCTGTGCACACCCCTGCGGGTACGGTATCGACTAGGAAGTGCATTCATCGTTACCTGTGTGCATTGAGGATAGAATCCTAGAAGGGTTTTCTTCTTGCTAAAGATGAAGGACTTCGATGTTATTCTTGGTCTGGATTGGCTAGAGGAGCACTATGAGTTAGTAGATTGTCGTGGGAAGAGGATTGTTTTCCGCATTCCTGGTGAGGACGAGTTCTCTCATCTCTTGCCAAGGAACTTGGCGGGAAGTTAGTCATCTCTGCCATGAAGGCGATGCGCATGGTAAACAAGGGTTGTGACACTTTTCTTGCCAGCGTGGTATTAGTACCAGAGCTGATGAGTCACCTACTCTTGAAGAGATTGAGGTAGTGCAGGATTTTCCAGACGTCTTTCCTGATGATTTGTCTAGATTGCCACCGGATAGAGAGATAGAGTTCACCATAGAGTTGCTTCTAGGCACCTCTCCTATCTCGAAGGCCCCATATCGAATGGCACCTGCGGAGTTAGCCGAGTTGAGGAGACAGTTGCAAGAGTTGCTAGATAAGGGATTTATTCGCCCTAGTGTTTCCCCTTGGGGCGCACCTGTATTATTCGTCAAGAAGAAAGACAGGTCACTTAGGTTATGCATTGACTACAGAAAGCTGAACCAAGTGACTGTGAGGAACATGTATCCCTTACCTCGTATTGATGATTGTTTAACCAGTTGCAAGATACATCAGTCTTTTCTAAGATTGATTTGCGATTTGGTTATCATCAGTTGAGGATTCAGAGTGAGGATGTGTCCAAGATAGCATTCAGATCTCCGTTTTGGACATTATGAGTTTTTGGTTCTTCCTTTCGGATTGACCAACGCCCCTGCAGCGTTCACGGATCTCATGAACAGGTGTTTAGGTCGTATCTAGATAGCTTTGTTGTGGTTTTATTGATGATGTGCTGCTACTCTTCGGATGAGGCCACACACCGTCAGCATTTGAGGGTAGTATTAGAGGTCCTCGTGAGCACAAGTTGTATGCTAACTTCAGCAAGTGCGATTTCTGGTTGCGCGAGGTTCATTTCCTCGGGCATGTTATCTCCGGTGCAGGTGTTGCAGTTGATCCAGCAAAGGTCCAGGCAGTTATGGATTTGGAGACTCCCAAGACCCCTTCGGAGATTGTAGTTTTCTGGGTTTGGCTGGTTACTATCGGCGATTCATTGAGGGATTTTCATCCATCGCCGCCCCATTGACTCAGCTCACCAGAAAGGGAGTGAAGTTTGTCTGGTCTGAGAAGTGTGAGAGTAGTTTTCAATTGTTGAAGACTAAGCTCACGTCAGCTCTGGTGTTAATCTTACCGAGCGGTGTAGAGGGTTTTGCTATCTACACGGATGCGTCTCGGATTGGCTTAGGCGTGTGCTAATGCAGCAAGGGGGTAGTGGCTTATGCTTCTTGTCAGTTGAAGGAGCATGAGAAGAACTATCCGACTCATGATTTGGAGCTCACAACAGTGGTTCATGCACTAAAGAACTGGAGGCACTATCTTTATGGTGTCAGATTTGAGGTGTTTACCGACCACAAGAGCTTGAAGTATCTTTTCTCCCAAAAGAAATTAAACCATGAGGCAGAGAAGATGGATTGAGTTCTTGAAGGACTATGACTTCGACCTTCAGTATCACCCTGGGAAGGCGAATGTCGTAGCGGATGCTCTAAGTAGAAAGAGGCCATCTCTCCAGCAGGACTGGAAGATGTTGGAGGATGTGGCTTGTGCTTTGACTGAGTTAGAGCTATCGCTATGCCAGGCTTTTGTAGCTCAGTTATCTCTTAGGTCCTCGGTTTGGATGAGGTGATCGAGCAACAGAAAGCCGACCCTAGACTCTTAGAGTAGGGGCAAGGTAGGCATTGCTCGTGATGAGGACGGTGTGATTAGATTCCATCACCGTGTTTGTGTCCCTGATTTGGTAGATGTCCGTGAGCATGTGATAGCGGAGGCTCACAGGTCGAGATTCTCTATTCATCTGGGTAACACGAAAATGTACCAGGATTTGAAGAGGTCCTTTTGGTGGTCTGGCATGAAGGGGATGAGCAGATTATGTGTCCTCGTGTTTAGTATGCCATCAAGTGAAGGCCGAGCGACAGCGACCATCCGATCTTATGCAAAGGATGGAGATCCCATTGTGGAAGTGGGAAGCTGTCCTATGGACTTTGTTTCAGGTTTACCTCGATCTAAAAGGGCAATGACTCGATTTGGGTAGTTGTAGATAGATTATCGAAGACTGCGCATTTCTTACCTATGAAGAAGAAGCAGTCGGTTGAGAGCTTAGCTAGATTGTAGTTATAGTATGGTTGATTCTATGTGTGACGAAGTCGATCATTTCAGATCGAGATCTGAGATTTACTTCGAGTTTGTGAAGGGTCTTCAACATGCGTTACATTCAGAGCTGAAGCTCAGTTTGGCGTTTCTCCCCATACTGATGGACAGTCCGAGAGGACTATCAGACGCTCGAAGATATGTTGAGAGCGTGTGTACTGGATTGGAAGGATGATTGGGAGCATCATTTACCTCTAGTGGAGTTCGCATACAACAACATCTTCATGCGAGTATTGGTATGGCTCCATTTGAGGCGTTGTATGGTAGGCCTTGCAGATCTCCTTTAAGTTGGGAGGAGACCGATGATAGGTAGCTGATCGGTCCGGAGTTAGTTCAGGAGACTTCGGATAAGGTCCAGCTTATCAGGAAGAGGCTTGTTGCGGCACATGATATGCAGAAAAGCTACGCCGACAACAGAAGGAAGGATTCAGAGTTCGAGGTGGGTGAACATTCTTCTTAAAGATATCACCTACTCATGGTGTCGTCAGATTTGGCAGGCATAGTAAGTTGAGCAATAGATTCTTGGCCCGTATGAGATTCTCAGACGATTGGTCAGTGTGGCATATGAGCTAGCATTACCCCCAGCTTTAGCTAGTGTTCATCCTGTTTTCCACGTTTCTATGCTCAGGAAGTATGTCCGAGATCCATCTCATGTGATCAGTCATGAGCCAGTGGAGATTTAGCCAGATTTGTCGTATGTGAGCAACCAGTAGCTATTCTTGACCGGAAGGTTCAGCATCTCCAATAAGGGTATTGCGTCGATGAAAGTTCTATGGCGAACTTCTCGCGAGAGGAGGCTACTGGGAGCTTGAGGATGCGATGAAGAAGAAATATCCCCTTTGTTTTGAGTAGTTTTGTTTAAACTTCGAGGACGAAGTTTCTTTAAGGGGGAGGGGGTAAGGCCCTCGATTTTGCTGGCATTATTTTATTTCATGTAAATAATTCATGTTTGTGTATGCAAAGATGTACATATCTACGTATAGTTAACTAGTTATACTTATGTGTGCATGTGTAATATTAGTTGTAAATAATGTATGAATTGCATGGTGGTAGTGTGTACATAATAATACAATGTATGGCATGTACAGTATAAGTTAAGCATGGTTTCTGCATGTTTTGAGTTCTGGCCGAAGGACCCAATTGGCGTCCACATGGATGGGCGTCCAGCTGAGTCAGCATCCACCTCGACGGATGCCAATCTAAGCCCACGTCCATGGATGTGGACGTTAAGATCTCTGACTTGCATGCGTTGCAGACCCCGAAACTCCGGGGGCAAGCAAGCCCAGCTATTGGGGAGATGTCCCCAACGGCTAACAGACTTTCACATCACCTCTCCGAGGTTGCCCAACCCCTCTACTATAAACCACACCCCCTTCTACACCAGACAACCCCTCTTGACCTCTTTCAAGAGATAGAGAAAACCCTAACTCAGAATTGCATAAAGACTGAACTTTGGAGGATTCAATCCGTGATTCAAGGCTTCATCAGACGACCTACTGCATCAGGAGGGTAGCTGGAACATCGGGGAAGACTTCCGCAACCGCGTTTAGCTTCTACACCACCTAGAACCCGGAGGAGAGCATTTGTGGAGGCTTCTTGGGACTGCCCAAGGAGAGCTTCACCCCCATCTTAATCCCTTTGGAGACTTGTTTAAAGCAAGTAACCCTCACATTTCGTCCATGTAGATGTCTAGTAGGGTTTTGTTATTTTTACAGATTTTAGATCGAGTCCTAGATCCCCCATTCTTCTTGTATTTGGAGCTCGAGTCTGTATTTCTGCACAGACCTGAACTTGACGGAAAGATCCCTTACTGTCAAGATCTTCATAACGGCCATGATGTTGCCGTTAGCTCCATTAACGGCCTGACTATGCCGTTAAGATCGTCAGGACAGAACAGTGAGCTGTTCTCTCCTTCTATATGATAACTTTTCGAGGTTCTCGCATGAGGACATATGGTAACCTTACTATGATGTGTATTATGAATGGTGGTATGTGTGGTGAGGTCCTTACAATTTCTGAAATTGGTATGAAGGGTGTCATTTATGAAAAATGCATGTATGATAAAAATCTTAGATCATGTTAGTTTCTGTTTGTGCAACTAGTTCGGAATTTGGGTGCCCTAAATTTTATGAACTATGTGTGTAGGGGTCAGTCTGTGCCTTGCAATTTCTGAAATTTCTCCATGCTCGTATGATTTACTGTAAATTTCTGTTCTGAAAATAGAAAACATATGTAGGGTTTGTGAAATTTCCAGTAAATTGTGTGTTGTGTAATAAATTCGGGGGAAATTCCCGTGATAAGGTATATGTTGGGTTCAGGTTGAGGTCTGTTGAATCTGCTATTCATGTTGTGTTCGGTGTGGAATTGAATTATGGATAATATGAGGCTGAATGTTTCAATTTCTGAAAATATATGTTAACTCTGAAAATCTAGAAAATTTCATGTAAGAGTATAAACCTGAAATGAGTATGTGGTTAGATTTTCATGCTATTCTGATGACTGCAAAGTGTGTTATGAAAATTTCATCTGAATAATGTGATAATGCAAGTTATCATGAATATGACTTAATGATGTGTTTTTCCAACCTAATCAATGCAAGTTAGTGAATGTTAATCCCTATTATCAGTAGCATCATGCTAGGGAAAACAGAGCCATATGTGTGAGAGAGAGAATGAAAAGGTATGAGGATGTCTTGTGTAAATGTGTACTGAAATCGGTATGTGTAATGTGTAAGGCTGTGCCAAGTGTGATACTGCTTCCATAGAGGGCCGTGGAACCGTACCATGGAAAAGTCCCCATGGGAAGGTTCAATGTGTTAAGATCCTAAGGGCATTAGGATGAAATCCTGGAGGTAGACAAGTACCACTGGTTAGAGTGGAGACTTGTTCTCCCGGTTTGCGCAGTCCAAGAGTCGTCACTGTATTACCTAGGTAGCGTCTATGTGTGTGTGATGTGTATGTGTCCTTCTAATGGTGGTTTGGACTATGTATCATGGCACTAAAGTGTGAAAAAAATGTGAATGTGTACATGTGTAAGTCGTGTAATGTGAACATGTGTAAATGTGCAATGTGTAAAAAGTGAACTATGTGAATGAGGAAATTGTGCAAACATGTGAAACTAATGTGTTAGATGATAAAATGGTGATCCATGATATGTTAATGTTAAACTCGTGTCAAAGCAGCAACCTAATTGTAGTTATAAAAATTTTTACATGTGTACAAATGCGTAGAACCCATGCTAGTAGCATTTCTTGCTTATGTATAAACGTTTCCATATTTAAGCGCCACCATGACATAGTTAATTGAGATTGTAGCTCTCATGTGATTGGTTGTGGGTTTCTAATTCATGTCAAAACAGCAAGTTAAAAGTGTATAAAACGACAATGTGCATGTGCAAGAATGTGTAGAAATCATGATAGAAGGTCTCCTTTCATGTATGTAAGCACACCATGTTTGGTTGCTCTCATGTTTTTTTAATTGGAGGTAAAACCTTTAGGTGATGGAATAAGTAGAAAGCATGTGATAGGATGTTTTATTTTGGAAAATCTGAAATCATGAATCATGTTTTAATTTGGTAGAATTACCATGATAGGTTGTCTCTTATTGATGTCAAGCATGCTACATGTTTTGTCTTGTGACTTGGGATGAAAACCTGCTATGATATATGCATGTATGATATGTGTGGCGTTATTTGCTGAGTCTTTTAGACTCATTACTTGCTTCGGCGTACAGGTTTAGTTGGTGACCCTACACCGTTAGAGGAGGCAGTGGAGAGCGACTCCGAGCGTGGAGACTAGCTCTTTGGAGCTCACTTGTGACATTTTGTGATTTCATAGTATGTATTGTAAGGCATTGTATTAGAATTATCATGTAATCATGGAGAAACTATGTATTTTATTTTAGCACTTCTTTTATGTGGATTATGTGGACTTTAGATCTTTAAATTGTTACATGAATCATGTATGTTAAATTGGATGATGAGATGAATGAAAGACATGGTTCTTTTACTTCCGCTACTCTGTATTTATATTTGTGTATATCTCAATCGTATGTAAGTGTTGGGTAAATGTCCCACTGTGACATCGTTCACTATGCCGACGTGGGTTGGTATAACCGTACCAGTATAATGAGGGTCGTCACACTTCGACTTCTTAAGAGTCAGAGTGATAGAGGTTTGTTCATTAATCGATATGATACTTTGACTTTCAGGGAGTCGGAGTGCAAAGAAAACTATAAAGTATAGATACAAAACTTTGACTTTCCAAGAGTCGAAGTAAAGGCTAGTTGATAAGCAATTGATATCAGGACTTCGACTTTTAAGGTGCCTTTTCGATGGATCACTTCGATATTCAAGGAGTCAGAGTGCGACCCGTTTGTTCATCAATTGGTGCAACACTTTGACTTTTCTAGAGTCGGAGTCAGTATGGTATACATTATACGCTATGGGCTTAGAAAATTTTCTTTACAAACGTGTGATATTGTTGATACTTTGATTTTGTGTGTGCATAAAGTTTGGCTAAAATATTATACATATCATGTCATGTACCTTTACTTTGTCATATTAATTTTTTAAAAACAAATTATTATATAAATCAATAAATTGATTTAGGAGATATTAAAAGATTTTATCATAGCAAAAAATAATGATTAAATATTTGAATTGCTCAACAATATTCTAAGGATAGTTGCGCAACAACACCATGATCACATCCTTCTAGTGGATGCAACTTTCAAAAATGGTATGGATGTTGCAAGAATTATTCCATTGACAAAAATAGAGAGGTTGCTAAATGTAAATCTTCTATACATCAAGAGCTCTCCCCTGTAGAAGATGAAGTTGTAGTAGGGGTGTAAACGAGCTGATACGTTCGGCGAGTAGCTCGACACTCAGCTCGATAAAAACTCGACTCAACTCGTTTATTAGATAAACGAGCCGAGTTCGAACAAATGATGAAAAAGCTTCCTTCATAAATGAGTCGACTCTAAACATATGTGAGCTTGGCTCGATTATACTCTCGAACAACTCGTTAAGTACTCGTTAAGAACTCAATTAAGTACTCGTTAAAAATTTGTTTAAATATGTATTAACTATTTATTTAAATATTATATTAAAATAAGTGTTAACTTGTTACTTTTATGGAGTTGTTATTAAAATATGTACTGTTTATGAGGGCTAAATATAAAAAAGCTAAATATTAGAGGATACATGTGCAAATCATATAAATAAATTATACATAGTTAATCTGATTTTAATAAAATCAATAGAAAAGGGCATATATACAAAATGGGGTTTAGGAAGGTCCTCAGGCACCGCGGCTCTTCATCTTCTTCCTCTGACGTGCCTATGCTAGTCAGTCTCGTTAGGGCTGCGCGGCCAAGGGGCGCCACCTCGGCCCCCCAGACCATGTGCAGTCGGCCCCTACGGCCACCGCGGACCACCCTCTCGGCGGCAGCGGCTGGGCGACAACATGGCGGCAACTACTGACCATCGTAAGGAGGTCCACGGCGATTTCGGCGGTGCCGGATGCTGTCCGTGGTGCAGGCGGCCTTGTCCCAACCCCCGCGACCTCATTGCCCACCCAGACGCAGTCGTCGCCCACCTGCCAGCACAGGTGACCCCCATCGCCACCCCTTGCGTCTCGGTCGACCACCTTATTTTGTATCCCATCCCATAATCCCATATCGGATGTTTTAATTTTTGGATGTTTTAAAAACTCTATATAATGGAGCCCCCAGGGGATGGTCTTGCACAACTGTCCCACAGTTGTTTGCTTAATCGGCTCAGATCGGGCTGTATCTGGGCTCAATTTTGAGAACCTCAAAATTCTATAATAGCTTGAGTTTTAAAGTAATTTATTTCAACTCGTTTTAACCGGGTGAAGTTAACACAATGATAGTGTAAACGAGTTGAATTTATTTAATTGTAGTTAGTTTTCAACTGAACCGAGGTTGAGCTCGCTTATGTTGAACGAGTTGTTCGACTTTTTTATGTTAAACGAGTTGTTCAAAGAGTCGAATTCGAGTACGTGAAAATTAAACGAGCCGAGTTTGAGCTCAATTTAGTCTACCGAGTCGAGTTCGAGCAGAGCACTACTCAGCTCGACTCGGTTTGTTTACATCCCTAGCTATAGCTATTGAAGAGAGGATGAGTTGGGCCATAGGTTTGATAGGCAAAGTTCACATTTTTAGTGATCCTAGGACAGTTGTTCAAGCGCTAGCTCACTCCAAAGGCAATATCTGGAGATGCACTTCTGTGATTGAGGACTATAGAAATCTGTTACAACCTGAAATCGAGATTACATAAGTCCCAGACAAGAAGCTACTCTCCCAACTCATTCCCTTGCGCACCATACAATTGTAACTGGTGTCCAATATCTATGGAATTCTTTAGACTTCCCACCTTTTCTTCTTGTGAATTCTCTAATATTTCTTTATGACATTAACTGAGTAATGTATAGAAACTCTTTACTTGTCAAAAAAAAAGCACCCAAAATTCTCTAACTGAACACCCCCACTATAAGTACTTATGGTCTAAGATCAAATGCTATGTGTAAGGTCTCGGGTCTTTAGTGGATCCTTATTGGGTCTATAGTGGTTCTGTGTGGTGAGGACAAGACCATTGTCGTTGACTTGTGGTGACGGCCAGGGCTTGCCGTTGGTCTGAGTCAGCGTCCAGCGATGTGGACGTCTGAGGTTGAACTCAGCGGCAGGGGATATGAACGTCAGGCTGTAGGCGGTTCTGTAGGCGGCCAGCGATGTTGACGTTGACTGGTCGGGCCTGTTGAAGTAGGCAGCCCGAGAGCAGAACCTACCTTCTCATTTCCTCTCCTTCCTTCCACCTTAGCCTTTCTTGATTCCTGTAGCTTCTGTGGGTGATTTGAGCTCGTGGGAAGGCCCTGGATCGTGTGGCGTTGCTAGATCGGGCGGGAAACACAAGGTTTTGGCGTGATTCGCGCGGAGTCTTCGGGAGATTCGGCGCGATTGGTGGTTGTTTGGGGATTGATTAAGCATTCTAAGGTAGGGACTTAACCCCTATAACCCTCCCCAGCAAACTAGCATGCCCAATTAAGTGAATTGGAATGCAATTTATGGTTTAGGGTTGGGTTGTTGCATGCCGGATTTAGATAAATTAGACAATCTAAGTGTTAGAACGCTTAGTTTAGATGTTCTGGTAGTGTAGATTGATGAGAGGAAGTGTTTCCCTCCATCAGTCGGAGTCTGGTTAGTGTTCTATCCATTGGGACTGATTTGGTTCAGTTCTGGGTATGGGGGACTGAGATATCAACGTCCACATCTGTTGACGTTGAGATCTTCAGGGATGAGTTAAACGACAAGGTCGATTGCCGTTTAGTTATTGTTGGCGGCATAGGGGTTGCCGTTTATCTCTGATTGGCGGCAATCGATATGGCCGTTATATCCTGTGTCCCAGCAGACTTGAGTTCTGTGATTAGAGGCGATTGACATGTGATATCCGCCCTAATAGCACAAGTGGGCCAGGCTTAGAGTGAGACTCCGCCTGTGCATAAGAGTAGTTGTTTGGGCACGAGGGTTTACTACTGTACGGGGTTTTAGACATTGAGTGTGTTCCATCTGTTGTACGCGCGTTGCGTTACCGTGTACCCGTTTCTGTTGTGTTACCTAGGCGTGGGTGCGACTCCGTCTAGACGACTAGGGTGTGGTTGTCCTCCGCTAGTGAGCCGGAACATCGAGTGCGACTCTGTCCTGTGCGTACTCCTTGGTGGTTTTGAGCAGTCTCCGTGGAGCCCCTTCTCTACCGCTATGGTCAAGCGTGGGGGAAAAACCGGTCGTGGACCAGACGCGAGAGAGAGCGTCTGTAGTGGGCACACGTGGCTGGGGTGAGAGCCTCTGTGGTGACGGGATGCCGAGCCACAGACCCTAGCTGAGTCCTACTTGCTGTGTGTGTGAGTGTGTGTTACTGAGCCGCGTGGTTTACAATTTTGTATGTGGTGCGACGTGTACTTACTTTCAGTTTTTACTTTCCGCACATTAGTTTAGTTGCCGGTGGGGTTACTTTTCCTACTGGGTCTCTTTTCTTGAGACTCACTCCCTCCCTTTCAGGTGGGTCTCGTCGACTCCCGTTGCAGGCGAGTCTAGCCACTCCGGTGTTGGTGCTCCCTAGCTGCAGTGAGTTGTACCTTTTTGTTGTACTTCTGTACTCTGTACTTTGCTCAGACTCTGAGGTTGTATATGATGTTATATAGTGGAATTTTACTGCTTTGCATGGTGTGTATCTTCTTACATATAGTCTCCTCTGACATTCACTTCCTACCCTTCCGAGCTTGTCTCGTGGGTTAGTGGGTCAGAATTCGGGTTACTGGTTGTTACTGGTAACGCGGATTCTGGTCGTTATAGTTTGGTATCAGAGCGTGGTCTGATGAGATATATATAAGGAAATACCATCATGTTAACTCAGAGTCTAAAGAGTACAGTGCAGCTATGTAGCCCGGAGTTAGTTAGTGTATTTATGTGTGTATTTTTTTCTGTGTGTAGTTCTATGGCGCCTAGGCGACGTCCTAGAGAGGGAGTAGCCGAGCAGGCGACTCGTCTGGAGGTTGGAGATGCTCCGCCACCTCAGCAGACGCAGCCTTTGCCACAGGACCACATAGTGGTATTGTTCCTCCGCCGCCACTTCCACCTCATGTAGCTCAGGGATTAGACATGACTCGATTTCTTGAGGGGATGGCTCAGTTTGTTGCTCAGCACCGTGAGGCGCCGGTACCCCAGGGTGGTACTGGGAAGGTGTTGAGGGAGTTCTTGCAGTTTCAGCCTCCTCAGTTTTTGGGCCAGCCTGATCCAGATGCAGCGCGGGCATGGTTAGATGCAGTGGAGCGGACTTTTCGTTCCATGGAGTGTGTTCCAGAGGAGCGAGTGCTGCTAGCCAGTTACCAGTTGCAAGCGCAGGCGTTGACTTGGTGGTCCGCTGAGTGGGAGACTACATTTCAGTCTCGTCCACTTAGGCAGATTCCGTGGCAGGAGTTTGTTGTTTCTTTTGAGAGTGCCTTCTATCCTACTTATGTCCGGACGGAGAGGTTGTACCAGTTTTTGGACTTGCAGCAGAGGGACTCTACTGTGGTGCAGTACAGGGCCAGATTTGTGGAGCTAGGGGGCGTATGCTCCGCAGATTATGGGAGATGAGGGTCTGAGGACTCAGCAGTTTGTGAGAGGCTTGAGGCCAGAGCTCAGGCAGGCGCTGATAGTTGCTCGTGTCACAGACATGGATGCAGCCTATCAGACAGCGGCAGCGTTGGAGGTAGACACCTTGCGGACTCGTGCTCGGAGTGCAGAGGTCAGACGCAGGTAATTCCTTCTCACCCTCGCCATCAGCAGGGTAGTGTGCAGACGACCCCGAGGACTACGACTTCCTACGCGTCCACTTCTATTGGGACGTCGGCGAAGTCAGGATCTCGGAGGAAGTTTCGGCGTGATAGGAGGCAAGCAGAGCAGAGGCAGCAGTCGGTGGGAGGTTCAGCAGCCGACAGGTCAGCCTTCGCAGTAGGTACAACGTACTTTTGCTGGGCAGTGTTACCGGTGTGACCAGATGGGTCATATGTCACGAGATTGTCCTTTGCTACCTCGTGTGCCACAGCAGCAGACCCAGTCACAGCCCCGAGTGCAGCAGCAGCAGCAGCAGCAGGCACCTGTGCAGCAGTGTCAGCAGACCGGAGGTTCTGGTGGGTTGAGAGGCAGAGGTCGTGTTACCACTTGACTCGTGCAGACGCGGAGGCAGCTCACTGGTGGAAGGTACTGTTTCAGTTTTGGTTATGCAGCTAGAGTTTGTTTGATTCCGGTGCCTCTCACTCTTTGTGTCTGAGGACTTTTTAGACTCCCTTGGAGAGTTGAGTTCGGGAGAGTCTGTTGAGTTGGCAGTAGAGTTGCCGACGGGGGACTTTGTCCTTACGTCCTACTGTCTCGAGGAGGTACCTGTGCAGTTGCAGGATCAGTTGTGTCAGCCCGTCTTTTTGCCTTGCAGTTGCATGATATGATGTGATTTTGGGTATGGACTGGTTGGAGCAGTATGGTGCAGTGATGGATTGCCAGAAGAAGAGGGTGCACTTGCGGATACCTGGAGCAACAGCGTTCTACTTCCAGGGTATCGTACCTCTTACTTCTCGCTTTCTAGTTTCTGCTTTGAGGGCAGGGAGGTTGCTTGCTTCTGGTTGTCAAGGTTCCTAGTTTCTGCAGTGACTCTTGACCAGATTGCCTCGGGAGTGGGAGACATTCCTGTAGTGTGTGAGTTTTCGGATGTTTTTCCGGAAGAGTTGCATGGTCTTCCACCAGAAAGAGAGATTGAGTTTACTGTAGATTGGTTCCTGGCACTTTACCTTTTGCTCAGGCACCGTACCGTATGGCACCAGCAGAGTTGAGGGAGTTGAAGAGGCAGCTTGAGGAGTTGTTGGAGAAGGGTATATTCGTCCTAGCTTTTCTCCGTGGGGGTCACCTGTTTTGTTTGTCCAGAAGAGGATGGTAGCCTGAGGTTGTGTATCGATTATAGGAAGCTAAATCAAGTGACCATCAAGAATAGGTATCCTTTTCCTAGGATTGATGATCTCTTTGATCAGCTTCAGTCTGCTCGTGTCTTCTCGAAGATTGACTTGAGGTCGGGCTACTATCAGTTGCGGATTAGAGATTCGGACATTGAGAGGACTGCTTTTCGGACTAGATATGGACACTTTGAGTTTTTGGTGATGCCGTTTGGGCTCACCAATGCTCCAGTAGCCTTCATGGATCTGATGCACCGAGTGTTCCATCAGTTCTTGGACCGGTTTGTCGTAGTGTTTGTTGACGACATCCTGGTGTGCTCCGCTTCGAAGGAGGAGCACGCCGAGCACCTAAGAATCATGTGCAGACTTGGAGAGCACCAGTTGTATGCCAAACTTAGTAAGTGTGAGTTTTGGCTACAACAGGTTCACTTCTTGGGGCACGTGATCTCAGGTGAGGGAGTTTCTGTGGATCCAGCGAAGGTTGAGGCAGTTTACAGTTGGAGAGAGTCCCAGATCTGTGTCTGAGATTCGTAGCTTTCTGGTTTGGCAGGTTACTACCGCAGGTTTGTTCGAGATTTTTCTCAGGTGCTGCACCCTTGCCTCGGTTGACGAGAAAGGGAGTTCCGTTTGAGTGGTCGGATCAGTGTGAGCAGAGTTTCATAGAGTTGAAGCGACTGCTTACGTCGGCGCCAGTTCTTGCCTTACTTCAGGTGAGGAGGGTTTTGATGTTTGCACAGATGCTTCAGGTGTTGGTTTGGGTGCGGTCTTGATGCAGCAAGGCCGAGTGGTGGCTTATGCGTCTCGTTAGCTTAAGCCCCACGAGGAGAGTTACCCGACCCACGACCTAGAGCTTGCGGCAGTAGTGTTTGCTTTGTGGATTTGGCATCTTTACCTGTACGGAGTGAGTTTTGTAGTCCGTACCGACCACCAGAGCTTGAGATATGTGTTTTCTCAGAGGGATCTGAATATGAGGCAGCGTCGATGGATGGAATATCTGAAGGACTATGATTTCAGCATTGAGTATATGCCTGGAAAGGCTAATGTAGTTGCAGATGCCTTGAGTAGGAAAGCACAGATGAGTCATCTGATGCTTAGAGAGTGGCAGTTGTGGCAGTCTACGACAGAGGGATCTTTCAGAGTTTCATCCAGTCGTCGTCAGTGTGTGTTGTTTGTTAGCAGCTCCCGCCTTGTGAGACAAGTTGCTGAGGCTCAGCAGGCAGATCCCGAGTTGTGCAGTGTGTTGCTTCTCCCAGAGGTTGAGCTTTGTGAGGACGAGACTGTTAGGTTCGAGGTAAACTCTATGTTCCTGTTGAGGAGTCTATCAGGAGAGTTGTGTTGCAGGAGGCACATGGTCCAGGTACTCTATTCATCCAGGGGCGACCAAGATGTACCATAGGTTGAGACGTCAGTTTTGGTGGCCTGGGATGAAGAGAGACATAGCGGCTTTTGTTGCTAGGTGTTGGTCTGTCAGCAGGTGAAGGCCAAACATCAGCGTCCAGGAGGACTTGTGCAGCCGTTAGAGATTCCCATGTGGAAGTGGGACTACGTGACGACTGACTTTGTTTGTGGTTTGCCGAGGACAGCTGGAGGTTTTGATAGCATTTGGGTTCTTGTGGACAGATTGACGAAGACTGCCAGATTTTTGCCTGCCAGGACTAGTTGGGGTGTGAGTAGGTTGGCCGCGTTGTACATAGAGCGGATTGTTCCTTTGCATGGAGTGCCGATCTCTATTGTGTCAGACAGGGATCCTCGCTTCACTTCTGGGTTCTGGCGCAGTTTCCATAGAGCTTTGGGGACAGAGTTGGCTTTTAGTTCCGCCTACCAACCTCAGTCAGACGGTCAGCAGAGCGGACTATCCAGACTTTGGAGGACATGCTTAGAGCTTGTTTCCTGGAGTGGCAGGGGTCGTGGACAGCTCTCTTTTGTTGGTCGAGTTCGCATATAATAATAATTATCACTCCAGTATCGGTTTGGAACCATATGAGGCTTTGTACGGACGACCGTGCCGCACTCCTCTTGACTGGTTCGAGGTTGGCGAGTGAGTTGTCACGGGGCCGGAGTTGGTTCAGCAGTCAGTTGAGGTAGGTCAGCTTGTGAGACAGAGACTTCAGTCAGCTCAGAGTCGGCAGAAGAGTTATGCTGATCAGCGCAGACGACCGCTCGAGTTTCAGGTAGGAGACCAGGTGTTTGTTCGTGTGTCTCCTATGAAGGGAGTGGTGAGGTTCGGTAAGCGTGGAAAGTTGAGTCCTCGCTTTATTGGGCCTTTTACCATTACTGAGCGTGTCGGAGGTTTGGCGTACAGACTTGAGCTTCGTCAGAGTTGGCAGCAGTGCACGACGTGTTCCACGTGTCGATGCTTCGGAGGTATCTTGCTGACGAGTCTCACGTTCTGCAGAGTGCAGAGTGGTCTGAGGTGACTCCAGTGTTGACTGTACCAGAGTTTCCGTTGCACATTGAGGATCGCCGAGTTCAAAGGTTGAGGAACAAGGCAATCCCTTTAGTTCGTGTTGCGTGGCAGCGGCACTCCGGTGGTGAGTCGACATGGGAGCGGGAGGACGAGATGCGCGAGCATTTTCCGTACCTTTGGTGAGTTTTCTTTCTTGTGTTATTTGAATTTTGAGGGCAAAATTCTTTAAGGGGGAGAGCTGTAAGGTCTCGGGTCTTTAGTGGATCCTTATTGGGTCTGCAGTGGTTCTGTGTGGTTGACGACAAGACCATTGTCGTTGACTTGTGGTTGACGGCCAGGGCTTGCCGTTGAGTCTGAGTCAGCGTCCAGCGATGTGGACGTCTGAGGTTGAACTCAGTGGCAGGGGATATGGACGTCAGGCTGTAGGCGGTTCAGTAGGAGGCCAGCGATGTTGACGTTGACTGGTCGGGCCTGTTGAAGTAGGGCAGCCGAGAGTAGAACCTACCTTTCTCATTTCCTCTCCTTCCTTCCACCTTAGCCTTTCTTGATTCCTGTAGCTTCTGTTGGGTGATTTGAGCTCGTGGGAAGGCCCTGGATCGTGTGGCGTTGCTAGATCGGGCGGGAAACACAAGATTTTGGCGTGATTCGCGCGGAGTCTTCGGGGAGATCCGGCGCGATTGGTGGCTGTTTGGGGATTGATTAAGCGTTCTGAGGTAGGGACTTAACCCCTATAACCTCCCCAGGAAACTAGCATGCCCAATTAAGTGAATTGGAATGCAATTTATGGTTTAGGGTTTGGGTTGTGCATGCGGGATTTAGATAAATTAGACAATCTAAGTGTTAGAACGCTAGTTTAGATGTTCTGGTAGTGTAGATGGATGAGAGGAAGTGTTTCCCTCCATCAGTGGAGTCTGGTTAGTGTTTCTATCCATTGGGACTGATTCGGTTCAGTTCTGGGTATGGGGGACTGAAGATATCAACGTCCACATCTGTTGACGTTGAGATCTTCAGGGATGAGTTAAACGACAAGGTCGATTGCCGTTTAGTTATTGTTGGTGGCATAGGGTTGTCGTTTATCTCTGATTGGCGGCAATCGATGTCGCCGTTTATATCCTGTGTCCCAGCAGACTTGAGTTGTGTGATTAGAGGCGATTGACATGTGATATCCGCCCTAATAGCACAAGTGGGCCAGGCTTAGAGTGTGACTCCGCCTGTGCATAAGAGTTGTTGTGTGGCACGAGGTGTTTACTACTGTACGGGGTTTCAGACGTTGAGTGTGTTCCGTCTGTTGTACGCCGTTGCGTTACCGTGTACCCGTTTCTGTTGTATTACCTAGGCGTGGGTGCGACTCCGTCTAGACAACTAGCGTGTGGTTTTCCTCCGCTAGTGAGCCGGGACATCGAGTGCGACTCTGTCCTGTGCGTACTCCTTTTGGTGGTTTTGAGCCGGTCTCCGTGGAGCCCCTTCTCTACCGCTAAGGTTAAGCGTAGGGGAAAAACCGGTCGTGGACCAGACGCGAGAGAGAGCGTCTGTAGTGTGCACACGTGGCTGGGGTTGAGAGCCTCTGTGGTGACGGGACGCCGAGCCACAGACCCTAGCTGAGTCCTACTTGCTGTGTGTGTGAGTGTGTGTACTGAGCCACGTGGTTTACAATTTTTGTGTGTGGTGCGACGTGTACTTACTTTCAGTTTTACTTTCCGCACTTTAGTTTAGTTGCCGGTGGGGTTACTTTTCCCTACTAGGTTTCTTTTCTTGAGACTCACTCCCTTCCCTTTCAGGTGGGTGTTCGTCGACTCCCGTTCCAGGCGAGTCTAGCCACTCCGGTGTTGGTGCTCCCTAGCTGCAGTGAGTTGTACCTTTTTGTTGTACTTCTGTACTTTGTACTTTGCTCAGACTCTGAGGTTGTATATGATATGTTCATATAGTGGAATTTTACTGCTTTGCATGGTGTGTATCTTCTTACATATAGTCTCCTCGGACTTTCACTTCCTACCCTTCCGAGCTTGTCTCGTGGGTTAGCGGGTCAGAATTCGGGTTACTGGTTGTTACTGGTAATGCGGATTCTGGGGTTACACTATGACCCAGCAATGGTTCTACCCAATAGTTTTTGTGGGGAACCAATCGGTTGTCAATACTCACAGCTCCAAAACCATCACATTATTTCAATAAAAATGATTACAAAAGAATCCCAATAAAGTCTATCTATTGTCACACCTGTTTTTCAAAAACAAAACTAATTTATTATTATAATAATATAAAAAATAATGACTTAAATCGATTAGATACAATATCCTCGATCTTGACAACTTATCTCCCTTACCAAATCATATTTTAAGTTCATAGATTTAATAACCAAAAGTTATCGGAGTTTATTAGATTCGCTACAAGAAAATAAGATTTTTCAACGACTTTATGTCAGCAGCTAGAAACAACCATTGATATATAAGGTATATGTCAATGGCTACCTGAGGCCGTTGACATATGATCAACATATGTCAACGGCTACATGAGGTCGTTGACATATGTTAAGTTTATGTCAATTGCTACTAGAGTCGTTGACATAAGATTAACATATGTCAACGACTACTGCGAGTTGTTGACATAAGATTAACATATGTCAATGGCTACGTGGAGCCGTTGACATAACATGCATATGACAATGAATCCCAATAACTATTGACATATGTTGATGAAGAAATGGCAAGATTTTTTCCGCCAACTTCTCAATATTTGCCAACGGCTCCATATAGCCATTGACAAAAGTCCCATTTGTCAACAACTTTACAGGACGTTGATAAATACTATACATACACTCCCGCCTCCGCTTCTGCCCCTGCTAACCCCAAGACTCCTACCTCCGCTTTCGCACCTACTAACCCCAGCACTCCCGCCACTGCACCTGCCACCACTTCCCCTACTGTGTTGAGTGGCATGCTGCAAGGCAGGTGCATGCTCCAGTATCTCACCTTGCGGTGACCTGAGAATGAGGGTGCGGCGGAGGCTGGGTTGGGCAAGTCGTGCCTAGGTCCAGGTGTGGACCTGCCTGCGGGTGTTATTGAGTTGTCCAGAAGGGGGACTGTACCCTGTGGTGGGTCATAAGGAAGGATGGTATCCTTAAACAACAACTCGAGTTTTGGCATAATAGCAATGCCTAAGATCTTGCAAACCAGGTATCAGAGCAGGTCGCAGGTTCAATTCCCAGGGGTGTCGCTGGGCGGAAGATTGTTCGGCTCCATGCTGTGAGGCAGGTGCACGTGCCAGCGTTAAACCCTGGGGCGACCTGAGAATGAGGGTGCGGCAGATGCCGAGTTGGCCAAGTCATGCATAGGTTTATGTGTGGACCTGCCTGCGGGTATTGCTGAGTTGTCCAACGGGGACTATACCTTGTGGTGGGTTATAAGGAAGGATGGTATCCTTACACAACAACTCGAGTTTTGGCGTAATGGCAATGCTTGAGATCCTAGAAACCAAAATTGTTGAACCACTCCTATATCTTATCCTTTTATTTTGCTAATAACAAAACCCATGTTTACCAAAAATAATATCGTTAATATATTATATCATGTTTCTCCCATCAATACAATATATTCTTGCATTATCATTATAGATTTACAATGAGTGTCAACTTTGTCATGCATGTTTTAATTGTGTTTAGTTAAAGCTAGCTTCATCATATCCGAAGCTACACTTCGTCATATCCGAAGCTGCACTTCGTTGTATCCGAAATCCACTTCGTTATATACGAAGCTGGCACTTCGTCATGCATGTTTTGGTCATGATCAGTCGAATTCAGACTTCATCATATCCGAAGTTAACTTCGTCGTATTCGAAGCGATATACGAAGTTCACTTTGACTCACTGTGTGTTTTAGCTTCAACCGACAACGTTAATTTTTGTACATCCGAAATCCACTTCGTCATATCCGAAGTTGACTTCGTCATATCCGAAGCTTTATATGAAGTTCACTTCAACCGACAATTTTATAATCTGTTTTATACGAAGCTTCACTTCATCATATCCGAAGTCACACTTCGTCGTATCCGATGTCACACTTCGTCATATCCGAAGCTTCACTTCGACCGTTTATGTTGTTTCTTGACCAATCAATTGCTGACCATTTCATACATTGTTTTCCTCACTTAAACATCAATTGTCCATATAAACATTGATTGGCTTTATCATATAAAATGATATTTCAAATAAAATATCTATTATCTTTATCAAACTATTATTCATCGATAAAATCATATTGAAGATATTGCATTCTCTCTTATTAAAGAACTTTCTGAATACATCTTTGATAAAATGATTAATGTATTCTCAGACATGTTTCAAATATTCTTAGTGTTTAGTAGTGTGAAAGTCAAATCTCCCGCCGTCTGTTAAATATTTCACATACGTGTTCAAAAATATCTTCCATAAGTAAAATCTATTGCTGGATATAGTTCCCATGCAGTATGACATTTTGACTGACTGCCTTTTTCATAATAGGTCTTCTAATACTGTACGTGTAAACAAAAAGGAACATATCTTTCTTAGAAACAAAAAGGAACATATCTTTCTTGGAAACACATTTCTATGGCCTGGTTAGTCACAGGACACAGCTCCCTTGCAGAAAGTGCTTTACGGTTTGCTACTCTTATGATAAGTCTTCTAATACTTGACGAGTGAATAGAAAGGAACATATCTGTCTCTGGGTTACATAGTCACGAGTCACAGTTCTCTTTGAGAAAGCACTTTACAGTTTGCCATTCATATAACAAGTCTTCTTGTGATTTATATGGTTACAGAATGGCCATTTCTATTCTTGTATAACACTTTTTTTCGTTGACTGAAGATCTTTCTTAGCAATTCATGCCTACAGGTTTCCGATAGTCAATGTAAGACTTGCTGCGACTGCATGGAAATGAGCACCAAGGAATAAGAGACAACAGACACTTCAAACGGCTATTTTCAAACAACCTTTTTCAAACGGGAAATTTCTGAAGATTGTAAGAAGCTGAAGTTTGTAAGTGAAAATGATATGCAACACATACAAAGCACATATAAAACCACATTCAAACTCAAGAAGAAAACAGAGAAGAGCTCAAGATCGGAGGAGAGCCTGTTTCGTCAAGCCTTGTCATACAAACTCTCTTACATTCAGAAGTCTTTCTCTTTGGGTGGCTTGTTGCTACTGTGGTTCTTCATCTCAGTCCACCCTCTTTGAGTTAGAAATAGTTATAACTTTCAATCCCATTTGCAATCTCTTTCTGACCATCTATATTGCTCATCCTTCAGAGCAGACACATTGTGTTCTTTTTTGTGTAAGAAACCAGTAGGGGGTTTGTTCCCTGTAGTGTCCCTCTGTGAAGGGAAGACCTATGGTTGTAGGTGGTTGTAATACCCCACTGTGAAGGGAAGATTTGCTTGGATGCAAATGGGTTGTAATACCTCTCAGGTTGAGAGAAGGCCAAGTGTTGTGGCAGTTAGTGAAAATCCCTGGGGGTGCTTAGGGACTGAATGTAAGACTCCTGATTAATAGAAAGTCTGAACCAAGATAAATCCTTTGTGCACTTGAGTGATTGTTTCTGCCAAGTTCTCACTTGTTTAACACACACCACACTATGTACTAACGATACTATATAGTGTGATTTATTTCAAATAAAATTTTAAAAGTGCAAGAAGTCATATTCACCCCCCTCTAAGACATCTAAAGTTCCACCTCGATCCAACACGCTGCTCCTCCTACCTCCCCTCCCTCCCCTCGGAGAGTTCCTACACCCTCTGTGCTACCACTTCAAGTAGCCTCCGCTCCTCAATTCTCCATCGGAGGCACTTCACCCCTACTAACCCCAGCACTCCAATGGCTGCACCTACGTGCCACTTCCCCCACTGCTCCACCTTCCTCCCCTCCCTCCCATCGGAGAGTTATTCCCCCACCTGAGGAGGATGTCGACGAGGTCCACTGGCACTAGCAAAGAAGTCGGCACCACTAGTTCTGGTATCTCCCACGCCATCGCCACCGTAGGGACAATAACATTTTTAGCTGTCTGACGATCTGTTTTTCAGACTGAAGCTGCTACAAAGAGGGCTTTAGCTCTTGATGGAGCTGACATGTAAGATTTTAAATCCAAAAACTTTGTGCATACTCCTCCCTTCAAACTTCTTGCACATTGAGAAGCTTGACTTGTGCTTGCTTTTCAGGGGTGGTTGTTTGAAAATATAACCTTACAAGGCAACCCTACAGAATCTACGCTGGGAACTTATCATGGATTCATGGGACATAGTAGAGGAGGACTTGAGAAAGCTCTTTTCATATTGCAAGATCGCATGCATCCGGTTTGGGGAGGACAAGGCGACAGATGAGTTCAAGGGCTACGCCTACGTCGACTTTGAGGACAACCAATCACATGCAGTGGCCTTGGAGCTGGACCAGAAGGTGTTCTGCGGACGGCCAGTCAAAGCAGACACCGAAGCCCGCGGTGAGTCAGTGCGACAATGGTGGTGGTAATGCAAAGAGCAAGGGCGACGTGGATGGCTGCACAGGTTCCGAGGGTGCAAGAAGAAGAAAAGGCAGACGTGCTATGTCCGTCTTATTTTCCTGTTGGGACCTTTTTGTCTGCACTGACTATCATTACAACCTGGTGCCTCAGATCGGCGCGAGCGACCATGCCATGCTGGTGGAGGTGGATGGCCTGCGGGGTGTCCTGGTACGACGGGGTGGTGGCGGACGGGGCATCTTCGGATTCTCTGGTGGGACGAGAGGGGGTGGGGGGTGGGATGCAGGGCCGGGAGAGGGGGTTGCAGGGGCAGTGGAAGGGCGTTTTTTTTTTTAAAAAAATACATCTTTGTCAGCGGTTGTAAAAAGCTGCTGACATACTCTTCGTATGTCAACAAACACACCAGCCGCTGACATATGTTAAAAATTCATTGATATATCAAATGTACGTCAATATTTGCTAACCGCTGATATATCTATCATATGTCAACGATTGTTGATGACCACTGACAAATATTACTTGACGATTTATTTGTCAACGGCTTTATCAACGGCACTATGGCTGCTGACATACATATATGTCAATGATTTTGTATCATTCGTCAACGACTAGGAGCTGCTGACATATGTGTTGTTTCCTGTATTGATTATCAAATAAGTCTTTAGTCTTCTACTTTACCATAAGCTTATGATATAATATTACAAAAACAAAAAATAACTAGAGTTTTCTCATTGATTTTCTTATGTCTATAAAAAATACCAAATCTCATTTACTTATTCATATAAATAAAGATCCCTATCTATGTTTCAAAGCTGGCCAACAAAACAATATTTGCAAGGGAACAAATCCTTCATTCTAAAATTGCAAGTAGCAATGTTTATTGTTCAGGTTAATCTGAAAAATCAAATCAAATCAACCGGTTCTGTTTGAAGATCCCCCTCAATTCATTTCAGTTATTTATTGGGAAATCAAATGAAGGACATATATATATAAATAAATAATAAATATTATATAATTTCACACCATTTCTATGGCATAGTTGGTCAGTGCGTTGGATATCCCTTGGAAGACCTTTGGATTCGAATCCTCCAACGACTATAAAACCTTGATTTTTTGTAAAGTCCAAACTGAAACGTTACGAATTAGTTTCACTTTGTAAAAAAATAAGGATGAAATGGACTGATCACCCTAATTATAGGAGACGATCATGTTCTTGATTATGTTAACGTGCGTACTCTGCATTAAGATAATAGGTTGAAAGGTCCACGACTTTCTAGACAAAAATATCAATTTGCATATATGAGGTGGCTTTGACCAAACACACGGCCTGAAAATACATAAGAAAAAGAGAAACTTTTAACCAAGAATGACCCGAGAATCTTATGCCCATCACCAACCTCATCATCTCTTAGGGATCCTTTCGTCTCATCTTATAATTAAAGAGTAATATTTCATGTGCCCTATGTTTGGCGCAAACACAAATAAATGAGCTCACTACTAATATGCTAGTAGAATCTATATCCGTTTGTATCTATCAGTGTGAATAGTTGGACGTCTGGATTGAACATAAAATATTTCTCATAATTAATAACCCTCGATCAATGTGAACTTAGTCATGAAGATGATCAATCACAACTAGATGATCAATGTGACCTAGGACCACAACAAGATGATCAATGTGAATTTGGTTATGAAGATGATCAATAACCCTGGATCAACTCTCTAATAATAAGCGAGATGAATACAAGACGGAGGTGAGAGAAAAAAGCCCCAAATTCAAACTCAAGATGGGGATAAGATTGCCTAGTGGAGGTAGGTTATGAACCAAAAAAACACGACAAATTTAGGAATAATATTCCAAGATCAAGAAGGGGGCTATATGTGTCATGACACGCTGACCCAAGCGAGGAAACCCGTACGGTCCTCAAGTACACCACGTATGACAACTGATCAAAGAAAGGGGGAGAGAAGAGATCAGAAGACAAAGATGGAAGAAAAAGGAATATGTGAAGCCAACTCATCGGAGGCTCTGAATTCAAAGACCCATCTGTGAATATGCATGTATTAAAAATCCAGGCGTCCGCCGAGGGAGTACGGCACCTGACGGTTCTCGCGTGCCCAGCTGTACTTGGATTCTAGCGTACGTCGTCGTCCAACAAAAGCAAAAATAAAAAACACTTGGCTTTCAAGTTTCAAGTTCCTCCGCGACGAAGCTGCATGAGAGGGGTTGGCGAAGCGTGGTCGCCGGTCGTTGGCTGATCCTGTTCGATTTGGTCTTTCCAAATGGAAAAATGTGTGCTGCGGTGAGCGCAGTTAATTTCGATTTGAATTAACGCGGCATTGATGGTTGTGATACATGTACGGAACCATATGGTCTCATGCCCCGGGCCGTTCCCTGAAGGTTATGATCCATGACTCCAGTGCCCTTGGTCTAGTCTTCTGTAACCATGGACACGCCTATGAATACTAGTCTGCTTCTTAAGAGCGTGGAGGAGGACTTATTTCTTTACAGCAAGATTATCTCTAAATGCGATGTAATCCTTCCTTTCGTTGTTAATCCTAGTTCGACTGGAAACTTCTTCT
>CM024754.1:140095533-140185074 GCA_014218235.1 Colocasia esculenta
ACCACATGACACGATGATTTAAGGTGGTTCGGAGTACACAACTCGTGTATCCTACATCCACCGTCACACACACACACAGAAACGACTGCTTATGAGCGAGTTCAATACAACAACTACACACACACACGTTGTCTGATGAACCACGATCAGAACAACCACAATCTCGTGGATCAAGCACAGGGATGCTTGAAACACAATCACACGCACACAATAGAATGGAGATAGTGAAATGGAGAAGAATTTAGAGTTGGAGAACAAATACAGTTGGAATTCTTCTCGTGGATCGTCCAGACGCTCTTCAAACTTCGATTGGATGTACACTGATCGATGTAGAAGGTTGAATTGACGACGATCCGGCTTCAACTCCGCATGGATGGTGATTCCACGACGATCTGGGCGGAGGATTGAAGTTGGGCAGCAAGTTGGGGCTTTTCCTCTTGGTCCCTTGGAGGCTCTTGGTTGGGGGCTGCTGCTGTGCGAATTTGGCTCCAAAAGGATGCTTATATAGTGTTAGGTAAAGGTGGGGGTTGTGGAGGAAGGAGACACCGAAATGGTGCTGGAATTAGAATTTCTGAATTTCATGTTTCCGTCGTCTGTCGACAGGTGACTTGCATCTGTCGACAGATGCACTCAGTCCATGATCAGTCTGAGAACTGGGTTTCATAAATCTGAACTTCTGTGTGTATCTGTCGACAAGTAATTTGCATCTCGACAGGTGCACTCAGGGATACAAAAACTGAAGTCTGTCTTGGTTGTCTGTGTGTATCTGTCGACACATACCCTGGGCCTATCAACAGATACACTTCTTTGACATTACCTTGGTCTGTTTGCTCATCTCTTTGATGCTCCATCTTTCATGCTTGTGCACCTATATATAAATACATTGTTAGTGATATACATTGTATGATTTAGCAATATTTAACATAATCACTTTCATGGTGTTTTCTTGTTAATTAACAAATCAATTTTGCATTAAATCAATGTTTAAGGATATTAATGTGATCATCAAAAAATGATATATTGAAAACCCAACAATCTCCCCCTTTTTGATGATGACAAAAAAATTCAATTGATGCATAATATTGATGTTCTCCCCCTTTTTGACAAAATACAAAAAGTCAAGTCATGCATATATAAGAGACAAATAAACATGAACTGTGATTTTTCATTATTGATCATTCAAATTACACAGTACAAGAGACAACCATTACATGACTCAATAAAAATCAAAAGGAAGGGAAATAACATGAACAAGAAAAAAGATAAACAGACTAGTGAGACTAACTCCCAGCTAAGACTCTTAACGACCTCTAAGGACCCTGAGACCCTCTATTCATCGTCATGACGGGATCCAGCTCTCTCGGAGTAGAGGTAATCAAGCCGGTCTTGGATATGCACATGAGACGCATCCAGAGAGTTGAGGCGAGCATCCACTTGATCAAATCTAGTGTTCAGTTGAGCAAATCCTGAGGTCATCTATTGATGCAATTGTGCCAAGTAATCACGAAGGGATTGTTCTTGAGGCATAGGTACATCAGCAAATTCTTGAGGTTGATCAGGCTGAGGTTCTTCATCACTGTCTTCATTATCTTCATTGTCTTCTTCATCAGATGACTCTTCAACACCTTGTTGTTCTTTCCTTTGAGAGTCCTTGTATCTACACCTTCTACAAGCTTGTAGCCCATTCGGTGAGCGGCAGTGAGGTCAAATGCACTGCGGGATTTTAAGGAGACGAGCTCACTTGAAGGAATAGGAATGCCAATGAAAATTAGAAGAGAGGTGAGGGGCAAGCATATGGCATTGATCTCTTGGTGTTGGAGAAACACCGATGAATGAGGTTAGCATGAGTTCAGGTAGATTGATTTGTTGACATTGGAGGAAGAAGAAGAACAAAGACTTATGGACCTCAGTGACCAATTCTCGGCTTCCATCCTTTGGGACGATCCAAGTAGTGAAGATATGATGGATCATCTGGATCAAAGGAGGAAAGGAGTTGGCATTCAAATGAGCAATTTCCTTAGTGGAATCATAAGGTTGCAAAGTGAGAAGTTCATAGTACTCAGAAGCGGAAGGAGTATAGTTGAAGATTTCAACTCCTGAGTTTGGGATTTACAGGGCCGTCGAGATAAGATTTGAGGTGAGGCGAAAACGAGTGCCTTTCACCGAACAGAAAAGATCTCCCTGATCGGAAAGCCCTAGGTTATTGAAAAATTCTGTGACGGCATTGGAGAATATTGCAAGTGTAGTATATAAAAGGATGTCCACCCTTGAGTGTCAAAGAAGGGTTGGAGTGAGGGGAACATCTATTCTAAGGACACAAAGTCCACATACCGGGATTGGACGAGTTTCTTGAAGGTGCCGTGTACCCGGATGAGATGGAGACCTTAAGGAACAATGAGTTCCGGAAAACGATCTTCGCGATGCTTGCTACGACGTTCTGAAGGAGCCCTGGAACTCTCTGTGGCGTCCGTCGAAGCGCGACAACGGCGAGGGGGAATCTGGGCTTGGGTGCCATCTGAAGAAGGAGGGTGAGAATGGCGTTTGGGAAGGGAGAATGGAAATGAGAGGGGAAATGAGGGGAAAGGGTCGTGGGAGGCTTTTATAATAGGTTTAGAAGGGATTTATAGAAGAGGCCCCACACAAAAGACTTGAACCGACATGACTATTTGCTTCAAAAACGGATCTGGGCCGCGGCTGTCGACAGATGACCATCTGTCTGTCGACAGATAACTACTTTTTGCCAGAAACTTGATTTTTTCAAGATTTTTCAAAGGATCAAGTGTTCATTTGGCATTTTATGGTAAAATAGGTGTATGTACAAGATAAAAATGCATATCCATTATGATGAAGACATGACACAATTCTACAATGATTTTGAAATAAAACGATGAGTTCTTTAATTAGATCATAAAGAACACATTTCACAAAAGCCAGTGATAATTAAATAACTCTTTTGATTAAGGCCATTGAAGAAAAACATGCATCAAAATAGAGATGATAGTCAGATGAAATTTGAATTAGATGGCCACAAGAACATCTTACCCATAAGAAGCACATTGGACTTGACGTAAAAATTTTCGGAGGCTTCACTCTATTTCTAGTATGATTTTAGGATCTTTAAACAGCGAAGATGGGAAAGAGTGGCAATGATGAGCACTTTCACTTTTTCATGTGAAGGTAGACATTTGTGATGCCAATACCCCCAGTTACTCAATGTGAGTGTCCATCAAGTCATTGTATAGAGATAATGAAACAACCTTTTGACGCGAAGACCGACATTGGTGATGCCCATGTCCCCGGTTACTTAGTGATTTTCATCATTGCTCTACCTCCATCCCATAATTGAAAGATATTCTTTTTTTGTTTGAAACTTAGAAATAGGTAGCTTTTCTCCCTTTTATTTTGTTTTTACTTTTCATCAAGTACATGAGATTTCTTTAGGCAAGTGATAATGTAGAACATTAAATTCAAGGACCTTCTATTTTTCAAATCATTTTGGATTCATGTTTAATGACAAGGGAGTTATTCAAAGGAGATGTTTTAAAATCATTTGGTTGCTCATTGTGTTCAAAATGATCTAAATAGTCCTCAATCAAGTGTTGCATCAAACATCATTTAGACTTGGTTTACGACTTTGACATGAAGTGGATATGAAAGGTTATATTGCACAAAACAATCCAATGTTTACCTTTAAATCAAGAACACTTTCTTGAAAAGTATGAAGAAGGAATGAGAAAAAAGTGAGAATGTGTGTATCTGTCGACAGCAGGAATCTGTCTATCGATAGATGCACACAGACTGATGATGAATTGAAGTTTCAGTCATAGCAAGTCTGAGTGTACCTGTCGACAGATGGAATGTGTCTGTCGACAGATATGAATAGAGGATTTTTCTGGTTTCAGTTTGAGTGCATATGAAGTTCAAGGAAGTGAGGATTAAAAATTGAAGTGTAGGAAGTGTTTCCTCATGAAAATACTCATCTACCCTGAACTTACTCCCCCATAGTGTGTGCACGTGTTGACACAACATCTAGTCAAGGATTCACACAAGCATTTGATACAAGGCAAACATGTTCATTTCAAGAATATCATACAAGCACATGGTCACAGAAAAAGCATTGTTTCATGGAGTTAACATGATAAAAAGGAAACTAAAAATCCTATGTGAAGTACAGGACCTTTATATGCAATGGGACTATGGATACTTGGCGGAGAATGTTTCCTCACGCATGATGATAGTTTCCAACAAGCGAACTTGCTCTTCCATAGTTCACCATTTGATATACCACATAGTCATTCACACATAAAGAGCATGTACTCCAATATGGAGACTTAGTTTCATTGCATTTTACACAAACCCAATTCTCTTCTTAAGGATGTGAATCTATCTTTAGACAAGGGTTTGGTGAAAATATCAGCCAATTGTTTTTCTGTGGGAATGAAATTAAGTTCCAATGTTTTATTGGTAACTTCATCTCTCAAGAAATGATGATGGATTTCATGTGTTTAGTCCTTGAGTGTTGGAATGGTTTTTTGAAAGGTTGATAGCACTTGGTTGTCACATAGTATAGGTGTGCATCCAATTTCAACATTATAGTCAACTAACTGACTTTTGATCCACAACACTTGAGCTACACAACTCCTGCAGCGACATATTCTGCCTCTGCACTGGAGAGTGCAACCGAATGTTGTTTCTTGGATGCCCACGAAACCATGCAACGCCAAGGAATTGGCAATATCCACTAGTGCTTTTTCTATCAATTTTACATCCAGCATAATCAACATCAAAATATGATATCAAATCAAAACTACTGCCTGCTGGGTACCAAAAACCAAATTGCATGTATTGAGAGATATCGGAAAATTCTCTTGACTGCAATTAAATGGCTTTCCTTTGGACTAGATTGATATCTAACACAAAGGCAAACACTGAATTGTATATCCGGTCTACTTGCAGTAAGATAAAGGAGTGAGCCAATCATACCTCGGAAGTGCTTTGCATCTACCGGTTTACCTTTCTCATCATTTTCCAATTTGAAGCTTGTGCTCATTGGGGTGGAGGCCAGTTTAGCTTGCTCAAATTGAAATCGTTTGAGAAGCTCTTTGACATATTTTTCTTGATTTATGAAGAAGCCATCTTCATGTTGTTTCACCTGCAAACCAAGAAAGAATTGAAGCTCCCCCATTAGACTCATCTCAAATTCACTGTGCATGTGTTTAGAAAATTCTTCACACAGTGAAGGGTTAGTAAAACAAAATATAATATCGTCCACATAAACTTGAACAACAATTATGTGATTGCGAACTTTCTTGGTGAAGAGTGTTTGGTCCACTTTACCTCTTGAGTAGTTTTTGCTTACCAGAAAAATGCTTAGTCTATCATACCAGCTCGAGGTGCCTGTTTCAAACCATAAAGAGCTTTTGGCAATTTATACACATGGTTAGGCATTTCAGAATTTTCAAAACCTAGTGGTTGAGAGACATAGACTTCTTCTTTGATATAGCCATTTAAGAAAGCAATTTTAACATCCATTTGATAAAGTTTGAACTTATGGGAGCATGCATATGCCAATAAAATTCTGATTGCTTCTAATCTGGCTACAGGAGCAAAGGATTCTTCAAAATCTACACCAAATTCTTGATTATATCCTTTTGCAACGAGTCTAGCTTTATTTCTAACCACTTTTCCTTTTTCATTAAGTTTATTCCTAAACACCCATCTAGTTCCTATGATAGAAATTTCAGGGGTTCTAGGAACTAAACTCCATACATTATTTCTTTGAAATTGACCAAGTTCCTCATGCATAGCATCAATCCATGAGTCATCTTTTAAGGCTTCTTCAACATTTTTGGGTTCCACTTGAGAGACAAAAGCAAAAAGATCATGTTCAATTATTTGTCTAACTTGAGACCTTGTTTGAACAGAATCATTTAAAGTACCTATCACATTATCAAGTGGGTGATCTTTGGAATACCTCACATTTGTGATTGTTGAAGGGCCGGGAGCATCTTGTCCTTGAGGAATTTGATCTTGTGAATGTTGTTCTTTAGGAGGTTCACCTTCTAGTGGATTTTCTTCATGTGTTTCATCTTGTTTTCTGAAGGCTTTTTCATCATCTTCATCATAGTCCTTGTGAAGATATCCACCTTTGGTCTTGGAACCTTCTTCAGATTTGTCTTTTGCTTTGACTTGTAGGTCCTCAAGTGATGTTCCTTCATCTCTTTTTCAGTTCTATTAACAGTCAAACTATTAGTTTTGGCATAAGTCTCATCAAAAATTACATGTGGAGTTTCTTCCACAGTGCGTGTTTTATTGTTAAACACCCTATATGCCCTAGAGTGTTCGGAGTAGCCTAGAAAAACACCTTGATCACTTTTGGCTTCAATTTATCTAAATCAGATTTATCATTGTTATGAATAAATACCTTTGAGCCAAATACTCGGAAGTACCCAAGGTTGGGTTTCTTACCTTTCAACAAATGGTAGGGGGTTTTCTTTATCACAGGTCTTACCATGGCTCTATTTAGAATGTAGCATGAAGTATTCACTACTTCTGCCCAAAAGCTTCTTGTGAGTTGGCCTTCAACCAGAATAGTGGGAGCCATTTCTATCAATGTTCTGTTTTTCCTCTCCACTACTCCATTTTGTTCTGGAGTCCTTGGGGAGGAGAACAGATGTTCAATCCCTTGGTGCCTGCAAAAATCAGAAAATGCATTGTTATCAAATTCTCCCCCGTGATCGGTGCGGATTGAGCATATTTTATTCACATTGCCATGCTCAATCTTGTTAAAGAATTCTTGGAAGATTATAAGTGTTTCACTTTTGTGTGCCTAAATTTGACCCATGTGAACCTAGAAAAATCATCTACAATGACAAAACCAAAACGTTTGCCATTGAGACTTAAAGTTCTAGTTGGTCCAAAAAGGTCCATGTGCAACAGTTCATATGGTTTAGATGTGCTTATCGGTGCTTTGGATTGAAAGACTTCGGGTTTTTTCCCTGTGCACATGCATCACAAAAACTTTCATTATTGTTAAAAGAAATGTCAGGAAGTCCATTTACTAATTTGAACTTCATGATCTTGTGCAATACGTTGTAGCTCGCATGGCCAAGCCTACGATGCCACAATGTCAATTCATCCTGTCTATTTGCAACAAGACAGAAATTGTCATTTTCTGGATCATCTAAGTCAACTAAGTAGATGTTATTCACTCTTTTTCCAGAAAATTTTACACTCATGTTTCTTTATCATCAACATTTGACATGAATTTGATTCAAAGATGACGTTGTGACCTCTATCACATAATTGACTTATGCTAAGCAAATTGTGATTAAGGCCATCAACTAACAGACATTTTCAATTGAATTGGAGGGACACTTACCAACATTACATGTGCCAATGATTTGGACTATGTTGTTACCTCCAAAAATAACTTGTCCTCCGTCTTTCTCCACTAGCAAACAGAATTTAGCTTTATCGCCCGTCATGTGCCTCGAACAACCGCTATCCAAGTACCATTTGTTTTGATGTTGGGCTGCTCGGCATTCTTGCATATGTGGATCAGACAAGAGGTTTTGGTACCCAAATTACTTTGGGTCCCAAAATTTCATTCATGCAACAAAGTAAATGTTTAGGAATCCAAACTTGTTTGAATTTCTATTTCTTTGGATTATTCCAGCATTGTTTTTCATCATGATCAATCTTTTTACACACATTGCATGAAGAAATTTTCTTTTCAATTTTTTGTTGCTTGATAGACTGTTTATTAGTTGAAGTTGTTCTTGCCTGTCGACAGGCACCATTCCATCTATCGACAGGTGGCTTTTTCTTTTGTTTGTTGGGAACATTTTGTTTGGGTTGCAATACTTTGGTCTGAGATTGACTTGTGTTATGCTTTGTGGGAACATGTTTGCTTGTGCTTGGGCTAGGATTAATAAAGGAAGTGATCAATGACTCTCCTATTTTCTTTTGTTTGACAGGTTGATATCCTAACCCATGCTTGGTTACATGTATTTTAGCACCCAAAACCACATCTAGATTTTACTTTCCTTTTACAAATTCATTAAGTCCTCAGATTTTTCTTTCAATTCTTTTTCAGTTTGTTCCAACTTTTTCTTTGTTTCTAGATGTTCTTCTTGAAGGAATTCAAGAGAATGGCTTAAACAGTTCTTTTCTTTTTGTGTTTCTTGTAATTTCATTTTCAAGCAATCCATCTCTTCACTATGAGTCTCTTCATCAACTTTCATCATTTCTATTTCTTTTGTCAGGAATGCAATTCGTTCATCGTTATTTTTATCATGCACAAGGGAGTTGCATTTCTTTTCAATGCCTTATTTTCAAATCTATATTCACAAAATTTTTCAAATAGAGTAGTGTATGCTTCCTCCCATTCACTTGCAGTGTAATTATCAAATGAGAAGTTTACCTCGGTGGAGTCATCACTCCTTGCCATTAAGCATTTTACTTCTTCATCATCGGATGTTTCTTGTGCATCTTCATCTTCATCTTCATCACTCCAGGTTGCCAACATTGCTTTGGCTTTCTTGAAGATGAATTTTTCTTTCTTCAACTTCTTCTTGAGTTCCGGGCATTCTCCTCTCATGTGCCCCTGTTTCTTGCGTCATAACAAACATATCAGATTTTTTGTTGGACTCATATTTCTGTGAAAAATTTTCTTTTGGAAAGGTTTGGAGATACCTGTGTCTCTCCTTTTGAACTTCAGAAATTTCTTGAATTGTCTAGTGAGCATTGCCATTTCATCATTATCATTCTCACTAGATGTTTCTTGCTCATCAATATCTTGTGGAATGGATTTCTTGGAGCTTGTTGATGTTTTGTTGGATGCTTTTAAAGCAATTGACTTCCTAGGATTTTCTTCTAATTCTTTTCTTTTGATGTTGATTTCATATGTCATTAAGGAGCCAATTAGTTCATCCAATTTAATTTTAGAAAGGTCTTTGGAATCCTCAATGACAGTGGCCTTAGTATTCCAAGATGAAGTAAGAGATCGAAGTATCTTTCTTACTAAGTCACTTTCAGAGTATTCCTTTTTAGACCTTTTAGCCCGTTAATTATTAGCATGAATCTTGCAAACATGTCTGATATGTTTTCATCAGTTTTCATCTTGAACATTTCATATTCAGACACTAACATGCTAACTTTGGTTTCCCTTACCTCGACATACCTTGTAGATGAGTTCAAGTTTGTCCCACATCTCTTGTGCTGTTGAGCATGTGGAGACTCTTGAGAACTCCTTTGGATGCACCGCACATTACATCATGTTAGTGAGCTCTAGTGGAGAGTTCCTTTAGCTATTTGGTCTTTCGTCCAGGTGTCTTCGTCCTCGGGCAACTCATATGGTCCCTTGCTGACTATTTTCCACAGCTCGTAATTTGAGCTCTCAAAAATACCTGCATACGATTTTTCCAATAAGGATAGTCAGTGCCATCAAAATAGGGTGGCCTGGTTACTGAATGTCTCTCGGCCTATACCCTTTGCTAGAATCCATAAGATCGAGAATCTCCTGATCGCTAGATCAAATTACGAAAACTGTAAATCGGAGAAACCTGCTTTGATACCAATTGAAGGGTTATGCGGAATAACACAATATGGTAATCTAGAAGGGGGGTTGAATAGATTACGGCATTTCTAATTACTGATGGCTTTTTTCGGTGCTACAGTGATCTTAATGAAACTTGATTATAATTCGATTGAATATAAGAAAGCTTGAGTTGATATAAAGAGAACATGGTATCAAACGTGCATATGAACAACGTGCCTACCAATCATCTATCACAAAACGCGAACAAACCACTGGACACATGATTTAAGGTGGTTCGGAGTACACAACTCGTGTATCCTACATCCATCGTCCACAGACACACGCAGAAATGACTGCTTATGAGCGAGTTCAATACAACAACTCACACACACACACGTTGTCTGATGAACCACGATCAGAACAACCACAATTTCGTGGATCAGCATAAGGGATGCTTGAAACACAATCACACACACACAATAGAATGGAATTGTGAATGGAGAAGAATTTATAGTTGGGGAACAAATCCAGTTGGAATTCTTCTCGTGGATCGTCCAGACGCTCTTCAAACTTTGATTGGATGTAGACTGTTCGATGTAGAAGGTTGAATTGACGACGATCTGGCTTCAACTCCACATGGATGGTGATTCCACGATGATCTGGGCGGAAGATTGAAGCAGGGCAGCAAATTGGGGCTTTTCCTCTTGGTCCCTTGGAGGCTCTTGCTTGGGGGCTGCTGCTGTGCGAATTTGGCTCCAAAAGGATGCTTATATGTTAGGTATAGGTGGGGGTCGTGGAGGAAGGAGACACCCAAATGGGGCTAGAATTAGAATTTCTGAATTTCATGTTTCCGTCGTCTGTGGATAGGTGCACTTGCATATGTCGACGGATGCACTCAGTCCATGATCAGTCTGAGAACTGGGTTTCAGAAATCTGAACTTTTGTGTGTATCTGTCGATAGGTAATTTGCATCTGTCGACAGGTGCACTCAGGGATAGAAAAACTGAAGTCTGTCTTGGGTTGTCTGTGTGTATCTGTCGACACATACCCTGGGCTTGTCGACAGATACACTTCTTTGACATTACCTTGGTCTGTTTACTCATCTCTTTGATGCTCCATCTTTCATGCTTGTGCACCTACATGTAAATACATTGTTAGTGATATACATTGTATGATTTAGCAATATTTAACATAATCACTTTCATGGTGTTTTTCATGTTAATTAACACATCAATTTTGCATTAAATCAATGTTCAAGGATATTATGTGATAATCAAAAACATGATATATTGAAACCCAACATTATTCCTTTTATTAGATATGGACAATGCAGCAGTACCTTCAACAATTATAGCAAAATCACCTTGATCTATTACCTACCACATATCAAAGTCTGTGCCTTAAATGAAGCATTCCATTTGCATTTTCAAATACTGTAATCCTCACCATCGAAGAATGGTGGTCTGGTAACTGATTGACCTTCATAGTTGTAAGCTTCAACTGCCATCTCTTCTCAAATCTCTCGATTCTTCTAAGAAGACCTCGCCCTGATACCACTTGTTGGATTGAGATGAAGCTTTAGATGTCTTAGAGGGTAGTGAATAGGACTTTTTTTAAACTTTTAAAAATTATCTAAAAATAGATAACAGAGTTGTTAGTACTTAGTGTAATGTGTGAGACAAGTGTTAAACTTGGCGGAAACAATCATACAAATGGACAAAGGATTTTATCCTCGTTCGGGCCTTCCTACATGGAAGTCCTATGTCCAGTCCCCAAGCAACCTCTTGGGATTTCACTAACTGCCAAGAACACTTGGCCTTCTCTCAATCTGAGAGGTATTAAAACCCACTTGCACCCGAGCAAGTCTTCCATTTACCAGGGGTATAACGACCACCTACAATCATAGGTTTTCCCTTCACAAGAGAGGCACATAAGGAACAAACCCCCTGCTAGTTTTCTTATATAAAATAAACACAGTGTGTCTGCTCATAAGGATGAGCAAACATAGAAGATCAGAAAGAGATATAAGTAAGAATTGAAGCTCTAACTCTTTCTGACTCTAAGAGAGTTGATTGATAAGATCTTGATTTACAGAAGGCCACTCAAAGAAAAAGACTTCTAAAAGGCAAGAGAGCTGGGAAGTCGAAGCTTGAAAATAGCAGGCTCTCTTCAGATCTTGAACTCTTGTCTATTTCTTTTCTGTAGAAGGTGAGGTTGTGTATAGGTTGTGTATTGTGGCTTCTTGAATATATGGTTCAAACTTCATCTCCCATATATACATCAGATACTTGAGCTTCTCGTTTGAAATAGAACATTAGAAGGTAGCCGTTTGAAAGATAGTCGTTTAAATGATAGCCGTTTAAATCTTGGGTATTGAGACTTCTGAGTTGATCATCAGATCTTCACTCTTGGAGTCTCAACAACTTCATGCTATGTAGATAGCTTCAAGGCTCGATAGATAGCTTCATTAATGTTCTGCAAGCTCCATACCATGACTGAAAGCTTAGTAGGCTTCAGTGGGTAGCTGCAGATCTGAAAGGTCAAGAAAAATATAGATACCTCCATCCTTTCGGAGGTAGGTGAGATAAAAATATAAAGCAAAAAGGAGTTCAGATAGACAGTTGTTCAGAGCATTTAAGGACAGACAGACATTTGTATGGGAAATACAAGGACTTTTCCTAAAAGTCATGGAGTTCTGACAGAGAGAGATGCGATAGGTAAGTTCTGACAGATAACCCATGCTACTTATACTATACCATCGCATTAAAACTCTTGACTAACTACCAACAAGGATAGAACTATATTTCTGACAGTGAGAGAAATAACAAATACACATATCTTTCATATTTCAAATGAGAGTAATATTTCCCACCAAAAAATATTTGAATTTTGATAGAAGGGAAATAATGACAAGGATTATAGAAGAGATTTTCATTCATAAAAGAACCCAAACGAATAAATAAAATCATTAAAATAATCAAGATTATAACATATTAACTTATGTAAAAAATGACAGATACATAAAAATTAACTAAGAGTGAGTGAGTTCATAAGTTGATGTTTATACTTCGACTTACAATGTCTTTTTTTTTTAATTAAACTCGGTCCCAGGAGCATAGTCTAGGAGAGTGCACCCTCTCCCAGAGGGGGAGAATGTTCTCACTCCACCAGAAAAGTTTCTGGGCCATGGATATATAATAATAAAACTGTCGTACATCAAGGAAAAAATGGTCATGATAATCTAACATGATAAAGGCCAATTTTATCTAAAAGCAAAGGACCTTTACAACCAGAAGGAATGCTGCTAGACCACCAAAAAACATTATTCTCCTTAGTATTACATCCATAATTCGCCGATGCATTAGCTACTTGATTAGTCTCCCTGAATACATGTCTAACCATATAAGAGTTTCTGTTTATAATAGCATAAGCTTCCCATCACCAGCGATAGGCCTTGAAAGAATTAACTAAGGCACTAGAATCCGTGTTCACAATAGAAAGCCTAAGACCAAGGTTTTCACTAGACGAATACCATCACAAAGAGCCCTTATTTCTGCGATGATGCTATTGCCATGACCATAGTAGTGAGCGAAAGCCACCCTAACAGCTCCATGCATGTCACGAATACAACCATCACCCCCACTGTCACCTGGGTTTTCTTTGCTTGCTCCATCCACATTCAAACAAAGATCTGTAATTAGAGGGTTCCAGAAAATAAGTTTAATTTGTTTAATGGAGACATGAGGACTAAAATCCAAATGGTGTAGAACCTGCAACTGGTGACCCAAAAGAGCTTCCTTAAACTTATTTTTGCAAGAGAGTTGGATACCATGAACTTAATGTTGTTTATCATCAACCCCACTGAAGGCCTCTTAGAATCAAACCTGGCTATGCATCTCCCTTTCCATATCTCTCAGATAATAAGAATATGGCAGTGAAGAGAAACAAACCAAAAGGAGAAGAAACATTAGTCACCAACAGGAAACTCCAACTCGTGCAGTAATTTGGCTGTGCAAATGAATCTTAGGACCTATGAGAGGAAGAAACCAGTTCCACAAGGGAGCAGCCAGATTACCATGTATGAGCAAGTGATTAAAATCTTCATAGCTAGGACACATGCAGCAAGAGCAAATTGAAGCAAGGTGAACACCGCTTTCAGCAACTCTCTGATCAACAGGGACTGCTCTATTCAATAGTTTCCAGCAAAACGAAGATGCTCTCCCATAGAAGTAATGCTGCTAGATTTTAGATAGAACTGGATGCCTCACACTAGCTGATCTAACCAAATTATAAGCCGATTTGGTGGTAAAATAGTCATCTTGAGTAGCCCCCCAAATACATATATCCTCCATGTCATTGACAACTACCACTTGAAGAACCACTTGGTAAAAGAGATCTTATTGGATGTTGGTTATTATCAATGACCTCCTGCACCACAATCTCTGTCCATCATAGGGAGTGCTGAGCAGCTCATGAAGAAGACTTCCACCAAGCTAATTATCATAAATAAAATCAATTTTATTACCTTTCCCATGGATCCACGTAATGTTGGACTGAATCACATGAAGAGCATCATCCTAGATTTTGGAGGACATGCCTGGAATGGGATATCTACCAAACAAACATCTGCTTCTTGCATACTACGCCCATAGAGAAGAACCATGATGAATGTTCCACAAAGACTTTATAGCTGACGCCAACTGCACATGCTTAAAGCTACGGACGCCTAGACCACCCTCAGCAATTGGACACTGAAAGTAGACCAGGCAACCCACTGGTGACGACGTACGCCATCTGGACCATTCCAGAAAAACCCTGCACAACATTTATCAATGTAAAGAATGATGCTGGTGGGAATGGTAGAAGAAGCAACCAAATACACCGGGAGAGAAGCCAGCATAGAGTTTTTAGAGTTATTCTTCCCGCCTGCGACAGTAGTTTAGGCTTCCATGATGTAGCTTGCTATTGACCTTGTCAATAAATGGTGAAAAATCTCTGGCAAGAACCCTGCCAGATCTTAAAGGGACACCCAGGTAGGCCATAGAACCACTTTGTCTCTTGAAACATGTCACCCTTTTAATCTTAGCAACTGTTTGAAGAGGCGCCGTGTGAGATATCATGAAACAACTATGAGAAGGATTGATGAGTTGACCATAAGTCGGAGTCAAAGACAATTGATGCAGACAGAACTTCAACTATATAGAAGTCGCAGAGAGATGTTGATTAATAACAGACTTCGTGTAAGGCCCTCAATTTTGCTGCATTATTTATTTCGTGTAAATAATTCATGTTTGTGTATGCATAGATGTACATATCTACGTATGTATTAACTAGTTATACTTATGTGTGCATGTGTATAATTAGTTGTAAATAATTATGAATTGCATGGTGGTAGTGTGTACATAATAATACATATGTGGCATGTACATAGGTATAAGTTAAGCATGGTTTCTGCATGTTTTGAGTTCTGGCCGAAGGACCCAATTGGCGTCCACATGGATGGACGTCCATGCTGAGTCAGCGTCCACCTCGATGGACGCCAATACTTAAGCCAACGTCCATGGATGTGGACGTTAAGATCTCTGACCTGCATGCGTTGCAGACCCGAACTCCTGGGCAAGCAAGCCCAGCCATTGGGGAGATGTCCCCAACGGCTAGCAGGCTTTCACATCACCTCTCCGGGGTCCCCAAACCCCTCGCTATAACCACACACCCTTTCTACACCAGCACCCCTCTTGACCTCTTTCAAGAGATAGAGAAAACCCTAGCTCGGAACTGCATAAAGACTGAACTTTGGAGGCTTCAATCCGGCGATTCAAGGCTTCATCCGGCGACCTACTGCATCAGGAGGGTAGCTGGAACATCGGGGAAGACTTCCCCAACCGCGGTTTAGCTTCTACACCAACCTAGAACCCGGAGGAGAGCATTTGTGGAGGCTTCTTGGGACTGCCCAAGGAGAGCTTCACCCCCATCTTAATCCCTTTGGAGACTTGTTTAAAGGCAAGTAACCCTCACATTTCGTCCATGTAGATGTCTAGTAGGGTTTTGTTATTTTTACAGATTTTAGATCGAGTCCTGGATCCCCCATTCTTCTTGTATTTGGAGCTCGGGTCTGTATTTCTGCACAGACCTGAACTTGACGGCAAGATCCCTTGCCGTCAAGATCTTCATTAATGGCCAACGATGTTGCCGTTAAGCTCCATTAACGGCCAGACTATGCCGTTAAGATCGTCAGGACAGAACAGTGAGCTGTTCTCTCCTTCTATATGATAATTTTTCGAGGTTCTCGCATGAGGATATATGGTAACCGTACTATGATATGTATTATGAATGGTGGTATGTGTGGTGAGGTCCTTACAATTTCTGAAATTGGTATGAAGGGTGTCATTTATGAAAAATGCATGTATGATAAAAATCCTAGATCATGTTAGTTTCTGTTTGTGCAACTCGTGAGGAATTTGGGTGCCCTAAATTTTATGAACTATGTGTGTAGGGGTCAGTCTGTGCCCTGCAATTTTGAAATTTCTCCATGCTCGTATGATTTACTGTAAATTTTGTTCTGAAAATAGAAAACATATGTAGGGTTTGTGAAATTTCCAGTAAATTGTGTGTTGTGTAATAAATCCGGGGAAATTCTTGTGATAAGGTATATGTTGGGTTCAGGGTTGAGGTCTGTTGAATCTGCTATTCATGTTGTGTTCGGTGTTGAATTGAATTATGGATAATATGAGGCTGAATGTTTCAATTTCTGAAAATATATGTTAACTCTGAAAAATCTGGAAAATTTCATGTAAGAGTATAACCTGAAATGAGTATGTGGTTAAATTTTCATGCTATTCTGATGACTGCAAAGTGTGTTATGAAAATTTCATGTGAAAAAATGTGATAAATGCATGTTATCATGAATATGACTTAATGATGTGTTTTTCCAACCTGATTAATGCAAGTTAGTGAATGTTAATCCCTGTTATCAGTAGCATCATGCTAGGAAAAAGAGCCATATGTGTGAGAGAGAGAATGAAAAGGTATGAGGATGTCTTGTGTAAATGTGTACTAAAATCGGTATGTGTAATGTGTAAGACTGTGCCAAGTGTGATACTGCTTCCATAGAGGGCCGTGGAACCGTACCATGGAAAAGTCCCCATGGGAAGGTTCAATGTGTTAAGATCCTAAGGGCATTAGGATGAAATCCTGGAGGTGGACAAGTACCACTGGTTAGGTGGAGACTTGTTCTCCCGGTTGCGCAGTCCAAGAGTCGTCACTGTATTGCCTAGGTGGCGTCTATGTGTATGTGATGTGTATGTGTCCTTCTAATGGTGGTTTGGACTATGTATCACGGCACTAAAGTGTGAAAAAATGTGAATGTGTACATGTGTAAGTCGTGTAATGTGAACATGTGTAAATGTGCAATGTGTAAAAAGTGAACTATGTGAATGAGGAAATTGTGCAAACATGTGAAACTAATGTGTTAGATGATGAAATGGTGATCCATGATATGTTAATGTTAAACTCGTGTCATAACAGCAACCTAATTGTAGTTATGAAAATGTTTTACATGTGTACAAATGCGTAGAACCCATGCTAGTAGCATTTCTTGCTTATGTGTAAACGTTTCCATGTTTAAGCGCCACCATGACATAGTTAATTGAGATTGTAGCTCTCATGTGATTGGTTGTGAGTTTCTAATTCATGTCAAAACAGCAAGCTAAAAGTGTATAAAACGACAATGTGCATGCGCAAGAATGTGTAGAAATCATGATAGGAAGTTCTCCTTTCATGTATGTAAGCACACCATGTTTGGTTGCTCTCATGTTTTGCTTAATTGGAGGTAAAACCTTTACGTGATGGAATAAGTAGAAAGCATGTGATAGGACGTTTTATTTTGGAAAATCTGAAATCATGAACCATGTGTTTAATTTGGTAGAATTACCATGATAAGTTGTCTCTTATTGATTTCAAGCATGCTACATGTTTTGTCTTGTGACTTGGGATGAAAACCTGCTATGATATATGCATGTATGATATGTGTTGTGTTATTTTCTGAGTCTTTTAGACTCATCACTTGGTTCGGCGTACAGGTTTAGTTGGTGACGCTACACCATTAGAGGAGGCAGTGGAGAGCGACTCCGAGCGTGGAGACTAGCTCTTTGGAGTTCACTTGTGACATTTTGTGATTTCATAGTATGTATTGTAAGGCATGTATTAGAATTATCATGTAATCATGGACAAACTATGTATTTTATTTTAGCACTTCTTTTATGTGGATTATGTGGACTTTATCTTTAAATTGTTACATGAATCATGTATGTTAAATGTGGATGATGAGATGAATGAAAGACATGGTTCTTTTACTTCCGCTACTCTGTATTTATATTTGTGTATATCTCAATCGTATGTAAGTGTTGGGTAAATGTCCCGCTGTGACATCGTTCACTATGCCGACGTGGGTTGGTATAACCGTACCGGTATAATGAGGGTCGTCACAGAGATTTGTATCAAGAGACCGATTGAGATTATACATAAATATACATGCATCATCATCTTCATTACATGCTAGATCTTTATAGATTGTCCACATGTTAGAATTGATTAATAATGAATGAAAAATAGATAAGAAAATAGTTAGGAATAAATTAACGTAGCTCTAATGGTGAAAATTAATCACAGCCATGGCTTCGAGAGGTAGGCGTGGCGGAGCGCCGGCCCGTGAGGACGAGCCGAGACGTGAGGAGTGGGCGGAGCAGCAGGCCCCGGCACCGCAGGGTCATGTACTTCCCCCACCGCCGCCTGTGGATTATGGAGTTTCATGCAAGGTCTTGTGCAAGCCATGCAGACGCAGGCTCACACTCAGGCTGCACTCCAAGCCTAGTTGGAGGCTCAGGTTAGCATAATTAATTCAAGTATAGTATTTTATTTAATTGTATGATGTTATGTTGAATGTGTATTATTGTTGTTGATGTGCAGGCTCAAGTTCCAGTCAGGACCATGGTGGACCTTCCATCATGGAAAGATTCAAGAGGATGCTGCCACCCTCTTTAAGGGGGAGAGCGATCCATTACTAGCTAGAGTTGGATGAGGGAGATTGAAAAGATCTTCCGAGCTATTAGGTGCGTGGATGAGGATAGGTTACTTTAGCCACATATATGCTTCAGGTATGTGTTAGTTTTGTATGTTTGTATGTTCTATTAAGTTAGATTTGTTTAGATGGTGCTTATGAACGGTGTACTGCAGGAAAGAGCTGATGTATGGTGGGCTTCATTACTACATACACGGTTTGAAGACGGCGCGGTTGATGTTGCTTGGGACGAGTTCGTGAGGCTCTTTCGGGCCATGTTTGTCCACGAGCATATTCAAGATCGGATGGAGCAGGAGTTCCTCTCTTTGACTCAGGGCTCCATGACCTTTGCTTGAGTATAAGGCAAGGTTTGCAGAACTATCTAAGTATGCACCTCATATCGTGACAGATGAGCGTAGGAAAGCAAAGAAGTTCGTGATGGGACTCAAGCCATCACTGAGGACGAGGCTAGTGGCGTTCGATCATCGCACCTTGGACGAGGCACTTAGTGCTGCTTGCAGACAGGAGGGTGAGATGGAGCAATACCTTGAAGAGAAGAAGGCTTCGCAGAAGAGGCCTACAACTACGTTCCAGCGGCAGGACAAGAAGAAAGCGGTGTACCAGACACAACAACGATCAGTAGTAGTCGGCAATGCTCAGGTACCCTCTGTACGTTCCCCTGGTGTGAAGAAAGAGTGTCCCCACTGTGGGAAGACACATGGTGGTTCTGAAAGTTGGATGATTGCGGGAAAGTGCTTGAAGTGCAAAAGTAGCGACCACAAGATCAAGGATTATCTGAGACTTCAGCAGGGAGTCCAGCGCGGAGCGCCAGCCACAGCAGCGGTAGCGGCAGCAATGCCAGCTAAAGGAAGACCAGGAAGGCCTCCAGCCCCAGCTCGAGTGTTTGCTTTAGCGCGCGAGGACGCCGAGCAGGCAGAGCATGTCACCGAAGGTACGGTTTTACTTCTAGGTGTGCACGCTCGGGTTTTGTTTGATACGGGTGCTACTCACTCATTCATTTCCGAGCGGTTCGCTAGGCAGTTAGCCCTAGAGTCAGGCATAGAGTCTGAGGATTTAGAGGTCCCTTTGTCTGTGCACACCCCTGCGGGTACGGTATCGACTAGGAAGTGCATTCATCGTTACCTGTGTGCATTGAGGATAGAATCCTAGAAGGGTGTTCTTCTTGCTAAAGATGAAGGACTTCGATGTTATTCTTGGTCTGGATTGGCTAGAGGAGCACTATGAGTTAGTAGATTGTCGTGGGAAGAGGATTGTTTTCCGCATTCCTGGTGAGGACGAGTTCTCTCATCTCTTGCCAAGGAACTTGGCGGGAAGTTAGTCATCTCTGCCATGAAGGCGATGCGCATGGTAAACAAGGGTTGTGACACTTTTCTTGCCAGCGTGGTATTAGTACCAGAGCTGATGAGTCACCTACTCTTGAAGAGATTGAGGTAGTGCAGGATTTTCCAGACGTCTTTCCTGATGATTTGTCTAGATTGCCACCGGATAGAGAGATAGAGTTCACCATAGAGTTGCTTCTAGGCACCTCTCCTATCTCGAAGGCCCCATATCGAATGGCACCTGCGGAGTTAGCCGAGTTGAGGAGACAGTTGCAAGAGTTGCTAGATAAGGGATTTATTCGCCCTAGTGTTTCCCCTTGGGGCGCACCTGTATTATTCGTCAAGAAGAAAGACAGGTCACTTAGGTTATGCATTGACTACAGAAAGCTGAACCAAGTGACTGTGAGGAACATGTATCCCTTACCTCGTATTGATGATTGTTTAACCAGTTGCAAGATACATCAGTCTTTTCTAAGATTGATTTGCGATTTGGTTATCATCAGTTGAGGATTCAGAGTGAGGATGTGTCCAAGATAGCATTCAGATCTCCGTTTTGGACATTATGAGTTTTTGGTTCTTCCTTTCGGATTGACCAACGCCCCTGCAGCGTTCACGGATCTCATGAACAGGTGTTTAGGTCGTATCTAGATAGCTTTGTTGTGGTTTTATTGATGATGTGCTGCTACTCTTCGGATGAGGCCACACACCGTCAGCATTTGAGGGTAGTATTAGAGGTCCTCGTGAGCACAAGTTGTATGCTAACTTCAGCAAGTGCGATTTCTGGTTGCGCGAGGTTCATTTCCTCGGGCATGTTATCTCCGGTGCAGGTGTTGCAGTTGATCCTGCAAAGGTCCAGGCAGTTATGGATTTGGAGACTCCCAAGACCCCTTCGGAGATTTGTAGTTTTCTGGGTTTGGCTGGTTACTATCGGCGATTCATTGAGGGATTTTCATCCATCGCCGCCCCATTGACTCAGCTCACCAGAAAGGGAGTGAAGTTTGTCTGGTCTGAGAAGTGTGAGAGTAGTTTTCAATTGTTGAAGACTAAGCTCACGTCAGCTCTGGTGTTAATCTTACCGAGCGGTGTAGAGGGTTTTGCTATCTACACGGATGCGTCTCGGATTGGCTTAGGCGTGTGCTAATGCAGCAAGGGGGTAGTGGCTTATGCTTCTTGTCAGTTGAAGGAGCATGAGAAGAACTATCCGACTCATGATTTGGAGCTCACAACAGTGGTTCATGCACTAAAGAACTGGAGGCACTATCTTTATGGTGTCAGATTTGAGGTGTTTACCGACCACAAGAGCTTGAAGTATCTTTTCTCCCAAAAGAAATTAAACCATGAGGCAGAGAAGATGGATTGAGTTCTTGAAGGACTATGACTTCGACCTTCAGTATCACCCTGGGAAGGCGAATGTCGTAGCGGATGCTCTAAGTAGAAAGAGGCCATCTCTCCAGCAGGACTGGAAGATGTTGGAGGATGTGGCTTGTGCTTTGACTGAGTTAGAGCTATCGCTATGCCAGGCTTTTGTAGCTCAGTTATCTCTTAGGTCCTCGGTTTGGATGAGGTGATCGAGCAACAGAAAGCCGACCCTAGACTCTTAGAGTAGGGGCAAGGTAGGCATTGCTCGTGATGAGGACGGTGTGATTAGATTCCATCACCGTGTTTGTGTCCCTGATTTGGTAGATGTCCGTGAGCATGTGATAGCGGAGGCTCACAGGTCGAGATTCTCTATTCATCTGGGTAACACGAAAATGTACCAGGATTTGAAGAGGTCCTTTTGGTGGTCTGGCATGAAGGGGATGAGCAGATTATGTGTCCTCGTGTTTAGTATGCCATCAAGTGAAGGCCGAGCGACAGCGACCATCCGATCTTATGCAAAGGATGGAGATCCCATTGTGGAAGTGGGAAGCTGTCCTATGGACTTTGTTTCAGGTTTACCTCGATCTAAAAGGGCAATGACTCGATTTGGGTAGTTGTAGATAGATTATCGAAGACTGCGCATTTCTTACCTATGAAGAAGAAGCAGTCGGTTGAGAGCTTAGCTAGATTGTAGTTATAGTATGGTTGATTCTATGTGTGACGAAGTCGATCATTTCAGATCGAGATCTGAGATTTACTTCGAGTTTGTGAAGGGTCTTCAACATGCGTTACATTCAGAGCTGAAGCTCAGTTTGGCGTTTCTCCCCATACTGATGGACAGTCCGAGAGGACTATCAGACGCTCGAAGATATGTTGAGAGCGTGTGTACTGGATTGGAAGGATGATTGGGAGCATCATTTACCTCTAGTGGAGTTCGCATACAACAACATCTTCATGCGAGTATTGGTATGGCTCCATTTGAGGCGTTGTATGGTAGGCCTTGCAGATCTCCTTTAAGTTGGGAGGAGACCGATGATAGGTAGCTGATCGGTCCGGAGTTAGTTCAGGAGACTTCGGATAAGGTCCAGCTTATCAGGAAGAGGCTTGTTGCGGCACATGATATGCAGAAAAGCTACGCCGACAACAGAAGGAAGGATTCAGAGTTCGAGGTGGGTGAACATTCTTCTTAAAGATATCACCTACTCATGGTGTCGTCAGATTTGGCAGGCATAGTAAGTTGAGCAATAGATTCTTGGCCCGTATGAGATTCTCAGACGATTGGTCAGTGTGGCATATGAGCTAGCATTACCCCCAGCTTTAGCTAGTGTTCATCCTGTTTTCCACGTTTCTATGCTCAGGAAGTATGTCCGAGATCCATCTCATGTGATCAGTCATGAGCCAGTGGAGATTTAGCCAGATTTGTCGTATGTGAGCAACCAGTAGCTATTCTTGACCGGAAGGTTCAGCATCTCCAATAAGGGTATTGCGTCGATGAAAGTTCTATGGCGAACTTCTCGCGAGAGGAGGCTACTGGGAGCTTGAGGATGCGATGAAGAAGAAATATCCCCTTTGTTTTGAGTAGTTTTGTTTAAACTTCGAGGACGAAGTTTCTTTAAGGGGGAGGGGGTAAGGCCCTCGATTTTGCTGGCATTATTTTATTTCATGTAAATAATTCATGTTTGTGTATGCAAAGATGTACATATCTACGTATAGTTAACTAGTTATACTTATGTGTGCATGTGTAATATTAGTTGTAAATAATGTATGAATTGCATGGTGGTAGTGTGTACATAATAATACAATGTATGGCATGTACAGTATAAGTTAAGCATGGTTTTCTGCATGTTTTGAGTTCTGGCCGAAGGACCCAATTGGCGTCCACATGGATGGGCGTCCAGCTGAGTCAGCATCCACCTCGACGGATGCCAATCTAAGCCCACGTCCATGGATGTGGACGTTAAGATCTCTGACTTGCATGCGTTGCAGACCCCGAAACTCCGGGGGCAAGCAAGCCCAGCTATTGGGGAGATGTCCCCAACGGCTAACAGACTTTCACATCACCTCTCCGAGGTTGCCCAACCCCTCTACTATAAACCACACCCCCTTCTACACCAGACAACCCCTCTTGACCTCTTTCAAGAGATAGAGAAAACCCTAACTCAGAATTGCATAAAGACTGAACTTTGGAGGATTCAATCCGTGATTCAAGGCTTCATCAGACGACCTACTGCATCAGGAGGGTAGCTGGAACATCGGGGAAGACTTCCGCAACCGCGTTTAGCTTCTACACCACCTAGAACCCGGAGGAGAGCATTTGTGGAGGCTTCTTGGGACTGCCCAAGGAGAGCTTCACCCCCATCTTAATCCCTTTGGAGACTTGTTTAAAGCAAGTAACCCTCACATTTCGTCCATGTAGATGTCTAGTAGGGTTTTGTTATTTTTACAGATTTTAGATCGAGTCCTAGATCCCCCATTCTTCTTGTATTTGGAGCTCGAGTCTGTATTTCTGCACAGACCTGAACTTGACGGAAAGATCCCTTACTGTCAAGATCTTCATAACGGCCATGATGTTGCCGTTAGCTCCATTAACGGCCTGACTATGCCGTTAAGATCGTCAGGACAGAACAGTGAGCTGTTCTCTCCTTCTATATGATAATTTTTCGAGGTTCTCGCATGAGGACATATGGTAACCTTACTATGATGTGTATTATGAATGGTGGTATGTGTGGTGAGGTCCTTACAATTTCTGAAATTGGTATGAAGGGTGTCATTTATGAAAAATGCATGTATGATAAAAATCTTAGATCATGTTAGTTTCTGTTTGTGCAACTAGTTCGGAATTTGGGTGCCCTAAATTTTATGAACTATGTGTGTAGGGGTCAGTCTGTGCCTTGCAATTTCTGAAATTTCTCCATGCTCGTATGATTTACTGTAAATTTCTGTTCTGAAAATAGAAAACATATGTAGGGTTTGTGAAATTTCCAGTAAATTGTGTGTTGTGTAATAAATTCGGGGGAAATTCCCGTGATAAGGTATATGTTGGGTTCAGGTTGAGGTCTGTTGAATCTGCTATTCATGTTGTGTTCGGTGTGGAATTGAATTATGGATAATATGAGGCTGAATGTTTCAATTTCTGAAAATATATGTTAACTCTGAAAATCTAGAAAATTTCATGTAAGAGTATAAACCTGAAATGAGTATGTGGTTAGATTTTCATGCTATTCTGATGACTGCAAAGTGTGTTATGAAAATTTCATCTGAATAATGTGATAATGCAAGTTATCATGAATATGACTTAATGATGTGTTTTTCCAACCTAATCAATGCAAGTTAGTGAATGTTAATCCCTATTATCAGTAGCATCATGCTAGGGAAAACAGAGCCATATGTGTGAGAGAGAGAATGAAAAGGTATGAGGATGTCTTGTGTAAATGTGTACTGAAATCGGTATGTGTAATGTGTAAGGCTGTGCCAAGTGTGATACTGCTTCCATAGAGGGCCGTGGAACCGTACCATGGAAAAGTCCCCATGGGAAGGTTCAATGTGTTAAGATCCTAAGGGCATTAGGATGAAATCCTGGAGGTAGACAAGTACCACTGGTTAGAGTGGAGACTTGTTCTCCCGGTTTGCGCAGTCCAAGAGTCGTCACTGTATTACCTAGGTAGCGTCTATGTGTGTGTGATGTGTATGTGTCCTTCTAATGGTGGTTTGGACTATGTATCATGGCACTAAAGTGTGAAAAAAATGTGAATGTGTACATGTGTAAGTCGTGTAATGTGAACATGTGTAAATGTGCAATGTGTAAAAAGTGAACTATGTGAATGAGGAAATTGTGCAAACATGTGAAACTAATGTGTTAGATGATAAAATGGTGATCCATGATATGTTAATGTTAAACTCGTGTCAAAGCAGCAACCTAATTGTAGTTATAAAAATTTTTACATGTGTACAAATGCGTAGAACCCATGCTAGTAGCATTTCTTGCTTATGTATAAACGTTTCCATATTTAAGCGCCACCATGACATAGTTAATTGAGATTGTAGCTCTCATGTGATTGGTTGTGGGTTTCTAATTCATGTCAAAACAGCAAGTTAAAAGTGTATAAAACGACAATGTGCATGTGCAAGAATGTGTAGAAATCATGATAGAAGGTCTCCTTTCATGTATGTAAGCACACCATGTTTGGTTGCTCTCATGTTTTTTTAATTGGAGGTAAAACCTTTAGGTGATGGAATAAGTAGAAAGCATGTGATAGGATGTTTTATTTTGGAAAATCTGAAATCATGAATCATGTTTTAATTTGGTAGAATTACCATGATAGGTTGTCTCTTATTGATGTCAAGCATGCTACATGTTTTGTCTTGTGACTTGGGATGAAAACCTGCTATGATATATGCATGTATGATATGTGTGGCGTTATTTGCTGAGTCTTTTAGACTCATTACTTGCTTCGGCGTACAGGTTTAGTTGGTGACCCTACACCGTTAGAGGAGGCAGTGGAGAGCGACTCCGAGCGTGGAGACTAGCTCTTTGGAGTTCACTTGTGACATTTTGTGATTTCATAGTATGTATTGTAAGGCATTGTATTAGAATTATCATGTAATCATGGAGAAACTATGTATTTTATTTTAGCACTTCTTTTATGTGGATTATGTGGACTTTAGATCTTTAAATTGTTACATGAATCATGTATGTTAAATTGGATGATGAGATGAATGAAAGACATGGTTCTTTTACTTCCGCTACTCTGTATTTATATTTGTGTATATCTCAATCGTATGTAAGTGTTGGGTAAATGTCCCACTGTGACATCGTTCACTATGCCGACGTGGGTTGGTATAACCGTACCAGTATAATGAGGGTCGTCACACTTCGACTTCTTAAGAGTCAGAGTGATAGAGGTTTGTTCATTAATCGATATGATACTTTGACTTTCAGGGAGTCGGAGTGCAAAGAAAACTATAAAGTATAGATACAAAACTTTGACTTTCCAAGAGTCGAAGTAAAGGCTAGTTGATAAGCAATTGATATCAGGACTTCGACTTTTAAGGTGCCTTTTCGATGGATCACTTCGATATTCAAGGAGTCAGAGTGCGACCCGTTTGTTCATCAATTGGTGCAACACTTTGACTTTTCTAGAGTCGGAGTCAGTATGGTATACATTATACGCTATGGGCTTAGAAAATTTTCTTTACAAACGTGTGATATTGTTGATACTTGATTTTGTGTGTGCATAAAGTTTGGCTAAAATATTATACAGTATCATTCATGTATACCTTTACTTTGTCATATTAATTTTTTTAAAAACAAATTATTATATAAATCAATAAATTGATTTAGGAGATATTAAAAGATTTTATCATAGCAAAAACATAATGATTAAATATTTGAATTGCTCAACAATATTTCTAAGGATAGTTGCGCAACAACACCATGATCACATCCTTCTAGTGGATGCAACTTTCAAAAATGGTATGGATGTTGCAAGAATTATTCCATTGACAAAAATAGAGAGGTTGCTAAATGTAAATCTTCTATACATCAAGAGCTCTCCCCTGTAGAAGATGAAGTTGTAGTAGGGGTGTAAACGAGCTGATACGTTCGGCGAGTAGCTCGACACTCAGCTCGATAAAAACTCGACTCAACTCGTTTATTAGATAAACGAGCCGAGTTCGAACAAATGATGAAAAAGCTTCCTTCATAAATGAGTCGACTCTAAACATATGTGAGCTTGGCTCGATTATACTCTCGAACAACTCGTTTAAGTACTCGTTAAGAACTCAATTAAGTACTCGTTAAAAATTTGTTTAAATATGTATTAACTATTTATTTAAATATTTATATTAAAATAAGTGTTAACTTGTTACTTTTATGGAGTTGTTATTAAAATATGTACTGTTTATGAGGGCTTAAATATAAAAAAGCTAAATATTAGAGGATACATGTGCAAATCATATAAATAAATTATACATAGTTAATCTGATTTTAATAAAATCAATAGAAAAGGGCATATATACAAAATGGGGTTTAGGAAGGTCCTCAGGCACCGCGGCTCTTCATCTTCTTCCTCTGACGTGCCTATGCTAGTCAGTCTCATTAGGGCTGCGCGGCCAAGGGGCGCCACCTCAGCCCCCCAGACCATGTGCAGTCGGCCCCTACGGCCACCACGGACCACCCTCTCGGCGGCAGCGGCTGGGCAGCAACATGGCAGCAACTACTACCCATCGTAAGGAGGCCCACGGCGATTTCGGCGGTGCCGGATGTTGTCCGTGGTGCAGGCGGCCTTGTCCCCAACCCCCGCGACCTCATTGCCCACTCACTGACGCAGTCGTCGCCCACCTGCCGGCACAGGTGACCCCCATCGCCACCCCTTGCGTCTCGGTCGACCACCTTATTTTGTATCCCATCCCATAATCCCATATCGGATGTTTTAATTTTTTGGATGTTTTAAAAACTCTATATAATGGAGCCCCAGGGGATGGTCTTGCACAACTGTCCCACAGTTGTTTGCTTAATGGGCTCAGATCGGGCTGTGTCTGGGCTCAATTTTGAGAACCTCAAAATTCTATAATAGCTTGAGTTTTAAAGTAATTTATTTCAACTCGTTTTAACCGGGTGAAGTTAACACAATGCTAGTGTAAACGAGTTGAATTTATTTAATTGTAGTTAGTTTTCAACTGAACCGAGGTTGAGCTCGCTTATGTTGAACGAGTTGTTCGACTTTTTTATGTTAAACGAGTTGTTCAAAGAGTCGAATTCGAGTACGTGAAAATTAAACGAGCCGAGTTTGAGCTCAATTTAGTCTACCGAGTCGAGTTCGAGCAGAGCACTACTCAGCTCGACTCGGTTTGTTTACATCCCTAGCTATAGCTATTGAAGAGAGGATGAGTTGGGCCATAGGTTTGATAGGCAAAGTTCACATTTTTAGTGATCCTAGGACAGTTGTTCAAGCGCTAGCTCACTCCAAAGGCAATATCTGGAGATGCACTTCTGTGATTGAGGACTATAGAAATCTGTTACAACCTGAAATCGAGATTACATAAGTCCCAGAGAAGCTACTCTCCCAACTCATTCCCTTGCGCACCATACAATTGTAACTGGTGTCCAATATCTATGGAATTCTTTAGACTTCCCACCTTTTCTTCTTGTGAATTCTCTAATATATTCTTTATGACATTAACTGAGTAATGTATAGAACCTCTTTACTTGTCAAAAAAAAAAGCACCCAAAATTCTCTAACTGAACACCCCCACTATAAGTACTTATGGTCTAAGATCAAATGCTATGTGTAAGGTCTCGGGTCTTTAGTGGATCCTTATTGGGTCTATAGTGGTTCTGTGTGGTTGAGGACAAGACCATTGTCGTTGACTTGTGGTTGACGGCCAGGGCTTGCCGTTGAGTCTGAGTCAGCGTCCAGCGATGTGGACGTCTGAGGTTGAACTCAGCGGCAGGGGATATGAACGTCAGGCTGTAGGCGGTTCTGTAGGCGGCCAGCGATGTTGACGTTGACTGGTCGGGCCTGTTGAAGTAGGCAGCCCGAGAGCAGAACCTACCTTCTCATTTCCTCTCCTTCCTTCCACCTTAGCCTTTCTTGATTCCTGTAGCTTCTGTGGGTGATTTGAGCTCGTGGGAAGGCCCTGGATCGTGTGGCGTTGCTAGATCGGGCGGGAAACACAAGGTTTTGGCGTGATTCGCGCGGAGTCTTCGGGGAGATTCGGCGCGATTGGTGGTTGTTTGGGGATTGATTAAGCATTCTAAGGTAGGGACTTAACCCCTATAACCCTCCCCAGCAAACTAGCATGCCCAATTAAGTGAATTGGAATGCAATTTATGGTTTAGGGTTGGGTTGTTGCATGCCGGATTTAGATAAATTAGACAATCTAAGTGTTAGAACGCTTAGTTTAGATGTTCTGGTAGTGTAGATTGATGAGAGGAAGTGTTTCCCTCCATCAGTCGGAGTCTGGTTAGTGTTCTATCCATTGGGACTGATTTGGTTCAGTTCTGGGTATGGGGGACTGAGATATCAACGTCCACATCTGTTGACGTTGAGATCTTCAGGGATGAGTTAAACGACAAGGTCGATTGCCGTTTAGTTATTGTTGGCGGCATAGGGGTTGCCGTTTATCTCTGATTGGCGGCAATCGATATGGCCGTTATATCCTGTGTCCCAGCAGACTTGAGTTCTGTGATTAGAGGCGATTGACATGTGATATCCGCCCTAATAGCACAAGTGGGCCAGGCTTAGAGTGAGACTCCGCCTGTGCATAAGAGTAGTTGTTTGGGCACGAGGGTTTACTACTGTACGGGGTTTTAGACATTGAGTGTGTTCCATCTGTTGTACGCGCGTTGCGTTACCGTGTACCCGTTTCTGTTGTGTTACCTAGGCGTGGGTGCGACTCCGTCTAGACGACTAGGGTGTGGTTGTCCTCCGCTAGTGAGCCGGAACATCGAGTGCGACTCTGTCCTGTGCGTACTCCTTGGTGGTTTTGAGCAGTCTCCGTGGAGCCCCTTCTCTACCGCTATGGTCAAGCGTGGGGGAAAAAACCGGTCGTGGACCAGACGCGAGAGAGAGCGTCTGTAGTGGGCACACGTGGCTGGGGTGAGAGCCTCTGTGGTGACGGGATGCCGAGCCACAGACCCTAGCTGAGTCCTACTTGCTGTGTGTGTGAGTGTGTGTTACTGAGCCGCGTGGTTTACAATTTTGTATGTGGTGCGACGTGTACTTACTTTCAGTTTTTACTTTCCGCACATTAGTTTAGTTGCCGGTGGGGTTACTTTCCTACTGGGTCTCTTTTCTTGAGACTCACTCCCTCCCTTTCAGGTGGGTCTCGTCGACTCCCGTTGCAGGCGAGTCTAGCCACTCCGGTGTTGGTGCTCCCTAGCTGCAGTGAGTTGTACCTTTTTGTTGTACTTCTGTACTCTGTACTTTGCTCAGACTCTGAGGTTGTATATGATGTTATATAGTGGAATTTTACTGCTTTGCATGGTGTGTATCTTCTTACATATAGTCTCCTCTGACATTCACTTCCTACCCTTCCGAGCTTGTCTCGTGGGTTAGTGGGTCAGAATTCGGGTTACTGGTTGTTACTGGTAACGCGGATTCTGGTCGTTATAGTTTGGTATCAGAGCGTGGTCTGATGAGATATATATAAGGAAATACCATCATGTTAACTCAGAGTCTAAAGAGTACAGTGCAGCTATGTAGCCCGGAGTTAGTTAGTGTATTTATGTGTGTATTTTTTTCTGTGTGTAGTTCTATGGCGCCTAGGCGACGTCCTAGAGAGGGAGTAGCCGAGCAGGCGACTCGTCTGGAGGTTGGAGATGCTCCGCCACCTCAGCAGACGCAGCCTTTGCCACAGGACCACATAGTGGTATTGTTCCTCCGCCGCCACTTCCACCTCATGTAGCTCAGGGATTAGACATGACTCGATTTCTTGAGGGGATGGCTCAGTTTGTTGCTCAGCACCGTGAGGCGCCGGTACCCCAGGGTGGTACTGGGAAGGTGTTGAGGGAGTTCTTGCAGTTTCAGCCTCCTCAGTTTTTGGGCCAGCCTGATCCAGATGCAGCGCGGGCATGGTTAGATGCAGTGGAGCGGACTTTTCGTTCCATGGAGTGTGTTCCAGAGGAGCGAGTGCTGCTAGCCAGTTACCAGTTGCAAGCGCAGGCGTTGACTTGGTGGTCCGCTGAGTGGGAGACTACATTTCAGTCTCGTCCACTTAGGCAGATTCCGTGGCAGGAGTTTGTTGTTTCTTTTGAGAGTGCCTTCTATCCTACTTATGTCCGGACGGAGAGGTTGTACCAGTTTTTGGACTTGCAGCAGAGGGACTCTACTGTGGTGCAGTACAGGGCCAGATTTGTGGAGCTAGGGGGCGTATGCTCCGCAGATTATGGGAGATGAGGGTCTGAGGACTCAGCAGTTTGTGAGAGGCTTGAGGCCAGAGCTCAGGCAGGCGCTGATAGTTGCTCGTGTCACAGACATGGATGCAGCCTATCAGACAGCGGCAGCGTTGGAGGTAGACACCTTGCGGACTCGTGCTCGGAGTGCAGAGGTCAGACGCAGGTAATTCCTTCTCACCCTCGCCATCAGCAGGGTAGTGTGCAGACGACCCCGAGGACTACGACTTCCTACGCGTCCACTTCTATTGGGACGTCGGCGAAGTCAGGATCTCGGAGGAAGTTTCGGCGTGATAGGAGGCAAGCAGAGCAGAGGCAGCAGTCGGTGGGAGGTTCAGCAGCCGACAGGTCAGCCTTCGCAGTAGGTACAACGTACTTTTGCTGGGCAGTGTTACCGGTGTGACCAGATGGGTCATATGTCACGAGATTGTCCTTTGCTACCTCGTGTGCCACAGCAGCAGACCCAGTCACAGCCCCGAGTGCAGCAGCAGCAGCAGCAGCAGGCACCTGTGCAGCAGTGTCAGCAGACCGGAGGTTCTGGTGGGTTGAGAGGCAGAGGTCGTGTTACCACTTGACTCGTGCAGACGCGGAGGCAGCTCACTGGTGGAAGGTACTGTTTCAGTTTTGGTTATGCAGCTAGAGTTTGTTTGATTCCGGTGCCTCTCACTCTTTGTGTCTGAGGACTTTTTAGACTCCCTTGGAGAGTTGAGTTCGGGAGAGTCTGTTGAGTTGGCAGTAGAGTTGCCGACGGGGGACTTTGTCCTTACGTCCTACTGTCTCGAGGAGGTACCTGTGCAGTTGCAGGATCAGTTGTGTCAGCCCGTCTTTTTGCCTTGCAGTTGCATGATATGATGTGATTTTGGGTATGGACTGGTTGGAGCAGTATGGTGCAGTGATGGATTGCCAGAAGAAGAGGGTGCACTTGCGGATACCTGGAGCAACAGCGTTCTACTTCCAGGGTATCGTACCTCTTACTTCTCGCTTTCTAGTTTCTGCTTTGAGGGCAGGGAGGTTGCTTGCTTCTGGTTGTCAAGGTTCCTAGTTTCTGCAGTGACTCTTGACCAGATTGCCTCGGGAGTGGGAGACATTCCTGTAGTGTGTGAGTTTTCGGATGTTTTTCCGGAAGAGTTGCATGGTCTTCCACCAGAAAGAGAGATTGAGTTTACTGTAGATTGGTTCCTGGCACTTTACCTTTTGCTCAGGCACCGTACCGTATGGCACCAGCAGAGTTGAGGGAGTTGAAGAGGCAGCTTGAGGAGTTGTTGGAGAAGGGTATATTCGTCCTAGCTTTTCTCCGTGGGGGTCACCTGTTTTGTTTGTCCAGAAGAGGATGGTAGCCTGAGGTTGTGTATCGATTATAGGAAGCTAAATCAAGTGACCATCAAGAATAGGTATCCTTTTCCTAGGATTGATGATCTCTTTGATCAGCTTCAGTCTGCTCGTGTCTTCTCGAAGATTGACTTGAGGTCGGGCTACTATCAGTTGCGGATTAGAGATTCGGACATTGAGAGGACTGCTTTTCGGACTAGATATGGACACTTTGAGTTTTTGGTGATGCCGTTTGGGCTCACCAATGCTCCAGTAGCCTTCATGGATCTGATGCACCGAGTGTTCCATCAGTTCTTGGACCGGTTTGTCGTAGTGTTTGTTGACGACATCCTGGTGTGCTCCGCTTCGAAGGAGGAGCACGCCGAGCACCTAAGAATCATGTGCAGACTTGGAGAGCACCAGTTGTATGCCAAACTTAGTAAGTGTGAGTTTTGGCTACAACAGGTTCACTTCTTGGGGCACGTGATCTCAGGTGAGGGAGTTTCTGTGGATCCAGCGAAGGTTGAGGCAGTTTACAGTTGGAGAGAGTCCCAGATCTGTGTCTGAGATTCGTAGCTTTCTGGTTTGGCAGGTTACTACCGCAGGTTTGTTCGAGATTTTTCTCAGGTGCTGCACCCTTGCCTCGGTTGACGAGAAAGGGAGTTCCGTTTGAGTGGTCGGATCAGTGTGAGCAGAGTTTCATAGAGTTGAAGCGACTGCTTACGTCGGCGCCAGTTCTTGCCTTACTTCAGGTGAGGAGGGTTTTGATGTTTGCACAGATGCTTCAGGTGTTGGTTTGGGTGCGGTCTTGATGCAGCAAGGCCGAGTGGTGGCTTATGCGTCTCGTTAGCTTAAGCCCCACGAGGAGAGTTACCCGACCCACGACCTAGAGCTTGCGGCAGTAGTGTTTGCTTTGTGGATTTGGCATCTTTACTGTACGGAGTGAGTTGTAGTCCGTACCGACCACCAGAGCTTGAGATATGTGTTTTCTCAGAGGGATCTGAATATGAGGCAGCGTCGATGGATGGAATATCTGAAGGACTATGATTTCAGCATTGAGTATATGCCTGGAAAGGCTAATGTAGTTGCAGATGCCTTGAGTAGGAAAGCACAGATGAGTCATCTGATGCTTAGAGAGTGGCAGTTGTGGCAGTCTACGACAGAGGGATCTTTCAGAGTTTCATCCAGTCGTCGTCAGTGTGTGTTGTTTGTTAGCAGCTCCCGCGTTGTGAGACAAGTTGCTGAGGCTCAGCAGGCAGATCCCGAGTTGTGCAGTGTGTTGCTTCTCCCAGAGGTTGAGCTTTGTGAGGACGGGACTGTTAGGTTCCGAGGTAAACTCTATGTTCCTGTTGAGGAGTCTATCAGGAGAGTTGTGTTGCAGGAGGCACATGGTTCCAGGTACTCTATTCATCCAGGGGCGACCAAGATGTACCACAGGTTGAGACGTCAGTTTTGGTGGCCTGGGATGAAGAGAGACATAGCGGCTTTTGTTGCTAGGTGTTTGGTCTGTCAGCAGGTGAAGGCCGAACATCAGCGTCCAGGAGGACTTGTGCAGCCGTTAGAGATTCCGATGTGGAAGTGGGACTACGTGACGACTGACTTTGTTTGTGGTTTGCCGAGGACAGCTGGAGGTTTGATAGCATTTGGGTTCTTGTGGACAGATTGACGAAGACTGCCAGATTTTTGCCTGCCAGGACTAGTTGGGGTGAGTAGGTTGGCCGCGTTGTACGTAGAGCGGATTGTTCCTTTGCATGGAGTGCCGATCTCTATTGTGTCAGACAGGATCCTCGCTTCACTTCTGGGTTCTGGCGCAGTTTCCAGAGAGCTTTGGGGACAGAGTTGGCTTTTAGTTCCGCCTACCACCCTCAGTCAGACGGTCAGTCAGAGCGGACTATCCAGACTTTGGAGGACATGCTTAGAGCTTGTTTCCTGGAGTGGCAGGGGTCGTGGACAGCTCCTTTTCGTTGGTCGAGTTCGCATATAATAATAATTATCACTCCAGTATCGGTTTGGCACCATATGAGGCTTTGTACGGACGACCGTGCCGCACTCCTCTTGACTGGTTCGAGGTTGGCGACGAGTTGTCACGGGGCCGGAGTTGGTTCAGCAGTCAGTTGAGGTAGTTCAGCTTGTGAGACAGAGGCTTCAGTCAGCTCAGAGTCGGCAGAAGAGTTATGCAGATCAGCGCAGACGACCGCTCGAGTTTCAGGTAGGAGACAGGTGTTTGTTCGTGTGTCTCCTATGAAGGGAGTGGTGAGGTTCGGTAAGCGTGGAAAGTTGAGTCCTCGCTTTATTGGGCCTTTTACCATTACTGAGGTGTCGGAGGTTTGGCGTACAGACTTGAGCTTCTTCAGAGTTGGCAGCAGTGCACGACGTGTTCCACGTGTCGATGCTTCGGAGGTATCTTGCTGACGAGTCTCACGTTCTGCAGAGTGCAGAGTGGTCTGAGGTGACTCCAGTGTTGACTGTACCAGAGTTTCCGTTGCACATTGAGGATCGCCGAGTTCAGAGGTTGAGGAACAAGGCAATCCCTTTAGTTCGTGTTGCGTGGCAGCGGCACTCCGGTGGTGAGTCGACATGGGAGCGGGAGGACGAGATGCGCGAGCATTTCCGTACCTCTCTTTGGGAGTTTTCTTTCTTGTGTTATTTGAATTTTGAGGGCAAAATTCTTTAAGGGGGGAGAGCTGTAAGGTCTCGGGTCTTTAGATCTTTATTGGGTCTGTAGTGGTTCTGTGTGGTTGACGACAAGACCATTGTCGTTGACTTGTGGTTGACGGCAAGGGCTTGCCGTTGAGTCTGAGTCAGCGTCCAGCGATGTGGACGTCTGAGGTTGAACTCAGTGGCAGGGGATATGGACGTCAGTCTGTAGGCGGTTCAGTAGGAGGCCAGCGATGTGTGACGTGACTGGTCGGGCCTGTTGAAGTAGGGCAGCCCGAGGCAGAACCTAACTTTCTCTTTCCTCTCCTTCCTTCCACCTTAGCCTTTCTTGATTCCTGTAGCTTCTGTTGGGTGATTTGAGCTCGTGGGAAGGCCCTGGATCGTGTGGCGTTGCTAGATCGGGCGGGAACGCAAGATTTTGGCGTGATTCGCGCGGAGTCTTCGGGGAGATCCGGCGCGATTGTGGCTGTTTGGGGATTGATTAAGCGTTCTGAGGTAGGGACTTACCCCTATAACCTCCCCAGGAAACTAGCATGCCCAATAAGTGAATTGGATGCAATTTATGGTTTAGGGTTTGGTTGTATCATGCGGGATTTAGATAAATTAGACAATCTAAGTGTTAGAACGTTAGTTTAGATGTTGGTAGTGTAGATGGATGAGAGGAAGTGTTTCCCTCCATCAGTGGAGTCTGGTTAGTGTTTCTATCCATTGGGACTGATTCGGTTCAGTTCTGGGTATGGGGGACTGAAGATATCAACGTCCACATCTGTTGACGTTGAGATCTTCAGGGATGATTTAAACGACAAGGTCGATTGCCGTTTAGTTATTGTTGGGCATAGGGTTGTCGTTTATCTCGATTGGCGGCAATCGATGTCGCCGTTTATATCTGTGTCCCAGCAGACTTGAGTTGTGTGATTAGAGGCGATTGACATGTGATGTCCGCCCTAATAGCACAAGTGGGCCAGGCTTAGAGTGTGACTCCGCCTGTGCATAGAGTAGTTGTTTGTGGCACGAGGTGTTTACTACTGTAGGGTTTCAGACGTTGAGTGTGTTCCGTCTGTTGTACGCGCGTTGCGTTACGTGTACCCGTTCTGTTGTATTACCTAGGCGTGGGTGCGACTCCGTCTAGACAACTAGCGTGTGGTTTTCCTCCGCTAGTGAGCCGGGACATCGAGTGCGACTCTGTCCTGTGCGTACTCCTTTTGGTGGTTTTGAGCCGGTCTCCGTGGAGCCCCTTCTCTACCGCTAAGGTTAAGCGTAGGGGAAAAACCGGTCGTGGACCAGACGCGAGAGAGAGCGTCTGTAGTGTGCACACGTGGCTGGGGTTGAGAGCCTCTGTGGTGACGGGACGCCGAGCCACAGACCCTAGCTGAGTCCTACTTGCTGTGTGTGTGAGTGTGTGTACTGAGCCACGTGGTTTACAATTTTTGTGTGTGGTGCGACGTGTACTTACTTTCAGTTTTACTTTCCGCACTTTAGTTTAGTTGCCGGTGGGGTTACTTTTCCCTACTAGGTTTCTTTTCTTGAGACTCACTCCCTTCCCTTTCAGGTGGGTGTTCGTCGACTCCCGTTCCAGGCGAGTCTAGCCACTCCGGTGTTGGTGCTCCCTAGCTGCAGTGAGTTGTACCTTTTTGTTGTACTTCTGTACTTTGTACTTTGCTCAGACTCTGAGGTTGTATATGATATGTTCATATAGTGGAATTTTACTGCTTTGCATGGTGTGTATCTTCTTACATATAGTCTCCTCGGACTTTCACTTCCTACCCTTCCGAGCTTGTCTCGTGGGTTAGCGGGTCAGAATTCGGGTTACTGGTTGTTACTGGTAATGCGGATTCTGGGGTTACACTATGACCCAGCAATGGTTCTACCCAATAGTTTTTGTGGGGAACCAATCGGTTGTCAATACTCACAGCTCCAAAACCATCACATTATTTCAATAAAAATGATTACAAAAGAATCCCAATAAAGTCTATCTATTGTCACACCTGTTTTTCAAAAACAAAACTAATTTATTATTATAATAATATAAAAAATAATGACTTAAATCGATTAGATACAATATCCTCGATCTTGACAACTTATCTCCCTTACCAAATCATATTTTAAGTTCATAGATTTAATAACCAAAAGTTATCGGAGTTTATTAGATTCGCTACAAGAAAATAAGATTTTTCAACGACTTTATGTCAGCAGCTAGAAACAACCATTGATATATAAGGTATATGTCAATGGCTACCTGAGGCCGTTGACATATGATCAACATATGTCAACGGCTACATGAGGTCGTTGACATATGTTAAGTTTATGTCAATTGCTACTAGAGTCGTTGACATAAGATTAACATATGTCAACGACTACTGCGAGTTGTTGACATAAGATTAACATATGTCAATGGCTACGTGGAGCCGTTGACATAACTGCATATGACAATGAATCCCAAAACTATTGACATATGTTGATGAAGAAATGGCAAGATGTTTTCCGCCAACTTCTCAATATTTGCCAACGGCTCCATATAGCCATTGACAAAAGTCCCATTTGTCAACAGCTTTACAGGACGTTGATAAAAACTATACATACACTCCCGCCTCCGCTTCTGCCCCTGCTAACCCCAAGACTCCTGCCTCCGCTTTCGCACCTACTAACCCTAGCACTCCCGCCACTGCACCTGCCACCAGTTCCCCTACTGTGTTGGGTGGCATGCTGCAAGGCAGGTGCATGCTCCAGTACCTCACCCTGCGGTGACCTGAGAATGAGGGTGCGGCGGAGGCTGGGTTGGGCAAGTCGTGCCTAGGTCCAGGTGTGGACCTGCCTGCGGGTGTTATTGAGTTGTCCAGAAGGGGGACTGTACCCTGTGGTGGGTCATAAGGAAGGATGGTATCCTTAAACAACAACTCGAGTTTTGGCATAATAGCAATGCCTAAGATCTTGCAAACCAGGTATCAGAGCAGGTCGCAGGTTCAATTCCCAGGGGTGTCGCTGGGCGGAAGATTGTTCGGCTCCATGCTGTGAGGCAGGTGCACGTGCCAGCGTTAAACCCTGGGGCGACCTGAGAATGAGGGTGCGGCAGATGCCGAGTTGGCCAAGTCATGCATAGGTTTATGTGTGGACCTGCCTGCGGGTATTGCTGAGTTGTCCAACAGGGGACTATACCTTGTGGTGGGTTATAAGGAAGGATGGTATCCTTACACAACAACTCGAGTTTTGGCGTAATGGCAATGCTTGAGATCCTAGAAACCAAAATTGTTGAACCACTCCTATATCTTATCCTTTTATTTTGCTAATAACAAAACCCATGTTTACCCAAAAATAATATCGTTAATATATTATATCATGTTTCTCCCATCAATACAATATATTCTTGCATTATCATTATAGATTTACAATGAGTGTCAACTTTGTCATGCATGTTTTAATTGTGTTTAGTTAAAGCTAGCTTCATCATATCCGAAGCTACACTTCGTCATATCCGAAGCTGCACTTCGTTGTATCCGAATCCACTTCGTTATATACGAAGCTGGCACTTCGTCATGCATGTTTTGGTCATGATCAGTCGAATTCAGACTTCATCATATCCGAAGTTAACTTCGTCGTATTCGAAGCGATATACGAAGTTCACTTTGACTCACTGTGTGTTTTAGCTTCAACCGACAACGTTAATTTTTGTACATCCGAAATCCACTTCGTCATATCCGAAGTTGACTTCGTCATATCCGAAGCTTTATATGAAGTTCACTTCAACCGACAATTTTATAATCTGTTTTATACGAAGCTTCACTTCATCATATCCGAAGTCACACTTCGTCGTATCCGATGTCACACTTCGTCATATCCGAAGCTTCACTTCGACCGTTTATGTTGTTTCTTGACCAATCAATTGCTGACCATTTCATACATTGTTTTCCTCACTTAAACATCAATTGTCCATATAAACATTGATTGGCTTTATCATATAAAATGATATTTCAAATAAAATATCTATTATCTTTATCAAACTATTATTCATCGATAAAATCATATTGAAGATATTGCATTCTCTCTTATTAAAGAACTTTCTGAATACATCTTTGATAAAATGATTAATGTATTCTCAGACATGTTTCAAATATTCTTAGTGTTTAGTAGTGTGAAAGTCAAATCTCCCGCCGTCTGTTAAATATTTCACATACGTGTTCAAAAATATCTTCCATAAGTAAAATCTATTGCTGGATATAGTTCCCATGCAGTATGACATTTTGACTGACTGCCTTTTTCATAATAGGTCTTCTAATACTGTACGTGTAAACAAAAAGGAACATATCTTTCTTAGAAACAAAAAGGAACATATCTTTCTTGGAAACACATTTCTATGGCCTGGTTAGTCACAGGACACAGCTCCCTTGCAGAAAGTGCTTTACGGTTTGCTACTCTTATGATAAGTCTTCTAATACTTGACGAGTGAATAGAAAGGAACATATCTGTCTCTGGGTTACATAGTCACGAGTCACAGTTCTCTTTGAGAAAGCACTTTACAGTTTGCCATTCATATAACAAGTCTTCTTGTGATTTATATGGTTACAGAATGGCCATTTCTATTCTTGTATAACACTTTTTTTCGTTGACTGAAGATCTTTCTTAGCAATTCATGCCTACAGGTTTCCGATAGTCAATGTAAGACTTGCTGCGACTGCATGGAAATGAGCACCAAGGAATAAGAGACAACAGACACTTCAAACGGCTATTTTCAAACAACCTTTTTCAAACGGGAAATTTCTGAAGATTGTAAGAAGCTGAAGTTTGTAAGTGAAAATGATATGCAACACATACAAAGCACATATAAAACCACATTCAAACTCAAGAAGAAAACAGAGAAGAGCTCAAGATCGGAGGAGAGCCTGTTTCGTCAAGCCTTGTCATACAAACTCTCTTACATTCAGAAGTCTTTCTCTTTGGGTGGCTTGTTGCTACTGTGGTTCTTCATCTCAGTCCACCCTCTTTGAGTTAGAAATAGTTATAACTTTCAATCCCATTTGCAATCTCTTTCTGACCATCTATATTTGCTCATCCTTCAGAGCAGACACATTGTGTTCTTTTTTGTGTAAGAAACCAGTAGGGGGTTTGTTCCCTGTAGTGTCCCTCTGTGAAGGGAAGACCTATGGTTGTAGGTGGTTGTAATACCCCACTGTGAAGGGAAGATTTGCTTGGATGCAAATGGGTTGTAATACCTCTCAGGTTGAGAGAAGGCCAAGTGTTTGTGGCAGTTAGTGAAAATCCCTGGGGGTGCTTAGGGACTGAATGTAAGACTCCTGATTAATAGAAAGTCTGAACCAAGATAAATCCTTTGTGCACTTGAGTGATTGTTTCTGCCAAGTTCTCACTTGTTTAACACACACCACACTATGTACTAACGATACTATATAGTGTGATTTATTTCAAATAAAATTTTAAAAGTGCAAGAAGTCATATTCACCCCCCTCTAAGACATCTAAAGTTCCACCTCGATCCAACACGCTGCTCCTCCTACCTCCCCTCCCTCCCCTCGGAGAGTTCCTACACCCTCTGTGCTACCACTTCAAGTAGCCTCCGCTCCTCAATTCTCCATCGGAGGCACTTCACCCCTACTAACCCCAGCACTCCAATGGCTGCACCTACGTGCCACTTCCCCCACTGCTCCACCTTCCTCCCCTCCCTCCCATCGGAGAGTTATTCCCCCACCTGAGGAGGATGTCGACGAGGTCCACTGGCACTAGCAAAGAAGTCGGCACCACTAGTTCTGGTATCTCCCACGCCATCGCCACCGTAGGGACAATAACATTTTTAGCTGTCTGACGATCTGTTTTTCAGACTGAAGCTGCTACAAAGAGGGCTTTAGCTCTTGATGGAGCTGACATGTAAGATTTTAAATCCAAAAACTTTGTGCATACTCCTCCCTTCAAACTTCTTGCACATTGAGAAGCTTGACTTGTGCTTGCTTTTCAGGGGTGGTTGTTTGAAAATATAACCTTACAAGGCAACCCTACAGAATCTACGCTGGGAACTTATCATGGATTCATGGGACATAGTAGAGGAGGACTTGAGAAAGCTCTTTTCATATTGCAAGATCGCATGCATCCGGTTTGGGGAGGACAAGGCGACAGATGAGTTCAAGGGCTACGCCTACGTCGACTTTGAGGACAACCAATCACATGCAGTGGCCTTGGAGCTGGACCAGAAGGTGTTCTGCGGACGGCCAGTCAAAGCAGACACCGAAGCCCGCGGTGAGTCAGTGCGACAATGGTGGTGGTAATGCAAAGAGCAAGGGCGACGTGGATGGCTGCACAGGTTCCGAGGGTGCAAGAAGAAGAAAAGGCAGACGTGCTATGTCCGTCTTATTTTCCTGTTGGGACCTTTTTGTCTGCACTGACTATCATTACAACCTGGTGCCTCAGATCGGCGCGAGCGACCATGCCATGCTGGTGGAGGTGGATGGCCTGCGGGGTGTCCTGGTACGACGGGGTGGTGGCGGACGGGGCATCTTCGGATTCTCTGGTGGGACGAGAGGGGGTGGGGGGTGGGATGCAGGGCCGGGAGAGGGGGTTGCAGGGGCAGTGGAAGGGCGTTTTTTTTTTTAAAAAAATACATCTTTGTCAGCGGTTGTAAAAAGCTGCTGACATACTCTTCGTATGTCAACAAACACACCAGCCGCTGACATATGTTAAAAATTCATTGATATATCAAATGTACGTCAATATTTGCTAACCGCTGATATATCTATCATATGTCAACGATTGTTGATGACCACTGACAAATATACTGACGATTTATTTGTCAACGGCTTTATCAACGGCACTATGGCTGCTGACATACATATATGTCAATGATTTTGTATCATTCGTCAACGACTAGGAGCTGCTGACATATGTGTTGTTTCCTGTATTGATTATCAAATAAGTCTTTAGTCTTCTACTTTACCATAAGCTTATGATATAATATTACAAAAACAAAAAATAACTAGAGTTTTCTCATTGATTTTCTTATGTCTATAAAAAATACCAAATCTCATTTACTTATTCATATAAATAAAGATCCCTATCTATGTTTCAAAGCTGGCCAACAAAACAATATTTGCAAGGGAACAAATCCTTCATTCTAAAATTGCAAGTAGCAATGTTTATTGTTCAGGTTAATCTGAAAAATCAAATCAAATCAACCGGTTCTGTTTGAAGATCCCCCTCAATTCATTTCAGTTATTTATTGGGAAATCAAATGAAGGACATATATATATAAATAAATAATAAATATTATATAATTTCACACCATTTCTATGGCATAGTTGGTCAGTGCGTTGGATATCCCTTGGAAGACCTTTGGATTCGAATCCTCCAACGACTATAAAACCTTGATTTTTTGTAAAGTCCAAACTGAAACGTTACGAATTAGTTTCACTTTGTAAAAAATAAGGATGAAATGGACTGATCACCCTAATTATAGGAGACGATTCATGTTCTTGATTATGTAACGTGCGTACTCTGCATTAAGATAATAGGTGAAAGGTCCACGACTTTCTAGACAAAAATATCAATTTGCATATATGAGGTGGCTTTGACCAAACACACGGCCTGAAAATACATAAGAAAAAGAGAAACTTTTAACCAAGAATGACCCGAGAATCTTATGCCCATCACCAACCTCATCATCTCTTAGGGATCCTTTCGTCTCATCTTATAATTAAAGAGTAATATTTCATGTGCCCTATGTTTGGCGCAAACACAAATAATGAGCTCACTACTAATATGCTAGTAGAATCTATATCCGTTTGTATCTATCAGTGTGAATAGTTGGACGTCTGGATTGAACATAAAATATTTCTCATAATTAATAACCCTCGATCAATGTGAACTCAGTCATGAAGATGATCAATCACAACTAGATGATGAATGTGACCTAGGTCCACAACAAGATGATCAATGTGAATTTGGTTATGAAGATGATCAATAACCCTGGATCAACTCTCTAATAATAAGCGAGATGAATACAAGACGGAGGTGAGAGAAAAAAGCCCCAAATTCAAACTCAAGATGGGGATAAGATTGCCTAGTGGAGGTAGGTTATGAACCAAAAAAACACGACAAATTTAGGAATAATATTCCAAGATCAAGAAGGGGGCTATATGTGTCATGACACGCTGACCCAAGCGAGGAAACCCGTACGGTCCTCAAGTACACCACGTATGACAACTGATCAAAGAAAGGGGGAGAGAAGAGATCAGAAGACAAAGATGGAAGAAAAAGAAATATGTGAAGCCAACTCATGGGAGGCTCTGAATTCAAAGACCCATCTGTGAATATGCATGTATTAAAAATCCAGGCGTCCGCCGAGGGAGTACGGCACCTGACGGTTCTCGCGTGCCCAGCTGTACTTGGATTCTAGCGTACGTCGTCGTCCAACAAAAGCAAAAATAAAAAACACTTGGCTTTCAAGTTTCAAGTTCCTCCGCGACGAAGCTGCATGAGAGGGGTTGGCGAAGCGTGGTCGCCGGTCGTTGGCTGATCCTGTTCGATTTGGTCTTTCCAAATGGAAAAATGTGTGCTGCGGTGAGCGCAGTTAATTTCGATTTGAATTAACGCGGCATTGATGGTTGTGATACATGTACGGAACCATATGGTCTCATGCCCCGGGCCGTTCCCTGAAGGTTATGATCCATGACTCCAGTGCCCTTGTGTCTAGTCTTCTGTAACCATGGACACGCCTATGAATACTAGTCTGCTTCTTAAGAGCGTGGAGGAGGACTTATTTCTTTACAGCAAGATTATCTCTAAATGCGATGTAATCCTTCCTTTCGTTGTTAATCCTAGTTCGACTGGAAACTTCTTCTCTTATTAGTTTCCTCTTGTTTCTATGTGCGCTAATGATTTGCATGTATGCATTATATATGCCATAGAGCAATACTTGTTGTGCATTAATCTTGATGTGACTTAACTTCTATATGATTCGTTGTTTTTTAATAGAGAATTCAAGGTATCAAGTGTTTTGTCTGATAAGTATATATATGTTTTACTTTATATTTCTTTTATTTTACAATAACCAATTATATGTGGAGAGAGAATCTTGACCCTCCGACCCAATTTGTAAAAAGCCCAGTTACAAAGTCAACCCAATAGGTGAAAATTCACTTTCCAAGTAAGACCCACCGCTAAGTGCCAAGAGTACTCGATCTATCATGTACGAGGAGAGCCCCCTTATCCCGGCATGAAGCCAAGAGGATACCTTGAGGCAACAACAAAAGGTTGCTAAGCTAGTACCTCAACATACACTAAGATAAGAAATTAGCTCGACCTGCACTCTAACTATTAACTCGACAGATCCTAGCTTAATTACAAGGTTGATTTTTGCTTAGCGAACCTTATCCTAACAGTTGATAAGCGCAAAGGGCCTTTAGCTTTGGCAAGATATTAGCTTGACATATCCTTAATCTATCAGAGCATTTGACTTAGTGGAAGTGAAGCAGTGGGCAATCCTACCTAATGACTCGATCAGTAGATCCCACATGGATGACGACACTCACCTAGGATGGGTGAAGCCTTAAAGACACTACAACAAAACGGATTATTGGGGATGGCTGCAAGCCATTGCCAATAATAAGAAAGTTGTCCCTACTGATTACTAACGACGGCTACAAGACCGTTGCAAGGCCGTCCCTAATAAGCCCGTCGCTAATAGTATTGGGGACGGCAAAACAACATCCATCTCCAATAACATTATTGGGTTCGGCTAAATAACATCCATCTCCAATAACGTTATTGGGGACGGTTTATTGTCCGTCTCTAATAATTTTAATTGAGACGGATAATACACCATCCCAATAAAATTATTGGCGATGGGTACAAAGCCATCCCAAAAAAGAGTATTAGCGATGAACATAAAGCCGTCTTTAATAACATTATTGGAGACAAGTAAGTAGCCATCTCCAATAACATTATTGGGGACGGCTTATCGTCTCTCTCCAATAATTTTAATTGAGAAGAACGATACGTCGTCGCCAATACAACTATTAGAGACGGGTGCAGAGCCTTCTAAAAAAAAGTATTAGTGACGGATATAAAGCCGTCTTTAATAACATTAATGGAGACAAGTAAGCAACTATCGCTAATAACATTATTGGGGACGGATGTGAACTAGTCTCCAATGATACTATTGGAGACGGAATGCAGTGGTCTCCAATAATACTATTGGGGATGCCTCCAGCCATCCCCAATAATACTATTGAGGAGGGCCGGCTAGAGACGTCCCTAATAGTCTATCACAGATTAAAAACAAAATCTAATAAAAAAATATTTTTTCTTCCAACCTGTTATACAAAAACTACATTAACAAAACACATTCTAAAATAACTAAAAAACTCTAAATTTAAATGTATTACATCAAAAGTTACATAGATAAACCACTCACAATCCTCCTTCTAAAACAACTATAGTACTTCAAATTTAAATCCATTACATCACACTTATTTCAAATTTTAATGTATTACATCACAAAATCATGACCATAAATCAATAGTCAAGTCTCACTCATTGTCACCAAAAAAACCCTCATCCTCTCTCTCCATCTCCCTGATCTCCCACTCTCTCATCCTGAGGTGGCACAGCTAGTGCACCATGTCCAGACATATAAGCAGCAAAATACTCTTGCAATCGTCGATCCATGTTTTGGAGTATTTGTGTGTTTATCATAGCAAGTCAAGCCTCCACTTGAGCCTCCACTCGAGCTTCTACTCGAACATCTATATCTGTGCTCTGTGCTACTAATCTCTGCTCTTGATCATCAATGATTTTTTTTCATTCTTTCTATAGCACCCCGGAAATTTTAATTACATAAAAATTTAAATAAATAGAAATAAATAATTTCCATAATATTGGAGTATTTAAAACATACGTACAATTATCGTGTGTGCTAAAACACATCGGAAAATTCTGTAAAAAATATAAATCAATCCTAAATATTATTACTAAATGTTTCACAAAGAAATTTGTACCAAGAAAAATCAGATTAGCCAAGTTTAAAGTGTTTCGCGACTTATTATCGTAATTCATGAATAAGTCGTAAAACCATTATCACACGTACTCGGATGAGTCAGAAAATCACAGAAAAATCATATATGTACTTCAAATAATATCCTCTAATGACCCATCAAGAAATATGGTTCAATAAAAATCATTTGGCTAGGTTTAAGAGTGATTGCGACCGATTATCTAAATAAGGAAACAAGTCGGAAAACCGTTAACAAGGAAATACGACGCAATCAAAAATTAAATAAAAGTATTTGGGAGACTTCCAACATTATATATTGATGACCCATTATCATAATTTGGCTAATGGGCAACATTTGGCCCAAAATCAAATATGCTAGAAAATACATAGAAATTCGTAACCATAATAAGCTGAAATTAAAAGAGGCAATTAGAGTTGAATTGGATGCAATCATGCATTCATGGCAACCCAAATTCGTGCCTACTATGAGGGGAGGTTTCCTAATGCCTCACACACTCAAAGGGAGGAGGAAATCATCAAAAATAGGAAACCAAACATGCCAATCCCGAAACCCTCCTTTCCTAGTTATAATAGGACTCCAAACACCATGGTTACTTAAATACTCTTCACCCCAACCCTATGAACGAATTTAGAACTTGCTAGGGTCGTGTGGAGGAGCTCTTGGTGGCTGAGGAGCTGTGGAACGACCACAACCCGTTCTTCTTCCCCTTCTCGTCTGCTGTGACCTGCACAAACCACCCTCTTGAAGTCGACCAAAGGTGAGTCAAACTTAAACCAAACCTTGCAAGGCCTATACCCTGAAAGAGGGTCAAGTCTACGTTCTAACCCAAGTGGAATGCCCAAATCCATGCAGTATACACGGAGTAGTAAGCATTTTCCTCCAAGTGGTCTGACACGGGTTTTCTGGAATAACGGGACTTCTTCAACCCAAAAGGTAGGTTTTCCTCAGCCAAACCTTAACATATCCTCTACCAATGTGTAGAGCATCAAGTTAACTTTCATTTCCCACTGGTTTTATCGAATTTCATTTAGTATATCTTGATTTATAAGAGTTTTTCAAAGTCGCGCACTGTTAGAGCTTTTCCCGTTCTTAATATGTTGCACGTGTTTCAAGAATGAATTAGAGAAAACTCATAACATGAAAGTTATTCTACTAGTTGTCCTCGTCAGGTTTCATGTTGAAGTTTTGTCTAAATCTCATTAGTTAGAGAGTTATAAGCATGTTAAGAGGGTTTCTGCATAAAACTACGTCTTCAAGTTACCCTTGGTCTGACCTTGTGTTCCCCGTGATCAAAGCCTATTGAAACCATCTTTATTGTTCAATTCCGATTTACTGGAAGTACCCTAGTATGTCTAGGTTATTTTAAAACTGGTTTCGTTATTTTGACGCACCGTGCAATTTGTTCTCTATTTTAGAACAACCCTATGTCAAAAGAAGGAAAGATAGGTCCGCAATCCAAGGCACTGTCCTTGCTCTGTCCGAGCCAGGCACGGACCCTGTGAACGCGACGGCCCGATATGTCGCTTTCATAGGGTTGATTGCGACATACCCCTTGTCACCTTCTCAAGGCGACATGCATTCCGTCACTATCCGGCTACTTGGTCTGACGACCCTATCGCGATGCTCACAACCCGGTGTCGCCTTCTGGGCCCGACCTGTCGTCTTCCTTACATGAGCCTGTCGCGATCTAACCCCGACCTGACAACACCCGTCGCCTTCCTTATATGGCTATGTTGCGATCTCAGGATTTTTTACCGGAAACCACGTGTTTTCTTACAAAGTTTTCCGCATATACCTGAGGTCTGCATAAATGTGATATTTGATGTGTAAGTTACCTGTCTTGGGTCTGATCATTACATGATTGTTATTTAATGGCTTAAAATTTATTAACCCATTTAAAAGCTTTAATTACATGAATGTTATTCTAAGTGCTCCTTAAATGTTATGATCCATTCATGTTTCTTGTGATTAAATCTTCCTACTATTCTACCATGTTTAAATGATAAGAGTTATCATAAAATCTTGCAAACCATGATGAGTTAAAGTGCATAGTTTTATTCCATGTTATATTGTCAAGTGCTTCCTGCGAGTTTGAGACCGATGGTTTGTGAATTGAGACACGCGTACTGCACTACACACTAGCACTATTAGGCAGCCTTTCTTGGGAAATTGGAAACTCTCTATCGGTCATTCCGAATCGGTAGACTAGCGACCTTTTCACCAAGGCCTCCGTAAATCTCCTCTGACCATGGATTCCCACATGGCTGACGAGTTGGTTGTACCATTGAAGTTCTCTGGAGATAGCGTGCACTTCCTTTCTCTTCTTGATCTCGTGAGTGTGACTTACAAACTGGACTAAAGCCATTAATGTAAAGATTGAACGAAAGTATAAATCGTACGGTTATGCTGCCGAATTTATCTCTTGACCATTGTACTCGTGAAATCATGTTCCATTACTTACTACTTGTTCTCCTCATCATCATGAACATGACATTACACATGCTTACTTATTGAAACTCTTATTGGCCATTATAAATTACTGTGGATATCTACATTTAAAAATTAAGTGAGATGCTGACAGGGCACGGTGTGTGTCCAAGGGCTCCAACTAGCCCCAATGACGGCGAGTCATAGATATACTGTTAACCATGGGGTATAATGATTACTGGCGTTGCATCTGCGCTGGGAAAATCGTGCGTGCGTGTTGAATGATAGATACAATACCACATACACGTGACCTAGTGCACATTCTTGATGGATCTTTTCTCGGTGTACATTAGTGTCTACGTGCCTGATTAGTGTTACTTGATCGTGCTCGTGCGTGCTTGCTTGCTTGTGTGATATGGTCATCCTGCATTTATTGCAATTTACATGATATCTTGCGTGCTTGTACAAAGTGATCTATTTCTAGTTCTCTCTTGTCATCTTGCTCATCATTCTTGTTCTATCATGATCTCTCTCTCTAGCTTGTTTTATATATAATGTTTTAACGAGTTTTTATTCGTACTTGCATATCATTCATCGTACTTGCCTAGTTCTAAAATGTTAATCACTTATATCATTGCCCCCACATTGAGATATAAATCCTACTGGGCTAGTTTGCTCATTCTCTACTTTTACCCAATCTAGGTGACCATGAAGTGCAAGAGGAAGAGCAAGTCGAGGATGGGAATGCGTCCGAGTGAAGAGCGCTCCAAACATGAGTCAATCTATAGTTAGTTTATTTTGAGTGTTAGAACAATGTAGTAGGAAGTGAGGTAGTATGTACTTTTGCTTTTATTGAGTCTTAGTCCTGTATTAGTTTATCTGAGACAAATATGAGATTTGAATACAATTTATAATTGAGTTAACATTTGGGCCCTATTATGATGTTGTGTTGATACACATTTAGTGCGTGATAGCTAGAGGCTTATTTGCCGACTGTCCACATCTTGAAATATTGACTCGAATTAATTAATAATATCCGCTGCGTAATTCTCGGGACGTGACACTTTAAATCTCAGACTTCTGCTGGGATTGCTCTATAGGAGACGCTGATATGTAGTGTTGCTACTGCTACTACCCTCAGATGACCCATACCAACTCGTCAAAGTCTGTCCTCGACCACAACATTGGATCTGTCCTGGCCTATCCCTACCAAACACCTGACGGAAGGCCTCCTCTGGACTAAGTACGACAAGATGGGTTGTACCATCCAGTTCATCTGAGGGAGTGAGATTCATCAACTGGGTCATCTGATCCTGTAATTAATATAAGAAATTAGTAAATAAATAAGTTTAATGTATGAATTAATTTAAGATTTATAATCTTCATTACCATCATGTGACGACTTTGTTCATTACTCCACATGACACTGCCATTTGGTGTTGTCCGAGCTTGCGTCATTTGAAACATTGCTGGATGCGTGGGTTGATGACCTTCCTTTTGCACCTATTTAACATTTAAAATATATAATTAGACTATAATAATGTCAAATCAATTAATCAAATTAATAATTAAAATCAGTACTTACAAAATCATTACTTAATTGATGAATATTCGTCTGCCCTCTTCGATGAGGCATTGATAAATGAGATCTATTAGACTTATTTCTTTCACTAACTTGTTGAATTCATGAGGAAAAAAACTTAGTGATATCCTAAATAATTGAATCCGTCAAATAATAGGATTTGACAAAATAATACCTTACTATCTTCTCGATCCCATATCTCACACATGTGCCGCCATTGACTAGAATCACAATTTGGTGGCAAATTATTACATGCATCCTCAAATGGTCATCCTACAAAATACTATCATACACAAGCACAAGTTACATAAGAATGTGTGTGCAATAATACAACATAATAGTAAAAAATCTTACTTTTCTTTTCAAGTGAGACATTTGCTTCCTTTGCATTTCTCTCATATGCAGAACAATGTTGACGTCTATGACTGGAGACCGCAGAAAAATGAAATGTTGCTGCATAATAATCATATATGATCAATGTCATTATAATTGTAGAAATGAAAAATTATATAACCTAAATATTAATTTTTTTTTACTGTACGTCTCTCAATCTAGCCTCATTCTTTTTAGGAGGAAGGGTCATGTAGTCTTGCTACCATAGGTTGCAATGCACTCAATTACAAACTCTAAGATATGTAGTAAACTGCTAAGCATATGGACCAACTGAAGATCCCCCTTCTAGCTCTATAGGAAAGGTTTGGTCTGGAGGTAGGATCCTAATGTTGGTCATCCTAGAAGGACCTCTCCCACGTCTAGTGCTACCAACTAAATGAAAATAAAAAATATTAAGTGAATGCAATTATACAAATAAAATTCAACAAATAAAAAACATTGTAAACCTGAAGCAACCAGAGATGCACTCCCAGGAGTCTGAGGACTAATGGGTGCATGCTCAAAGATGTTTGCGGCATCTCACAAGGATAGAGGTATCAGTAGCCCTCTTGCTTGTGAATCCCCTGCTTATGAATGTACATGTTCAGACTGTGAGACTAAAGCTCCTGCCTGTGTCTATAACCCTCCTACCTGTGAAGCCGATGCCTGTGAATGTGCTTGTCCAGACTGTGAGGCTGAAGCCCCTGCTTGTGTCTGTAGCCTCCCTTCCTGTGAAGTCGATACATGTGAATGGGAAGCCACCCCCTACGCATGGGACGACTTCCCTAGAGAGGTCTTCTGGGCTGACCGAAGGGTCTTGCTGAACTTCTTAAGCATCTGCTGAATGAAGGATATTTAACAAAAATAATAATAAATATATATGAGTTCTATGGAATCATGTTTAATGTACATAAATGAAACCCTACTAGCAAAGTGAAGAAGTGAAAAAGAAATGAGGTATGTGAAAAACTGAAAATGAAATGTAGTATGTGTACGTGCATTTAAGATATCAAGTCTTTAGCATTTATCAGTTATTTGATCATTGCAAGATTTCAAATACACCTTAGTTGAAAGCCTCCTCCAGATCCATGCTAACTTCCTAAAGAATAATTTAATCCTATTTTAAGTTTGTAAGTTCCAAATCTTTCTCCAATCTATTTATTGAGTCACCTGTGAAGAACAGTCCCCTTGTCATGACCATGTTTTCTTCTGAGGTCGACCTCAGTTGAAACATGAGGTCGACCCCATTTCCTAGAACCAAAACATAGGAATGAAGGGTCGACCGATGAAGAACCATGGGGTCGACCGCACTACACCATGTTTTCTTATAAGGTCGACCTCAGTTGAAACATGAGGTCAACCCCATTTCCCAGAACCAAAATAGGAATGGAGGGTCGACCCATGAAGAACCATGGGGTCGACCCCACTACACCATCTTTTCTTCCGAGGTCGATCTCAGTTGAAACATGAGGTCGACCCCATTTCCCAGAACCAAAATATAGGAATGTAGGGTCGACCCATTAAGAACCATGGGGTCGATTGCACTACACATGAAAAAATTAAATACTTAAAGAATATAAAAAATTCACGTGTATATATTCTTCACTTTGAAGCTGTACGTGGATGTCTACATCATTTAACATCACAGGCACATTAACAAGGCCTTCTTGATAGGGCTCTTTATCATCATCACTTGTACCGCTAGATATATTATAATAACTTCTAGGTGGTGACATAACAGCTATCACCCACCCTGCAGCATTGTTGTCATCTACATAGAAGACTTGCTCAACTTGACTTGCAAGTGCAAATGGTTCATTATTCCCTAATTTGCGATGTGTATTTAAAGATATAACTCCATGTTCATCAACTTCGAAACCTCGGTCCTTATTATACACATCCCACCATTCACATTCAAATAAGACAATTTGTTTATTTCTCTCAAAAGATATTTCAATAATATTAATTATTTGTCCATAATAACCACACATCCAGATTGAAGCTCAACATTAACAGTAACACTGCAAAGTTGTGTGGATTTGGTAGAGTCAGTTAAGCTTGTGAGGAATCTGAGGGCATTTGTAATATACCCAGAAAATGATGCTGCCAATCTTGATTGACTGACTGATAAAATTCGAGTACCTTAGTGTAGTCTGGGTCATCTAAATTCTTTAGTTCTTGGACAAGTGATCGAAACCACATGAGGAAATTATCATTTATATTCCTTCACTTGCAAGTGCATCTTCATGTTCTTTACGAAAATTACAATATCGTCAACTTCATTTAACACATATGTATGTGCTAAATCTCTTTTGGTTTCTGACAATGTTTTGGGTGCTCGTCTGCACTTTATTAGACGACCAACTGCTGTAAACATAGACAGTTCTCCATGAAGAGTGCCAAATGGACCACCATCATAATTTCTATCTTTACTATTGTGATCATCCAATTCTTGCATGTACATCAAAATAAATAAACTGCATTCTTCCACAAGATATCCTTGTGCAATTGAACCTTCCACTTGAGCTTTATTACCCAAATAATTATTCAATTTCTTCAAATATCTTTCAATTGGATACATCCATCGATTTTGAATTGGACCATACATCCTTGCCTCGTATGCCAAGTGCACTGTTAGATGTATCATAACATCAAAGAACGACGGTGGAAAAATCTGCTTCAGCTTGCATAAGATAATTACAATATCGGCCTCCCATCTGAACAAACTTGTTTCTTCCAACACTTTTGAACAAATAGCTTTAAAATATTGACTAAGCGGAATAATTGGATCTGCCACTTATTTAGGAATGATACCACGAAGTACTATTGGAAGCAACACTTACATGTACACATGACAATCATGACTTTTCAGGCATGTGATGTTTTTTGCTACCCATATCACACATCTAAAGAGGTTTGAAGAATAGCCATCTGAAACTTTTATATTCTTGATGAAGTTGCATATATGAGACTTTTGTGCATTGTTCAACTTATAAATAGCATCTGGAAAACACATTGAATTCTCGTAAGGATGTAGTTCTAGACAAATTTTAAACACTTGTAAATATTTTCTTGAGTTAAGGTTGTCTTTCTCTGTCCCCAAAAAAATGAACATATCAAGAATATTGTCACAAATAATTTTCCAATATGCATGACATCTAAATGATGACGAATGATCAGAGATTGCCAATATGGTAGAAATATGAAGAAAATGCTCTTCTTCTTCCAATTTTTGTTCTTTTCTAAATTTTTTCTTAACTTCTCCAACTCTTTCTTGAAAGGCATGCCAAACCTTACTAGGTCCATCTCTAGTTGTTGTCTCCACAATTCATAACATGTCTTCATTATTAACTTTTCTTTTATCACAGTGTCGACCATCAAAATTATCTTTGTACTGATTCTTTCTCCATTTGTTTGTTATTGGATGAAAATGGAGATGCCCTAAATAACTTTGTTTTTTTATGTGAGAAAGACGAAGAGAATAAGTTTCATCATTGCAAACTGGACATGCGAGCTTCCCTTTAGTAATCCATCCAGACAAGTTTACATAACCTAGAAAATCATTTGTGGTCCATAGCAAGGCGGCTCGCAAAGTAAAGTTATGCTTCTTTGCAGCATCATATGTCTCGATCCCATTATCTCACAAGTCCTTTAACTCTTATACTAATGGTTGTAAATAGACATCAATGTCATTTTCTGGAGCTTTCAGACCGGGAATCAATAATGACATCATCATGTAAGCTGACTTCATACACATCCACGATGGAAAATTATAAGTCATTAGTACAACTGGCCATACACTGTACTTTGAAGACATGTTCCCAAAGGGATGAAGCCCATCACTAGCTGTCACGCCCCTCCAATTTAGAGGGGAATAAATCGGAGGAAAGCGTGAGCAACGAGTATGGTAACGTAAATTGCGCATATAGACGCAAACATCAGAGCATCTAACAAACAATAATTGAAATAAATTCTTCATTTCATTATAAAATCACTAAGACTATTTCAACCACTAATTCAGAGCCAATGCATAGGGCTCGATGACATCATTACATATGAAGAGAAAATCTAAAGTAAAACTACTAGACTCCAGAGTACTAGGGCAACTTCACCAACTGACTCCAGGTCACTCAACACACTGGTCCCGTCCCATTGGTGTCTGTGATGTCATTGTCTGACTTACTTGAGACACAATAACAAATAATGAAGGGTGAGCGATAACGCCCAGTAGGACTTAAATCTCAGGCTCAAGCAGGCTTTAAATAATTAATGCATTAAATGGCAGAGTAACTAATGATAGAGAGAGTCATGTAAAGTGTAGCAAGTAATGGCACAAGTAACATGGTTTAAATAGCGGATGAATCAAGTATAGCACGATGATTAAAGTCAAGTCACGCAATAGCAAGTACGTCATTGTCAAGAAATAGCAAGCGACATGTGTAGCAAGGAGAGAGAAAGTAGTTGATCATGTAAAGAGTAAATTGCACTTTGATTGATTCTCATCAATCGAAATAATATAGCACATTTGATTAACTTTCATCAATCATAATAGTAATGGCACTTTGGTTATCCGTAGATAACCGATAGAGAGTATAGAACTTGTTCGTCAAAAGACAACAAGAGAGTATAGCCCTTTGAACACGATTATGTCATGATAAAATGCAACAACTCAAGATAGCAAGTATCAAGTAGTGAGTATGACAGTAGTCGTTCAATAACAATTCAGTAATAGTCGGTGGCAGTATAGTAACATAGTATGTCTGAATCAATAGACTAACAGTAACAGTGTAACATTCAGATGTATAGCTAATTCAGAATAGTCAGTCAGAACCGGTGCAATGCAGAACACCTCTATAGCCCCCTGTAGGTATTTTCAGGTGGCTCTCTGCCCCTAGGACTAGATTGGAGCCCCTCGGACACTCTCTCGGACACTCTCCGTGCCCTGAACAGTATGCAATCAAGTCAGTAGAGTCACAAGACCCTTTTTAGCGCTAGACAGTCATGAACATTCCAAAACAGTAGGAGCCACAACAGCTCAAGGGTACCAAGAGAGTACTAGAAGAATAGTCGAGATAGACGAGATAGTAGAGTGAACATGAATAGAAGGGAGTCTAGAGATAGTAGAAGAGATCTTATGGTCATTGCACATGAAACGTCGAGTAACGAGCGATAGTAACAGTTGCTCAACACGCGCGTACGGTGTTGGCAGTCAGGTGGAACTCACTACCTTTCCGCTGGCCATGTTACGTACAGGTCCAGAGGTCCGACGTGATTCATGATAAGAGAGAACTACTAATAGCCGTTTAGATCATGTTGATCCCTAAAGGGTATCATAGGTGTTAGGGTATAACCAGCTCGTCGACCATGTGGGAATCCATGGATAGAGGAGACTTACGGAGGCCTTGAACAAGGATTCACTAGTCCGGCAGAAGGAGTGTAACAACACCCTTTATACCAGTATGATTGTACCAATCCCCATCGGTACAAAGAGCATCGTCAGAGTGGGATAGTAACCCAACACTAAACGACAAGGTTGATATATCCATGAATAATAAAAGAGTACAGCGGAATTAAAATAAGTATTATACTTTATTACATCATCACCACACATTCCACAGTCTATATAGTAAAAGAAAGTACTAGAGTCCAAATTATTACAACTTGAAGAGAACTACATTGTCCATATGAACAACATTATTCAACTATAAATTAAAGCAACTACCAAAAATAAAATCTCCTCAAGTGCTACTCCTTGTATTCGGTATCAATCTTCACTATTCTATCCTCAGCTACTCGATAACCTGTCACACCTGTACGCCGAAGCAAGTATGAGTCTTACAAGACTCAGCAAGTAATCTAAAGCATCAAACTTATATATATCACATACACATTAAGCTACCAACAATAATGAAACACATGCTATCATACTAATCACGTTAATTCACATAGCACAAGCTTTTATAGTTAACAACACCTATGTTTCCCAAACACATTCCAGATTAACATGCTCATATTAAATCATAAAAATAACATACATCTACACAAGTTCTCTACACATTTTATATATTCTATGATACATGGTTCAAATCTTTATCACATCATTGCATAATTTAATCAAATTTAAATACAAGGTTATGTACAAGATGATGAATAGACGGGAGTGTAGAGACAGTAGATGAGATGTTATGCTCATTGCACATGAAACGTCGAGTAGCGAGCGATAGTAATAGTTGCTCAACACGCGCGTACGGTGTTAGCAGTCAGGTGGAACTCACTACCTTTACGTTGGCCATGTTACAGGTCAGAGGTCCGACGTGATTCAAGATAAGAGAGAACTACTAATAGCCATTTAGATCATGTGATCCCTAAAGGGTATCATAGGTGTTAGGGTACAACCAGCTCATTGACCATGTGGGAATCCATGGACAGAGGAGACTTACGGAGGCCTTGAACAAGGATTCACTAGTCCGCAAAAGGAGTATCCGACGGAGAGTTCGTCTAAGTCAAGAATAGGGTAATTATAGAAACAAGTGCTCGACGTTCTATAGGAGTTCTAGACAGTGGAGCGTCGAGAGCAGTGTTCCAAAAATCGCACGAATCGTAAACAAGTTCTTTTTAAATAGGACAATTAATTACATAAATACTAGATATGATATGTATCATATTCATGCCAATTAAGTCGTATTTGGATGGTTCAAGTGAGTGAAAGGTGTAAGAAATCATGGGCATGAAATAATCACGTAGATGACTTATTAATTTAACTAATTACATGTCTATGATTAACAATGTTATTTACTGAGTTTAAGATAGTTAACAGGGAGAAGGGTTATTTTAGAAAGTCAGGATTTCAAAATAGGGTTTTCGTGCAAAATGTTGAGATCGCGATGCGCCCTTGTAAGGATCGCGACGGAATCAGGTGTAACGCGACGGGGGCTTGTAAGGATCGTGACGGCATTTCTGAACGGGCAGGCAGATCGCGACAGGGTCCTATGAAGATCGCGACGGGTCGTTCGATCAGGCGGCCAGAACCGACATGGTTCCCTGTCGCGATCAGATCGCGACAGGTGACTGTGTCGCGATAGGTGACTGTGTCATGACAGCCCTGAGAACGCGACCTATCGGGTCATCGCGTTCTCAGGTACTTGACCTGAGTTCGAGCAGAAAAGGATAGAGCCTCAATTTACGGGTCAACTTAACATGTTTTGGTTGCTTCAAAAATTCATAACTAACTGTATAGTCAACAAAAAATCATGAAACAAGTTGCAATTGATCTAGACATACGTGAGTACCTACAGTAAATAGGAATTTGAAATAGATATAGTTTCGACATGCTTTAATCACGTCAACCATGAAGTATAATGACACAATGAGCAGTTGAGATGAACGATTTAATTTGCAAGATAGGATGGTGGGAATTAGGGCTTTTTAGGGGGAAAGATGCCTAACATGTATCAGTATCTTCAATAAAAATTTCAAGGCATGATTTAGTATACATGGAGAACAAGAATTATGAAGAGGGTTAGGGTCAAGCTAGTTGCAAAACTTCAAAATTCAATAGAAAAATATTGGCTCGATGGAAAATTCTGAAACTTGAGGGTTTTGTTCCTGATGTATGGAATAATCTACAGATGAAATATTAGGATTTGATCTTGTAAGAATGCCTACCTTTGACCATTTTCCTCTTCTAGGGCAAGAACCTTGAAGAACGGGGATGAGAGCTTGAAAGGTTCTTCTCCTCCCCATGAGTTCCCCTCCTCTTGGCCTCTCCTTCTAGTCTAGAAATCCCTTGGCACGAGCTAGGGCCGGCCATGAGGGTTTAAAGAGAGTATTTATGTATCTCCCCTTTCTATTTCCTAATAGGACTCTAATTACTATTAATTTCGAGATTTCCTATTTCCTCTCCTGTTTCTAAACATGAGAACTCCTAATTCGGATAGGATGGGAGCTAAAGTCGTGGCCAACCCCTTAGGGTAGGTTTAGGATTCCCAATCTAACTCAAACTTCCTTTTTAATGCATTAAATCACCCTTTTCTATTTAAGTAATATTTAGTTACGAATTTAGGGTATAATCCTATTATTTTTCTTTTAAAAATCCCTATTATGGCCCAATAATTTTTCTATGGTCCATTTATCAAAGCCCATTATTTATTAGATTTTATCTTCTGGGATTTCCCTTTTAATTAGGGAATAATAGAGTTACGAATTTTATTATATTTTCTTACCTGATTTATTCATGGACTATGAGAGGTCATTGGTCCAATTCCGATAGGTAATCATTTCATGATGTTGGAAGTATCTCCGACATGATCGTTTAATTTATGGGCGTGTTGTGTTAACGATTTCCCACCTAGTTCCCAAATTGGATAATTAGCTGTTGTGATGTATGCTTGGCCAATTAGATTTTTTGTTGCATGAATTTCTTCGTGGAACACTTAGGGATAATAATTTAGGTGATTTATAATTTTGACGAAATTTTTAGATGTTTTCTTGTACATACGATAGTGGTACGTATGTTTCTATTATTTCGTTTTAAAGAAATTATTATTTCAAATTTTTAAGTATTAAATTTTTCGAGTTGCTACATCCTCCCCCACATAAAAAGAATTTGGTCCCCAAATTCATATGATATGATACGACTACCAATTTACTCGGAATATTTCATGCGATCATCTCCCCCAGTTAGGGTTTTGCTATCGTGAAAGTAATAAAATTCACTACGGGTGTAATGATGGTACATTGTCCACCTTCATTGGCATGACTCATATCCACGAGAGCTTGTAATCGTGCTTGGCATGGAGTTTGGTTCTACTTTGTTGGACAATCGATGACTCGATGTTGTTGACTTCCACATCGCAAGCACCTGCCCAATTTTTTCCAACAGTTATCAATCTGATGTCCTGGTTTCCTACAAATTTACAGAATTCCTTACTCTCCACTTCCCCTTTCATTCTCTTGCTATCTACTATATTTCTGTCTTTATTATCATTGGAATGGGTAGCACGTTCCCTTTTCGACACCGTCTTCTTATGGATCCTTTCAAGAAGTTCCATGATGTCCTCTACTAATTGAGCTCTCAATACCATGACTGAATATACTTCGATGTCTAGTGGAGCCAACTTTTCCCAGAACACAGGTCTCAACCCTTCTAAAAATCTCTTGGCCTTCATCTTCTCCATACTCACCAAATGTGGTGCATATTATGCTAGTTTTTCAAATTGCACTTCATATTCTGCTACCGACATCATTCGTTGTTTCAAATTGGCAAATTCATTTTCCTTCTTCTCACGAATCCTCTCGGAAAAGTATTTAGTATTGAAGAGTTCTAAAAATTTATCCCACTCTATGTTGATGTTGGGTAGTTGTCGACTTGCAGCTTCCCACCAAACTCTAGCATCGTAGTCCAGCTGGAATGTTGCTAGAAGGACTTTCTCCTACTCTGAGCATTGCATGACTCTAAAGATCCGTTCCATCGCCTTTACCCAATTTTCAGCCTCATCAGGATCCAGAGTTCAATTAAACCTAGGGGGGTTTATTCGTTGAAAGTTCCCATATAGGTTTACGGCCCAATTTCTTGCTCCTGCTTGAATCACGTTCTTAAGGGCTTGAGTTAACACCTATACGGTCTGTTGTAATTCCTGCATTTGTGCATGCTCGCCAGCCATCTCCTCTAGTTCCTGCGAGCAATAATACTTATTAATTTCCTTCTTAACTTAGGGTGCTTATACATATAGTTATCTCCTAGCATAACCCCAAGCTTTACCCAACCTCTCACATAGTTATGGTGCATGACTAAGACACGCGTCATGGTAGTTTGTCCGACAACACCCTATACCTAAGAGATCCAATGAGGACATCCTAGAACATCTTAAACCTAAGATATCCAATCAAGACATCCTAGGCTCTAATACCAACTTTCATGCCCCTCCAATTTAGCAGCGGAATAAATCGATGGAAAGCGTGAGCAACGAGTATGGTAACGTAAATTGCCCATACAGACGCAAACATCAGAGCATCTAACGAACAATAATTGAAATAAATTCTACATTTCATTATAAAATCAGTAAGACTATTACAACCATTAATTCGGAGCCAATGCATAGGGCTCGATGACATCATTACATATGAAGAGAAAATCTAAAGTAAAACTACTAGACTCCATAGTACTAGGGCAACTTCACCAACTGACTCCAGGTCGCTCAACACACTAGTCCCGTCCCATTGGTGTCTATGATGTCATTGTCTGACTTACCTGAGACACAATAAGAAATAACGAAGGGTGAGCTATAATGCCCAGTAGGACTTAAATCTCAGGCTCAAGTAGGCTTTAAATAATTAATACATTAAATGGCAAAGTAACTAATGATAGAGAGAGTCATGTAAAGTTGAGCAAGTAATGGCACAAGTAACATGGTTCAAATAGCAAATGAATCAGGTATAGCACGATGATTAAAGTCAAGTCACACAATAGCAAGTACGTCATAGTCGAGAAATAGCAAGCAACATGTATAGCAAGGAGAGAGAAAGTAGTTGATTATTTAAAGAGTAAATTGCACTTTGATTGATTCTCATCAATCGAAATAGTATAGCACTTTTGATTAACTTTCGTCAATCATAATAGTAATGGCACTTTCGTTATCCGTAGGTAACTGAGAGAGAGTATAGAACTTCTTTGTCAAAAGACAACGATAGAGTATAGCACTTTGAACATGATTATGTCATGATAGAACGCAACAACTCAAGATACCAAGTATCAAGTAGAGAGTACGACAGTAGTCGTTCAATAACAGTTCAGTAACAGTCGGTGGCAGTATAGTAACATAGTATGTCTGAATCAACAGACTAACAGTAACAGTGTAATAGTCAGATGTTTAGCTAATTCAGAATAGTCAGTCTGAACCGGTGCAATGCAGAACACCGTCTATAGCCCCTGCAGGTATTTTCAGGTGGCTCTCTGCCCTAAGACTAGATTGGAGCCCCTCGGACACTCTCCGTGCCCTAAACAGTATGCGTTCAAGTCAATAGAGTCACAAGACCCTTTTTAGCGCTAGACAGTCATGAACATTCCAAAACAGTAGGAGCCACAACAGCTCAAGGGTACCAAGAGAGTACTAGAAGAATAGTCGAGATAGACGAGATAGTAGAGTGAACATGAATAGACGAGAGTATAGAGACAGTAGATGAGATCTTATGGTCATTGCACATTAAACGTCGAGTAACGAGAGATAGTAACAGTTGCTCAACACGTGCGTACGGTGTTGGCAGTCAGGTGGAACTCACTACTTTTCCGTTGGCTATGTTACGCACAAGTCCAGAGGTCCGGCGTGATTCAAGATAAGAGAGAACTACTAATAGCCATTTGGATAATGTTGATCCCTAAAGGGTATCATAGATGTTAGGGTACAACCAGCTCGTCGACCATGTGAGAATCCAAGGACAGAGGAGATTTATGGAGGCCTTGAATAAGGATTCACTAGTCCTGCAGAAGGAGTATCCGACGGAGAGTTTGTCTAAGTCAAGAAAGAAGGTAATTATAGAAACAAGTGCTCGACATTCTAGAGGAGTTGTAGAACAGTGGAGCGTCAAGAGCGGTGTTCCAAAACATCGCACGAATCGTAAACAAGTTCTTTTTAAATAGGACAATTAATTACATAAATTACCAGATATGTTATATATCATATTCATGCCAATTAAGCGGTATTTGGATGGTTCAAGTTAGTGCAAGTGTAAGAGAAAATCATGGGCATGAAATAATCACGTGGATGACTTATTAATTTAACTAATTACATGTCCATGATTAACAATGTTATTTACTGAGTTTAAGACAGTTAACAGGGAGAAGGGTTATTGTAGAAAGTCAGGAATTTCAGAAAGTGGGGATTTCATGCAAAAAGTTGAGATCGTGACGGAATCAGGTGTGAACGCGACGGGGGCTTGTAAGGATCGCGACAGGCATTTCTGAACAGGCAAGCAGATCGCGATAGCGTCCTATGAAGATCGCGACGGGTTGTTTGATCAGGCGGCCAGAATGCGACAGGGTTCCTTGTCGCGATCAGATCGTGATAGGTGACTGTGTTGCGATGGCCCTGAGAACGCGACCTATCGGGCCGTCACGTTCTCAGGTACTTCACCTGAGTTCGAGCGGGAAAAGGACAGAGCCTCGGTTTGCGGGCCAACTTAACATGTTTTGACACTAGTTGCTTAAAAATTCTTAACTAATTGTATAGTCGACGAAAAAAACGAAACAGTTGAAAATTGATCTAGACATACGTGAGTACCTACATTAATAAGAATTTGAAGATAGATAGAGTTTCGACATGCTTTAATCACGTCAACCATGAAGTACATCACACAGTGAGCATTGAGATGAACAATTTAATTTACAAGATAGGATGGTGGGAAATTAGGGCTTTTAAAGGCGAAAGATGCCTAACATGTATCAGTATCTTCAATAAAAATTTCAAGGCATGGGTTAGTATACATGGAGAACAAGAATTATGAAGAGGGTTCGGGGTCCAGCTAATTACAGAACTTCGAAATTCAATAGAAAATATTGGCTTGATGGAAAATTATGAAACTTGAGGGTTTTGTTCTGATGCATGGAACAATCTGCAGACGAAATATTAGCATTTTATCTTGTGAGAATGCCTACCATTGATCATTTTCCTCTTCTAGGGCTAGAACCTTGAAGAACAGGGATGAGAGCTTGAAAGGTTCTTCTCCCCATGAGATCTCCTCCTCTTGGCCTCTCCTCCTAGTCTAAAAATCCCTTGGAATGAGCTAGGGCCGGCCATGAGGGTTTAAAGAGAGTATTTATGTCTCTCCCCTTTCTATTTTCTAATAGGACTCTAATTACTATTAATTTCGAGATTTCCTATTTCCTCTCCCTTTTCTAAGCATGAGGACTCCTAATTGGGATAGGATGGGATCTAAAGTCATGGCCAACCCCCTAGGGTAGGTTAAGGAATCCCAATCCAACTCAAACTTCCTTTTTAATGCATTAAATAACCCTTTTATTTAAGTAATATATTAGTTACGAATTTAGGGTATTTTCCTATTATTTTTCTTTCAAAAATCCGTATTATGGCCCAATAAATTTTATAGTCCATTTATCAAAGCCCATTATTTATTAGATTTTTATCTTTTGGAATTTCCCTTTTAATTAGGAATAATAGAGTTACGGATTTATTATATTTTTCTTACCTGATTTATTCATAGACTATGAGAGGTTCATTGGTCCAATTTCGATAATGGGTAATCATTTCATGATGTTGGAAGTCTCTCCGACATGATCGTTTAATTTATGGGCGTGTTGTGTTAACGGTTTCCCGACCTAGTTCCCAAATTTGGATAATTAGTCATGTTGTGATGTATGCATGGCCAATCAGATTTTTCGTTGCACGAATTTCTTCGTGGAACACTTAGGGATAATAATTGAGGTGATTTATATTTTTTACAAAATTTTTAGATGTGTTCTTATACATACGATAGTGGTACATATGTTTCTATTATTTAATTTTAAAGAAATTATTATTTCAAAATTTTAAGTATTAAAATTTTCGGGTTGCTACACTAGCTAAGCCAAGTCGAACATTACAGCTTTCGGGAGCAAAATCTAGGTACAGCTGATTAATGTCCTTCCATGTCGGAGAATTTGCAGGATGATGTATCTCACCATCAGATTGGTCAGAACGACTGCCATTATGCCATGTCGATTGAGTTCTCTTTGATGAGGTAACTAGGCATTGCAATCTATCCTTTAAAGAAAAATAGTGCAACATCTTCCTTGCCACCTTCTTACTACTTTTTAAGGTATTATCTTTATATCTTGGAGTACTACACTGTAGACATTGAAATTTATCTTTTTCCTTATAAAATAACACACAATCATTTTACATACATCAATATTTTCATAACTAAGTCTCATTCTTGACAATCTTCTTTCTTCATACTAATTTTAGGTGAAAATGCAACACTAGGCAAAACTTGTTAAACAACCCAGTATCATATTCAACATTTGGATGTAAGACCATTCAGGATTTCATGTGTATCAACTTCAAAGAAAACTTCAACATAGACAAATCTTTGCACTTAGCATACAAAGGAGTTTATGCATCTTCTAATAACTTATGAATTTTTTATGCTTTTGGATTTGGTTCTTCCTCATCTTCTCGAACGCACATCGTTGCTTTGAAAATCATGTGCATGTTCATCACTTCATCGAATTCTAATTCTTTTGTGATTCGATAAGTTGTCTCTGGTGTCGGGGTATCATCGTGTACTTGCTCACCGTGTGATAGCCAAGTCCGATAATTTAAACATATTTTGTCACATATTTGATGCTCATGCACACAATCCCTTCTAAATATGAAGTCATTGCAACATCTTCTACACGGACATTGAATCAACTCTTTGTCTTCTCCATGTCTAAATCCTATTCTGTCATCATGATATGCAAACTCTAAAAAATCTTTAACTCCATTGAGATACCTAGGGTCTAGCCTATTAGGATGATCTATCCAACTCATATCCAATTCAGCCATTCTGTGACACAAACATATTTTGCACACAAAGCAAAATGTCAATTAAGAAATAGACATCATTTCCCTATAATCATATATAATCACAATACATAATATTTAACATACATGTCACTGAAAAATCTGGCAACATTCACGTAACCACACAACATTTCGGTTGATATGCATTATACAAGTGAGCCACCACCCAGGCTCGCTATATCACATTCAAATAACCACACTGATTATAATGTAAATATGCATTATAAAAAGTGAGCCACCACGAAGACTTGCTCGCTGGATCACGTTCACATAACCACACTGATTATAATGTAAATATGCATTATAAAAGTGAGCCACCACTCAGGCTTGCTAGATCACATAGCTTGGTAGCCAACGATAAAGACAGTGGCCAATAATAACTCCAATTATGTGGAAGAAGGTCAAGCTGCGTGCAAAAAAAAATCATAAAGTGAGACATTGTAATTTAAACATAAAAGTAGAATGAAGTTACAAAGGGAAGTTCAAACAAGGGAAAGCAAAAGGGATATTCACTATTAAGCATGGAAAATACTAGACTCTAGTTTGTACAAGAGCAATCTTAGATACAAGATCTGAAAAGTTCATAATTGTGGACCTCTAAATCTAAATCTTGTGTCTACATATAGCAAAATTGGTGAAATTTCACTATCTGTTTGAATGAAAGATATGTATTCTTTTAAACATAGTTGCTTGGAATGATAATTAGATAGAACTATACTTTTCAGGTATAGTACCAATCACAATGTGCCACACAAATTCAATCTAATTAGGGCCAACTTACAATAAAATATATTACTTAAAAGAAAGTTACTATGTCAATCGAGCCTGACATAGGCAGCACTCCCAACCATACTGTTAAACCTTTATTTTAGACCCATGTTCAGGCAACCATACTAATAAATGTTAGTTCAGACCATGTTGGCGCCAACAACATGGGGATGTCCCCAAAAGTTTGATGCCTTGAGTGCTGGCGCCATTTTTTGGGCACTAAATAATGGCCTTATTTCTCAATTCTATTAAGCACAAATGCTTGCAACACGAAGAACGCAAAACCAGAGACATGACAATCACCATCGAATGATGACCCGAAAAAAAGAAATAAAGAAACCTGGATCATATACAGTTTATGCTTTAAGAATTTTCTTTTCCATATGGATCACAAAATAAAATGAAGTGGACTTTCCAGATTCTATGGCACTGCAACATCCATCATATTTTGATTAAAATAAAGATGGTTCAATGAGATGGAAGGACTGAGGAAGAGAATGTCCCAACGATGTAGGTAGATTGTAGTACCCTAGAATTTCCTTGAATTTATTCTGTACATTGTGTGTTTATTTCTGCATATTTTGAATGTTGTTCTGTGTAGAACTAGGCGTCAAGATCGTTTGACGTTAAAACTTGTAAGCGGCAACATCGTATGCCGTTTATATGGTGTTAACGACACAGGTATTGACGTTTAATATTTTTCTGAATTATTTAATTATGGGCAAGACTATCAACGACATCATCGATGGACGTTTATATTGGGGGAGACGGCAACCTATGTTGACGTTAAACTGACTTGCCTGTTTTTGAGCTTTCCGTTCCGGATTAAGGAGATCGGCCGTTTCGGGAAGGTTTAATGAGCTGATCCGATGCGTTTAGATCCGAGGGTCATGATTAGGTTGGCCTTTGCTTGAGAGGTCTTTATAAGACCAGATCTCGCAGATAGAAGAGGTTTTTGCTCTGGTTCTGGAGGAGAAAAAGGGCCGAGGAGGGATTTTGCAGAGCGATCTGGTGCTGTTCTGCGTTCGGAGACTTCTACACCGAGGAGATCATACTTCATAACCAAAGGCTCATCCAGGCGGAGGAACTACATCGGAGGAGGTTTTGGATCGCTTGAAGACGGAGGAAAGAACTGTCTCCCTGGCGAGACGGGCTTCTTCGAGCTCGGATTCGACACTCCATTAGGAGGGATAAGGCAAGTTGCATGGGGGATTAGTTTAGGATATGTTATATTACGTATCTAACATTTTTCTGTATTTTTAAACATGAAACAACCTACGGGAAGGGTTAGAAACGCGTTATTGCATGCAGGTGTGCTGTGTCTTAGAACTAGACGTCCAGGGGTATTGCCGTCTATATCCTGTAAACGGCAATATCGACTGCCGTTTAGTTCATCCGAATTATATGTTTTTCTGTCCTTACTATATGTAACGGCGCTATGTGCCGCCGTCGGTTTGTGTTAACGGCGCTATGTGCCGCCGTCTATAATTACTTGACGACATCGTATGTGGACGTCTACTATAGTAAACGTCATACCAATTGACGTCAAGTTTAACAGAATCATGTATTTCCAGAAATCTGAGTGAATTTGTTTAAATGTATAATTTATGAATGTATGCGTTCAGCCATGTAATATTAGAGCATGTTATTGTTATGGACTGTCTATTGCTATAATGTACAGGTTATATATATATGTATTGATGAACTTGCATAATTACATGGCAACGATCAATGTTAAGTTAGTAAAAGATAAGTACAATGATTTAAAGAGAGCATGTTGATTGATGTCTAAATTACTGCAATAGATATAATATGTCAGTAATCCCTGTTCCATGTGAAAATTGTGAGCTTTTCTCAATATTAAACCATGTTAGTTAGTTGATTTAATAGAGTTAATTTCATGAAAAATAGTTGCAGAAATCAGAAAATTATGAAATTTGGCATGTGTATTGTAATTCCTGATTTCGAATTTCTGTTAAAATTTCAGAATTTTCAGACATGTGTACGTTCTGTTATGAATTTCTGAACAATATATTACACATAGAATTGAATAAATATGAATGTAAATGCAAGAATGAATATTAGTATCATGATAGGGATCTTGTACAGTAAATAGAATTTCAGAACTGAAAGTGTTGTACTTTGAAATATTGCATTAACACATGTTAAATAGTATGAAATGAAATGTCACTATCTATTATACATGTTAGTGTATGCATTATAACAATGATGCCAATAAGACATTGCTATCTTAGAGATTCCTACAAGAACTACACCGTAGATGCCCCTATGGTAATGGTTCACCTACATGTAAATAATGAATCCGTGGGCAACGGATTGAAATCCTGGAGGTAGACTTGTTCTACTGGCCAAGGTGGGAAGGACTTTCCCCGGTTTTGCGCAAATACTATGACTTCATCACCGCATTGCCTAGGTGATAAGTGAATGTTAAATGACTACTGATCTCTAATTTAGTGTGGGCTATGTCTTGGCAACTATATGAAAATGATTACATGCTACAAGTTACATGTCTACATGCTACATGTTACATGCTACAAGTTACATGTCTACCTGTTCTACATGCTACATACTACATGTTATATGCTTACATTCCTACATGTGAACTTGTTCAAAGGATTTCATGCTACATGTCAATGTTTTAATATTACTACATGAAAATTGTTATGTAAAAGAATAGTGCATGTATAAGTGAGAAATTGATACATGAGAATTGTTGTAGGTCACATAACATCGAATAGATTCCATGAATAAGTAATTCCATGTTACATGAAAACATGTTTTATTTCCATAATAGTTAGAATCACTATGAAATGAATGATTGCCAATGGACTTAGAACTATAGTAAGAAAAGTATATGATATCAATGAATGGAATGCTAATGTACTACCATGTTTTAAAACTAATATACTGTTAATATCTTGAACTGTCTTTCATGTGATTTGCTGGGTCTTGTAGACTCATACTTGCCTAACATTTCAGGAGAGCCAGAGGATACGGAGGAGTTAGTGCAAACTGACTCAGAGCGGGAGGACGTGGAGACTTAGCTTGTCATAGAGAGTTTTAGAGTGATCTTGTATGTGAGGATCTTATGTAATTTCCTTTATGCACTGTCATTTGAAATGTAATAAACTTTGGACTATTGTTACCTTTTATGCATTAGATTTACTTTTGAATAAATGCTGATTGCAAGTGTTTAATTCCATATTCTGTCAATTATCATTGGAATTGAATAGTTATTTGTGTATATTTCAACCTGTATTGTAATTGTTGGATTCGTTCCACTGTAATACCTCTATTAGATCCAATGTGAGTTGGTGTAACTGTACTGGGTCTAAGAGGGGCGTTACAGAGATTGGTATCAGAGCGATCCAGGTTGAACATGTACATAAATAGAATATCAGTATTGTATTCATATTTCAAGTCTGCATAAAGAATTAGTCCAAGTTGTAGAATATAGGTTATTAAATAGGATGCTTATTTTGCAGACTATGGCGACTCGTGGACGTAGAGGAGCTGGCCCGGCTCGAGGTGATGAGTCAGCAGGTGATCAGCAGACTCCAGCACAGCAGGCTCAGGACCAGACTGGTGTACCTTTGCCACCCCCACCACCACCTGTAGACTACGGAGCATTGATGCAAGGATTGGTGCATGCGATGCAGACTCAGGCTCAGACTACAGCGGCATTGCAGGCAGGTGCAGGTTCAGGTCGGTAGCTGCAAGAATTATTCAAGGTGTTAACTGAAGAGTTGTTATCTAAGAGATGTTTTGGATTGTAGGCACGGCACCTGCTCAGGAGGCAGTTTTTGGAGGAGTGCCTATGATGGAAAGATTCAGGAGGATGACCCCCCTTTCTTGGGAGAGAGTGATCCCATTCTTGCGGAGAGTTGGCTTAGAGAGACGGAGAAGATCTTTCGTGCCCTTCGTTGTGCGGAAGAGGAGAGAGTGACCTTAGCTACTTATATGCTGCAGGTAAAGATAGATTTAAGGAGCTTATGGGTATTGTTTGAAATATATCTTAGATGTACTTACCTTCTTTTTCAGGAGCGTGCCGACTGTGGGGTCCTCTGTACTACGCACACAGTTTGAAGATGGTGCTATGGAGGTTGCATGGACTGAATTCGTCCGCTTGTTCAAGGCGAAGTATATTCCAGAGCACGTGCAGGACCGCATGGAGCAGGAGTTTTTGACGTTGACCCAGGGGTCAATGAGTGTACTTGAGTATGAGGCAAGATTTGCGGAGCTGTCCAAGTATGCGCCTCACATTGTGGCAGATGAGCGGAGGAAGGTAAAGAAATTTATCATGGGGTTGAAGCCGTCCCTGAGGACGAGACTAGTGGCATTAGGACATCGTTCCATGGAGGAAGCTTTGTCAGCAGCTTGTATGCAGGAGGCAGAGATGGAGGTTTACCTTGAAGAGAAGAGAGCTTCTTTGAAGAGGCCAGCATCAGCTTTCCAGCGGCAGGATAAGAAGAAGAAGACCCCAGCTTTTCAGCAGAGAGCAGTGGTTCCAGCGAGAGCAGCGGCACCGACTCCAGGCGGAGGTATGATTGCAGAGAAGCCAGTGTGTACCAGTGCGGGAAGCGTCATGGAGGCGAGGTGTGTTGGGTGACTTCCGGGGATGCTTGAGATGTGGTGATAAGAACCACAAGATCAGAGACTGTCCGAAGATGGCGCAGCAGACTGCAGCGGCAGCAGCACCAGCAGCAGCGAGACCGGCACCGAGAGCAGCAGGGAGACCGAGGGCTCCGGCTCGAGTGTTCGCCTTGGCGAGAGACGAGGCAGAGTTGGCAGAGCACGTCACTGAAGGTACAATTCTAATTATGGGAATGCATGCTAGAGTCTTATTTGATACCGGTGCCACGCATAGTTTTGTTTCCGAGAGATTTGCCAAGGTCTTGATTAAGGAGAATGGTCTAGTTCCGAAAAGTTGGAGGTTCCCTTGTCTGTGCATACTCCAGCAGGAACTATCTTGACCGAGCAGTGTTTTTCGTCGCTTTCTGTGTGCATTGAGGAGCAAGTTTTGCCTGGTAATTTCTATTTGCTGAAGATGAAGGATTATGATGCTATCTTGGGCTTTGATTGGCTCGAGGAGCATTATGCTCTGATGGATTGTCGGCGGAAGCTTATTGTTTTCCGGATTCCTGGAAAGGAGGAGTTTGTTCACCCTTTGCCCAAGGTCATGTCGGGTAAGTTTGTGATTTCGGCTTTGAAGGCGACTCGGATGTTGAGCAAGGGTTGTTCCGATTTTCTGGCTAGTGTGGTTGTGACCGAGGATTCAAAGAAGGTTCTATCTGTCGAGAATATTGAGGTGGTCAGAGATTTCAGCGATGTCTTTCCTGAAGATTTGTTGGGTTTGCCACCTGCAAGGGAGTTAGAGTTTGGCATTGAGCTTGTACCCGGCACAGCACCTATTTCCATTGCACCTTATCGCATGGCGCCAGCGGAATTGGCAGAGTTGAGGAAGCAGCTGCAGGAATTACTTGATAAGGGCTTCATCATCCGAGCGTTTCGCCATGGGGAGCACCTGTTCTTTTTGTGAAGAAGAAGGATGGATCGATGAGGTTGTGCATAGATTACCGTAAGCTCAACCAGGTAACTGTTAAGAACAAGTACCCTTTACCTCGTATTGATGACTTGTTTGATCAGTTGCGAGGAGCTTCTGTATTCTCTAAGATTGATCTTCGTTCTGGCTATCATCAACTCCGAATTAAGCCGGAAGATTCTGCTAAGACGGCTTTTAGGACAAGATATGGCCATTATGAGTTCCTTGTCTTACCCTTTGGTTTGACAAATGCTCCAGCAGTTTTTATGGATTTGATGAATAGAGTTTTTCGGCAGTATCTGGATTCTTTTGTGGTAGTCTTCATTGATGATGTGTTGATTTATTCGCCCGATGAAGAGACTCATAGCGAGCATCTGAAGATTGTGTTGGGTGTCCTGAGGGAGCATAAGCTGTATGCTAAATTCAGCAAGTGCAACTTCTGGATGAAAGAAGTCCATTTCTTGGGTCATGTTATCGGGAGAAGGTGTGTCTGTAGATCCAGCTAAGGTGGAAGCTGTTCTTGATTGGGAAACACCGAGATCTTCAGCTGACATCAGGAGTTTTCTCGCTTGGCTGGCTACTATAGGAGATTCATCGAAGGTTTTCTTCTATTGCGGCGACTTTGACGAGGTTGACAAGGAAAGGAGTCAAGTTTGAGTGGTCAGAGGCTTGTGAAAAGGCGTTCCAGGAATTAAGGCTCGTCTGACCTCAGCGCCAGTGCTTGTTTTGCCAATGATGTAGATTCTTTCTCTATCTACACAGATGCTTCGAAGATTGGGCTTGGTTGTGTTCTGATGCAGGGTGGTCGAGTTGTGGCGTATGCTTCTAGGCAACTTAAGGAGCATGAGCGCAACTACCCGACCCATGACTTGGAGTTAGCAGCTGTGGTCTATGCTTTGAAAATTTGGAGGCACTATCTATATGGAGTTAGATTTGAGCTCTTCTCAGACCACAAGAGTCTCAAATACTTGTTCTCGCAGAAGGAGTTGAATCTGAGGCAGCGGAGGTGGATAGAATTCATGAAAGACTATGATTTTGAACTGTCTTACCATCCAGGAAGGCCAATGTAGTGGCAGATGCGTTGAGCAGGAAAGGCAGATGATGAGGCAAGACTGGAAGATGCTAGATGACGTTTCAAGTTCTTTGGCTGTTCTAGAACCTCAATTGTGTAACTTGTTCATGGCGCAGTTGTCTTTGAGATCTTCTATTCTTGATCGGGTCATTGCGTTGCAGAAAGATGATCCGTTGTTGCAGGAGTTGGTTGGAAAGAGCGGAATTACCAGAGATGAAGATGATGTGATTCGCTTGAATCTTAGGGTATGTGTCCCTAATAATGTTGATCTGAGAAAGGAAATTTTGGAGGAGGCGCATAGATCTCAGTTCTCTATTCCCCAGGCAGTGGGAAGATGTACAAGGATCTGAAGCGTTCTTTCTGGTGGTCTGGCATGAAGCGAGATGTGGCTGATGTTGTGGCGAAGTGTCTGATTTGTCAGCAAGTGAAGGCGAGCGTCAGCGACCTTCAGGTTTGATGCAGAGGTTAGATATCCCTCAGTGGAAGTGGGAGCAAGTGACCATGGACTTTGTATCCGGATTGCCTAGATCGGCTAGAGGAAATGATTCCATTTGGGTGATCGTTGATAGATTTTCGAAGAGTGCTCATTTCCTTGCCATGAAGAAGAAGCAGTCCGTTGAGAGCTTGGCCAGACTGTATATTATAGTATTGTGAAGCTGCATGGGATTCCGAAGTCGATTATCTCAGATCGTGATCCGAGATTCACTTCCAGGTTTTGGCAGAGTTTGCAGCAGGCTTTTGGCAGTCAGTTGAAGTTGAGTTCGGCATTTCATCCGCAAACGGATGGACAGTCCGAGAGGACTATTCAGACGTTGGAAGATATGCTTCGAGCTTGTGTTTTAGAATGGAAGGTGATTGGGAGCGCCATCTATCTCTTGTGGAATTTGCTTATAATAACAGTTTCCATTCGAGCATAGGTATGGCACCTTTTGAAGCTTTGTACGGAAGACCCTGTAGATCCCCATTGTGTTGGGAGGAGTCAGGAGATCGACATCTGGTTGGACCTGAAGTAGTGCAAGAGACTTCAGCAAAGATTCAGATGATTGTGCAGAGAATAGCGGCTCAGGATCGTCAAAAGAGTTATGCAGATGCAAGAAGGAAGGATTTGGCATTCGAGGTTGGAGACCATGTTTTCCTTAAGGTTCGCCAACCAGAGGTGTAGTAAGATTCGAAAGAGGGGTAAGCTGAACCCGAGATTCATTGGACCCTTTGAAATTCTGAAGAAGATCGGGAATGTGGCATACCAGTTAGCTTTGCCACCATCTTTAGCAGCGGTGCATCCAGTATTTCATGTATCCATGTTGAGGCAGTATGTTAGAGATCCGGCTCATGTGATCAGTTATGAGCCGATTCAGTTGCAGCCAGATTGTCTTATTCTGAGCAACCTGTGGAGATTCTGGACAGGAAGGTGCAAGAATTAAGATCAAAGTCCATTCCATTTGTGAAGATTCTATGGAGGAACTTCTCACGTGAAGAGGCAACGTGGGAGCTTGAAGAAAGAATGAAGAAGCTTTATCCGTCCTTGTTCGGTGAGTAACTTAACTCAATCTTCGAGGACGAAGATTTTTTAAGGGAGAGAGGATGTAGTACCCTAGAATTTCTTGAATTTATTCTGTACATTGTGTGTTTATTTCTGCATATTTGATGCTGTTCTGTGTAGAACTAGGCGTCAAGATCGTTTGACGTTAAACTTGTAAGCGGCAACATCGTATGCCGTTTATATGGTGTTAACGACACATGGTATTGACGTTTAATAATTTTTCTGAATTATTTAATTATGGGCAAGACTATAAACGACATCATCGATGGATTTATATTGGGGGAGACGGCAACCTATGTTGACGTTAACTGACTTGCCTGTTTTTGAGCTTTCCGTCCGGATTAAGGAGATCGGCCGTTTCGGGAAGGTTTTAATGAGCTGATCCGATGCGTTTAGATCCGAGGGTCAAGATTAGGTTTGGCCTTTGCTGAGAGGTCTTTATAAGACCAGATCTCGTAGATAGAAGAGGTTTTGCTCTGGTTCTGGAGGAGAAAAGAGGGCCGAGGAAGGGATTTTGCAGAGCGATCTGGTGCTGGTTCGTGCGGTTCGAGGCTTCTACACCGAGGAGATGCATAGGACTTCATAACCAAGGCTCATCCAGGCGGAGGAACTACATCGGAGGAGGTTTTGGATCGCTTGAAGACGGAGGAAGAACTGTCTCCCTGGCGAGACGGGCTTCTTCGAGCTCGGATTCGACACTCCATTAGGAGGGATTAAGGCAAGTTGCATGGGGGATTAGTTTAGGATATGTTATATACGTATCTAACATTTTTCTGTATTTTTAAAGCATGAAAACAACCTACGGGAAGGGTTAGAAACGTCGTTATTTCATGCAGGTTTTCTGTGTCTTAGAACTAGACGTCCAGGGTATTGCCGTCTATATCTTGTAAACGGCAATATCGACTGCCGTTTAGTTCATCCGAATATATGTATTTTTCTGTCCTTACTATATGTAAACGGCGCTATGTGCCGCCGTCGGTTTGTGTTAACGGCGCTATGTGCCGCCGTCTATAATTACTTGACGACATCGTATGTGGACGTCTACTATAGTAAACGTCATACCAATTGACGTCAAGTTTAACAGAATCATGTATTTCCAGAAATCTGAGTGAATTGTTTAAATGTATAATTTATGAATGTATGCGTTCAGCCATGTAATATTAGAGCATGTTATTGTTTTGGACTGTCTATTGCTATAATGTACAGGTTATATATATGTATTGATGAACTTGCATAATTACATGGCAACGATCAATGTTAAGTTAGTAAAGATAAGTACAATGATTTAAAAGAGAGCATGTTGATTGATGTCTAAATACTGCAATAGATATAATATGTCAGTAATCCCTGTTCCATATGAAAATGTGAGCTTTTCTCAATATTAACCATGTTAGTTAGTTGATTTAATAGAGTTAATTTCATGAAAAATAGTTGCAGAAATCAGAAAATTATGAAATTTGGCATGTGTATTGTAATTCCTGATTTCGAATTTCTGTTAAAATTTCAGAATTTTCAGACATGTGTACGTTCTGTTATGAATTTCTGAACAATATATTACACATAGAATTGAATAAATATGAATGTAAATGCAAGAATGAATATTAGTATCATGATAGAAATCTGTTGTACAGTAAATAGAATTTCAAACTGAAAGTGTTGTACTTTGAAATATTGCATTAACACATGTTAAATATATAAATGAAATGTCACTATATATTATACATGTTAGTGTACATTATATCAATGATGCCAATAAGACATTGCTATCTTAGAGATTCCTACAAGGAACTACACCGTAGATGCCCCTATGGTAATGGTTCACCTACATGTAATAAATGAATCCGTGGGCAACGGATTGAAATCCTGGAGGTAGACTTGTTCTACTGGCAAGGTGGGAAGGACTTTCCCCGGTTTTGCGCAAATACTATGACTTCATCACCGCATTGCCTAGGTGATAAGTGAATGTTAAATGACTACTGATCTCTAATTTAGTGTGGGCTATGTCTTGGCAACTATATGAAAATGAATACATGCTACAAGTTATATGTCTACATGCTACATGTTACATGCTACAAGTTACATGTCTACCTGTTCTACATGCTACATACTACATGTTATATGCTTACATTCCTACATGTGAACTTGTTCAAAGGATTTCATGCTACATGTCAATGTTTTAATATTACTACATGAAAATTGTTGTGTAAAAGAATGCATGTATAAGTGAGAAATTGATACATGAGAATTGTTGTAGGTCACATAACATCGAATAGATTCCATGAATAAGTGATTCCATGTTACATACAAACATGTTTTATTTCCATAATAGTTAGAATCACTATGAAATGAATGATTGCCAATGGACTTAGAACTATGTAGTAAGGAAAGTATATGATATCAATGAATGGAATGCTAATGTACTACCATGTTTTAAACCTAATATACTGCTAATATCTTGTAGACTAATACTTGCCTAACATTTCAGGAGAGCAGAGGATACGGAGGAGTTAGTGCAAACTGACTCAGAGCGGGAGGACGTGGAGACTTAGCTTGTCATAGAGAGTTTTAGAGTGAATCTTGTATGTGAGGATCTTATGTAATTTCCTTTATGCAGCTGAGTCATTGAATTGTAATAAACTTTGGACTATTGTTACCTTTTTATGCATTAGATTTACTTTTGAATAAATTGATTGCAAGTGTTTAATTCCATATTCTGTCAATTATCATTGGAATTGAATAGTTATTTGTGTATATTTCAACTTGTATTGTAATTGTTGGATTCGTTCCACTGTAATACCTCTATTAGATCCAATGTGAGTTGGTGTAACTGTACTGGGTCTAAGAGGGGCGTTACGATGAGATCGAGCATCATGATCCATGGAATGAATCTATGTATTTCATAATTATTTAAGCACGTTGTTGAAATAAAACACTCCATAGGGTTTGTTTAAAGTTATATTTTGCCGTTAAACTTGGAAAGCGACTAGGGAACAATGTAATCAAGCAAATGATAACATCTTAGCTTGTGTCTGAAGTGTGCACCGGAACATATATAGTATTTTTTTTGTTGACATTCTTCCTTCATACCTTTCTAGAGATGATTGGTTACTTACCCACTGGAAAAAAATTGGTTTCAACAATGTCACCTTTAACAACCCATTAACCACATATAGTCTCTTCTTCAGTATTGTGACACCTAATATGAATTTATCAAAGACTCGACTATCTCAAGATGAGCGGAATAAGTTGCAGTATCATTCTTGTGGACCTTCATTATATCCCAGATTGTTATAGAAAGGCCAAAATCCATAAATAAAAAAAGAAATCACAGAACAATTGAATTTTTACTCACAAAGTTACTGAATCACCTCAAGATCAATCCTAGCTAAGTCGGTCACCGTTGGGTAGGCCAAGTTTTCTTCTACTACAGAAGCCAAGGATTTGTCACTTTTTAGTGATCTTGCTGACAAAATCTAAGATCATATGATATATTTATTTTGGATGGATACAGAACAATAGGAATAAGTTTCAATCAATAAACATAGAACCCTTGTACTTCATGCTTTGCATGTGCTATTGACATTTCCGTTCACAACACTTCCCTTCTTTAACCCTTTTTGATGTTCTCCTTGCGGCAGGTTATAGTGAAGAGAGACCCAAAGCTTCTTATTCAATGTCAGCATCATCACATTTCCATTGCATACTTAGAGTGTGCAGAGAGAAACCACACTTGTCCAATTTTGTGGACGGGTAAAGAAACAATTCTTTTCCAGCTAGCTTTTTTTTGCAGAAGGTAGTGCTTATGGTTTGATATTGCCACGTGCTACAGTGAATCACTTATAATTCTTAGTTTGGGTGTTTTAGGTAGCAATATGATATATAGGAAGGGTGATGGTCGGATGAGGGGAGCATAGACTAATAAGAAAAGAGGAAAATGGACCAAAAAAAGAAATCAATCCCTAGACAATCCTTTGTACGTTAGGCAAAGTCTTTGTTTCCCTTTCCGGTATGTGGCTTCTAGACAATGAACAACACCCTGCATGCTTTCTTCTGAAGTCCTCTTCACAGTTAGAATCAACAAGACAAATATTTATTCCTGCATCTGGCTTTAAGTGCCAACTTGTAAAGAGAAAAATGTAATGTGTTCACGTCAGTGTAGTGCAGTTATATACTACTCCATCATTTTCTTTGCAATTACGAGTTTACGATGATAGTGCAACTTCATTTTGGAGGGATGCCACATTTAAACATAACATAGATGACCAAGTGAGCTCTTAATATGGATCAGCTCTTAAGATGGCTATGCAATCAAAGGTGATGAGGCAAGGAGAGGCAAGCCATTGAGGTTCTGGTGGGGGGAGCAGAGAATAGTAGACAGGAGGAGGAGCGGCGGCAAGGGGCTGCTCCCCGCTACAATGGGGCCTGCGTGGGGAAGGAAAGGTGTCAGAGGGGGGTTCACCCCCTTTGGTTCTGGTGGGGGAGCAGAGAAAGAATAGACAGTAAGAGGAGGAGGAGGCAGAGCCGAATGCAGAGTCACATACCTACGGAGGTGGCAGTTGAAGGCTCCCAGCGGCGGTGCTCTGGCGGTGTGGGTCAGCAGCAGCTCGGAGGCGATGGCAGGGGTCCCTTGCCGTGGGGTGTTTCAAGGGGGGAGGGGAGGGTGGGGTTTAAAATGCCGCCATTTTTTTCATGAGGGGGGGGGGGGGGGAAGCGCGGACTGTTTCGGGGTGAGGGAGAGAATATTATATTTAGTAATTAATATTAATAATTTGAATATTAGCAATTTGATTTTTTTGAAAATAAAATATAATATTTTTTTAAAAAAAGTTTTATTACATTTACATTCACTAACATTCGATCGATGTAGCTACAACAATACCAAAAAGATATCAGATGTAGGATCACCCTTGTCGATGTTGCTGTCGCCACTACAAATTAGATTCAAACATATCTGGATCCATTTATAGCCCTACTCATAGAGAAATAAAATGTTTTATAAGGTTTATTTGCTTAACAGAGTGTGGCGGAGCCTGGGTTGGCCAAGTCATGCCAAGGTCCGGGTGTGGACCTGCCTGCAGGTGTTGCTAAGTTGTCCAGTAGGGGAGTGTACCCTGTGGTGGGTTATAAGGAAGGATGGTATCCTTACACAACAACTTGAGTTTTGGCGTAATGACAATGCCTGAGATCTTGAAGCCCATGTTGACCACAAAAAATTTGGATAATGATGAACTTGGTAAGCTTATCAACGCTAAGCTAAATTTATCGAGGTATGATATGATCTCTCTCCATTTAATTGCTTGTAAATGATATTGAACTTGGTAAGCATATCAATGCTAAGCTTTTTGATATCTTGCTTCCTTAATGATTTTGACTTATGGTATCCCAAAGGATGTTACTTTACCTTGGTGGTTACACTGATGCGGACTATGCTAGTATTTATTTGTCTAAAAGGGAATACAAACCCTTAAGGGCATACCCCGAGGGGGAAGGCTACTCAAAATAGGGAGACAGCTGCTGAACGCGACGTCCTCGGAACTAAGCCTCTGTCCAGGTGATGTCCTACCTGTGCTGCGAACTCTCACCTATACTGATATTTTCACCTTCTTCATAATTAATTCACATTAATTGCCCATCTCAAATTTTAACTACCCAAAGTCCTTGTGCTTCTTGTCTTTTTAGAGAAGCCTTGAGTCGATCCGGCCTTCTGCTGGATCGACCTTATTTCTGAAACTCTATGTAATTTGCCTATGTATGAAGTGAGGTCGGCCCATAAGACTTCTGAGGTCGACCTCTTCATAAACGAGGACGTCTCCACTTTTGTGGAGTCAACCTCGCAACCCTAGGGGGATTTAAAGGGTCGGCCTTGTTGCCGGTTGGCTAACCCAGAGGGGGGTGAATGGGTCTTTAAAATAATCCTAGCTGATAAATCTGAACTCAAAACAACATAAAGAGTTTCTTGAAAGGGATTAGTAATGTTAGTAAAAACAGCAATCACACAAAGAAGAAAATCACACAACACAGAAATTTATCCTGGTTCGGATCTCCTCTCCTTAGGAGTCCTACGTCCAGTCCCTGAGCAACCCTCAAGATTTCACTAACTAGGTACAGTCCCCCTATGGACAAACACACCACCCCGCTCAGCTGGTCTTCCTTCACCCCTGAAGGAACACAACACCCTGGTACCACCAGGTCTTCCTTTACTTCTGAAGGGAAAACACCACCCTGGAAACCACCAGGTCTTCCTTCACACACGACGGGAATAACACAGGAATTCTTGAAAGAAAATGACTAGCCCTAGATCAAGCTTTTACAAAAACTCAATCTGAAGCTACAAGCACTGAGAGTCGAAGATCTACACAGAGTGCACTCTCTCAGAACTAAACTAGCTCTTCCTTTTGTTTTCTTCACACAGCACAGGGAGCTAAGAGCGAAGATGAAAAGAGTGAATTTTTTGCTCTAGAGAACTTTCGAAGACATGAGAGCTGCAGAGATCTAGCCGCCCTTGAATCAGAAATCAAATTCTCTTCGTTGATGTCTTCAGAGCTTCATCTTGTATTTGTATCTCCAATTTGAATAAGGACAAGGAGATGACTGTTGTCTCACGGCTTTGGTGTACGTTAGACTGAAGGATTTGAGGAAGCTTCCTGTCAGCAGTCTTTTGTTCTTTGGAACACGCAAAGTGATAAGATCTTCTGAGTTTGTTTGTAGTTCTTTCTGTGTCCAGTGTTGTAGGATATTACATCCTTAAGGTTCTGCAAGGTTGAGCTTTAATGGTAGACAGCTATACTATCTCCAGATGTCAATCAACGTCAGAGCAGATAGACACAAATATAGTAGTAACACTTTATCGTTCTAAAAGATGCATGCAGAGAATACACGAGAATGGAAGATATGTTCTGTGTCCATGCAGAGATACGTTCAGTCTTTATTAAATGCATGGCAGTCAAACAGACGAGATGCGACTTTGACTATTCAACGTAGCTTAAATCAAGGAAAAACATTTAATTAATGGAAACATGACTTATGCAGTCGTTGTGAAAATCTGATAGAATCGTTATTATCAAGTTGCTGTAGACTGATAAGAAGTCGTTATGATAACTTATGAAATTGTTACCACAACCAAGTCGTTCTATAGCAGATGATAAAGAAATCGTTATGAAACATGGCAAGTCGTTGTAGCTTTCAAAAGAAATCGTTACGATGACTTACAGAATCGTTATGACTAACAAGTCGTTAAAACTCTCTAAAGAAATCGTTATGATGACTTACAGAATCGTTATGACTAACAAGTCGTTAAAACTCTCTAAAGAAATCGTTATGATGACTTACGAATCGTTATGACTAACAAGTCGTTAAAACTGTCTAAAGAAATCGTTATGATGACTTACAGAATCGTTATGACTAACAAGTCGTTATAACTTCTGAAGAAGTCGTTACGATAACTTATAGAGTCGTTATAATGAGCAAGTCGTTATAACTCCTGAAGAAGTCGTTACGATAACTTATAGAGTCGTTATAATGAGCAAGTCGTTATAACTTCTGAAGAAATCGTTACGATAACTTATAGAGTCGTTATAATGAGCAAGTCGTTATAACTTCTGAAGAAGTCGTTACGATAACTTATAGAGTCGTTATAATGAGCAAGTCGTTATAACTTCTGAAGAAATCGTTACGATAACTTATAGAGTCGTTATAATGAGCAAGTCGTTATAATATCGACTTGTTTGACACAGCAAGGTTATTCAATCTTTCAAGTAAATCGTTGTTCTAGTGAGGAAATCGTTATAGTTAATGAAGGAATTATTATGGCTCTTCTAAAAAAAGATGTATGGAAGACTTACCACAAATGCTTGACTTTCTTTGGGTAATTCTTGTGCTTATGGCTAGATAAACGAGGTTAGAAAAACTTTTGACAGTGTTTTGTTTATCACCAAATAGGCAAGTAATTAAATGAAAAGTACATGGGGATGGACTGTTCATCAGGCCTGCCCCCTTTTTTATTCCCCATTCTAACTAACGCCGTGATCTCCTTTCTCCTCTCTTCTCTTCTTCCTTACACCGATCGACCCCTTAATTTCCTCCCTTGAGTGGAGCCGACCTCCTCCAACTCCTCTTTGTGCATCCTCTTTGCACTCCTCCTCTGTTTCCTCTTCCCCTATTTTTTCTTCTTCCAAACTCTTCCTTCCATCAGATGGATCCTCCTTGGCGTGGTTATAAGGGAAAAGCAGTGGCTAGGGAGACTCCCTCCAAGAGATCCCGAGGTAGCAGTGAAGCACCAAGTCGAAGCTTTGACGGTACTGTTTTTTGTAGTCTCAATGCATCTAATTTATTCACCACCGATATATCCTCTAGAAAGGTGCATTTTGGCTAAAGGATTGATTTTTACTTCTTTGAAACTAATGGGGTTGATCTAGCATGCATCTTTGAGTCATTGGGATGGGGACATTATTTGACCATGAATAAAGTTGTTTACCCTCGTTTGGTTAGTCTCTTTTATGCGAATTTGGAGGAAGATGATAACAAGATATTGAGTACCTATGTGAAAAATATCCATACCCCTCTTAGAGTTTCAATACTTTCGGAAGTGATGCATATTCCATATAAGCACGGGGTTAAATATGCCGATCTGTTAGACAATCGTCGGGAAGCTTATGAACCAGTGTTGGAAACTGAGATTGAAAATCTAACATTTGAACATGTGAATGCCAACTCCTTTTCGGCTTACCATCAGTTTGTTCACATGGCTGTTTGCTCTATTCTCATTCTAAGGAGTGGTAGTATGGATGGAGTCACCGATGATCATATCCTTTTAATTCAAGGACTTCTAGATGGCACTCCTGTGGACCTTCTAAATATCACTTTGAACACCATGCGGGATGTAGTAGGCATGCCTAAGCGTAATCTTCTTTTTGGTATGCTTATTACCCGCATCTTGAAGATCACACATATGAGGATGGCTATTCAAAATGGATCTTTTATCTACACGGGTAATCGGTCTCCTTACAAAGGGTAGGACCTCCAAGATGTTGAAGATGGTGATGAATTCACTCTGTCTACTCTAGGCTCCTCCAAACCTCCTGCTCCTTCTATAGATCATCTGACTCATCTGTTTGATACGCTCACTACCAATATGAATGCTCGTTTTGACTATTTGGACAATCTGTTTGTATCCTTGGAAGGTCATGTTGAAGAGATTCAGATAGATGTTTCTATTCTCAAGGGACAACAAAACTGCAATGATATGCTTCTTCAAGATATTGCCAAACAATAGGATGTTAAACTAGGCAATCATGATGAGATGCGGAAGAACTTGCAGGACTTGGCCGGCACTAGAAATTTCTTGTGGGATTATCTCTCTCACCAACCACCACCACCTTAGTCTTCATTTTTTTACCTCTTCATCCTCTGTTTTCACTCGCTATGGTTTGTCGTCATTTTGAGTTGGATTAAATCTCTCTTCACTCCTCTTTTGATGATGACAAAAAGGGGGAGAACAAGTATATTGTGTTCTTACATAATAGTTGTATGCTTTATTATGTCTTTGTTATGGCAAAAAGGTGGAGAATAGTTAAATGATTTATGAATAGATTTGTGCTTGCTTACACTGCCTTCATGCATATTAATAATCTTATTGTAAATACATGATCATTTATGGATAATTTAAATCTTTCTATTTAAGTGTTTGATCCCAAAACACCCAAGTTTGTTGGCTAACAAGTGGTGAAGTTATGTGCATCAACCAAGACATTTTTCAAGTGATATTAGATCTCAAAAACACTTTTCAAATCATCATGTGTTATGTAGTCGACCCCATATTTCTTCATAGGTCGACCCTACATAACCCCATTTCAACTCTAGGAAATGGGGTCGACCTCATGTTTCAACTAAAGCCGACCTCAAAAGAAAATCAGATCTCTTGTGTTTTGAGGTCGATCTCATACTTCTTCTTGGGTCGACCTTTCTATGTTGCTTTCTGGCACTGTGAAATAGGGTCGACCCCACAATTCTTCTGGGGTGGACCTTACCTTTTCAATTGTTTTTCCATTATATTTTCTATTTTTAAATAGTATAAGAAAAAAAGTATTTAAATTGATAATATTACAAAATTGATTATGAATAACATAATAATAAAATAATATATAAAACTATTTTATATACTTGTGTCACTACATATTAATGCATATTACATAATATTTATCTCCCTCTCACTTTAAATTCGAAGATCATTAATTTAATATAAATATATAATAGGCTTTGATTTAAAAGAATAAAATAACTTATTGTGTAAACAATCAAATTAATTGAAAAGAAGGCATAACATTTGGTGTTTAAAATAAAATACTTAATGATTTATATGATTCATGCTAAATATAGAAAAGTGCTATATATTCATTATGATTAATGAAAATAATATTTTAAAATATATAAGAATAGTTAATTAAGTAGATGGCAATAATAACTTGAAACATGAAATGAAATATACTTTGTGATATACTAAACTTTTATATCAAAACGTAAACAAAACTTAGCGACACATGCATACATGAATACCAGTATGTTCTTCAAAACATATAAGGTAAAATGGTGATGGGTGTACATGAAAAATAAGTTTTTTTTTTTTTACTTTTATTTCTTCCTTTATAATTTAACATACATTACCATACTTTACAAAAATTTATACGTAAATGATTTTTAACAAATTTTTAAGAAAATTAGGTTATAGGCGACAACTTTACACTATCGCTATTAAATAATGGCGACGGTCGTTTTATGCTTTGGCGACTGACAAAACTGTCGCCAAACTTAATAGCAACGAAGGTAAGTAGTTGCTAATAAAACTAAAGGCAACATCCACACCCTTCGCCAAAGCTCTTATTAAGGACAACCACCAATAGCCGTCCCTAATAATCATTTATTTGCGACAGATAAAGCCACCTCTAGTAAGAGTATTAGTGGCGGCCCATAGTAGTCATCACTATTGTTAATATTAGGGACAACTTCTTGTAATGTCCATAATAATGAATTATTGGGATAGTTAGCGCCGTCCCTAATAATCCGTCGCTACAAAATATATTAGAGACAACTTCAATGAAGTGTCCCTAGTAATAGTTTATTAGCCATGAGCCTAAAGTAGTCGCTAGTAATTTTATTAGTGACAAAGATTTTAGCCATCGTGAATAAATTTACTCGCGATGGCTTCATTTCGCCGTCGCTAATAACCGTTATATGGGATGAAAATTGCTGTCCCGAATGATGTTTTTAGCGACGACTGTTGTAGCCGTGCTGAGTAATTTATTTTTAGTGGCGTTCATATATTCAGTCGCCGCTAATAATGTTTAGTGAGAACGGCTTCTTTAAGTTGTCGCCAATACAACATTTTTGCAGACGGCTACTTAACAGCCGTCACAAATACCCTTTTTAGTGACAGTGTTTTGGAGCCGTCGCCAATACCCTACCCCTAATAGTCCTTTTTCTTTTAGTGACAGGATAAGGATGTGTCATCTATGATCACCTATGATCCCCCCCCCCCCCCCATCCTCGCTGGCATTGAACTCTATGATAGCCATTGTCCTATAGTTATGTCCACGAGCTGACTTTAATCATATCCATGTTGCATGAAATCGTTGAAGAGACTCGACCACCTTTAAAGCTCAAATAAGACCACTTCAAGAAAAGGTAACGCACAATTCTTAACTCTATTGTGCGGAGCGATCTCGAGTCAACTCACCCTCTTGCTCTTGGTTTTTCCGATACTGAATTTTGCATCAGAGGCTTTTCTCAAGGATCCAAATCCTTTGCCCGCTGATCCTTTATTTGTCTTTGCAGACTGTCATGCCTGACATGGAACACTAATTCATTTCCAAATCCCTAGGCCATCTCTATGGTCAACAATAAGACTCATGGTTCTGCATCTTCATCTAGTGTTGTATGTGGCAAACACATGAAAAGCCATGGTTTGCAAGAGCAACAACAGCAAGAGGGTTGGTGATACGGGAAAGGCTTTAGAGGGAGCCCATGAGAATAGAGTCCTCCCTACCTCTCACTCCATCTCTAATGCCGCAGTGGGCACCTCCATGTCCAACCTATCGTACTGCTGGCCAACATTTGGTTGAGAGCATTCATCCCATCATTTCCTTCAACAAAGAAGAGGGATCAACTTATCAACCTGATTATCACTTAGGTGACAAGGGTTGAATGCCCTCACCAATGTCACTCCGATCTTGCTCAAGAGTGAAGTAAACGTGTGCATTATTAAACCAAGAGGTAAGGGGTGAATTGGTTCATTAAACAATAAAAATTTATTCTCCCAATACAAACTTAAACTCTATTAAGTAGAATAAATATCTTGAATAGCACAGTGGAATATAACAAAAACTTTAGGCGAAACCATCAAAACTGGCTATCCGAACGTGCGTAGATAAACATAGAAAATATGGAACAAACCATATGAAAATGCACGATTTTTAGAGTGGTTCAACCACAGACCACGTGTAGGTACATCCACTACCCCACACCTCCATGGGGATGTACTCCTAACTTGTTTACCGGACAAGCTGATAAACCCCTCCACACACTCATTGTTGTTTTCGAGGACAACACCAACCCCATCTAGTGTCAAGGATGAGACAAAAAACCTATGCGTTCACAATCCGTGCACACACAACATAAACCATCATTGCAAGAAAAAGCGCGAATAGCGACCAACAATTTCGATTGCTATTCGGTGACTATTCGATCGCTAATAAGTACAGCAACCGAATATATCGGTCAAAATATATTGGTCACAATAACATGACCGAAAAAATTCAGTCGCTATTCTGAGATTGAAAATAGTCAGTCTCTATTCGGTCAGTAATTCGACAACCAACTAATATAGTGACAGAAATCATTCAGTCGCAATATCAGTCACTAAATAGTGACTGAAATTACGACCGAAAGTATTCGGTCTCTAATACTTAACAGTGACCAAATGTATTTAGTTGCAATTTTGATTACTAATTTCCGACCGAATTTGTGACCGTCAGTGTTCAGTCGCTGAGTTAATTTAGTGACCAAATTTGTTCGGTCACAATTTCGATCATTATTTAGTGACTGAAACTGCAACCGAAGTTGTTCGGTGGCAAAATTAATTTCTACAAAATATTGCGACCTACTGAAATTTCGGTCATTATTTAGTGACTGGAACTGCAACCGAAGTTGTTCGATCGCAAAATTAAATGTTTGCAAAATATTACAACCGAATTCATTCAGTTGCTAATCGATCTCTAAATTTCAGTTTATTTTTTTTTAAATGTTATAAAAATAACAATAAACTATGTTACAAAAAAATACAAAACACACATCAATAAAGACAACAATGGATAAATAATGGTCTATAATAATAAAAATAAATCATGCATCTTCAGTGTCCACGTCCTCATCAACCTCCTCGTCTCCTTCGACAACATCTGGTGGAGAAACCTACACAATTAAAATAAAATTAACAAATTTAAACTAAATATTAAAAGAAATAAATTATTTTTTTTAATATTTCTAATTTTAGACTTTAAACTCAAGTTCAAATAATTTCTAAATGCATTAATTGGGCAATTGTGTATTTTAGCGCCAAGCCAAATCAGAAGTCTAATTTGAACTCCGTCAGTTTTTACAAGTCATTCTCATCGCCCCGACCATGTTGAAACAAACCGGACACTGATCGGATAAGTATTTCTAATTTTGTACCCCTAAATCCGAGTTCAAATAGTTTCTAACTAATTATTTTGGTGATTGTGTATTTGAACGTCGAGTGCAAACCGAAAGTCTGATTTGAACTCTGTCAGTTTTCATAAGTTATTCTCATCGCCACGGCTGTGTTAGAACAAACCAGATGTCGATCGAACAAGTATTTTTAATTTTGGACCCCTAAACTCGAGTTCAAATAGTTTCTAACTAATTAATTTGGCTATTGTGCATTTGAGCGTTGAGCGCAAACCGAAAGTCCGATTTGAACTATGGCAGTTTTCATAAGTCATTCTCATTACCTCAGCCTTGTTGGAACAAACCAGACATCGATCAGATAAGTATTCTAATTTTGACCCCTAAACCAGAGTTAAAATAGTTTCTAAGTTATTAATTTGGCGATTGTGTATTTGAGCATCGAGCACAAACTAGAAGTCCAATTTGAACTTTGTTAGTTTCCATAAACAATTTTCATCGGCCAGAGATGTTGGACAAAACCGGATGCCGATTGGATAAGTAATTTTAATTTTGAACCCATAAACCCATGTTCAAATAGTTTCTAGTTGATTAATTTGACGATTGTGTATTTGAGCGTCGAGCACAAACTGGAAGTCTATTTTCAACTCTATTAGTTTCCACAAGTCATTCTCATTACCCTAGCCATGTTGGAACAAATTGGACGCCGTTCGATAAGTATTTCTAATTTTGTACGCTTAAACCCAAGTTCAAATAGTTTCTAACTAATTAATTTGACGATTGTGTATTTGAGCATCGAGCGCAAACTAGAAGTCCAATTTGAACTCTGTTAGTTCCCACAAGTCATTCTCCTCGGGCCGGCCATGTTGGAACAATTCAGACACCGATCGGATAAGTATTTCTAATTTTAGACCTCTAAACTTGAGTTCAAATAGTTTCTTACTAATTAATTTGGTGATTGAGTATTTGAGTGCCGAGCGCAAACTAGAAGTCTGATTTGCACTCCATTACTTTACACAAGCCATACTCATTGCTCCGGCCGTCTTGAACAAACCGGATGCCGATCTAATAGGTATTCGTAATTCTGGGACCCTAAACCCAAGTTCAAATAGATTAAAAATAATTAATTTGACGATTACGTATTTGAGCACCGAGCGCAAATCGGAAGTCCGATTTGGACTCTATTAGTTTTCACAAGTCATTCTCATCGCCCCGGCCATGTTGGAACGAATCAAACACTGATCTGATAGGTATTCCTATTTTTGGACCTCCAAACCATGTTTTGATCTTTTCAAAGTACACTAATTAGGCGATTGCGAATTTGAGCGCCGAGCGCAAACCGGAAATCCGATTTGGACTCCGTCAGTTTCCACTAGTAATTCTCATTACCCCGACCGTGTTGAAACAAACTGGATGTCGATCTGATATGTATTCCTAATCATAGACCCCTAAAGGCAAGTTTCGATGTTTTCAAACTACATTAATTAGGCGATTGAATATTTGTATGCCGAGTGCAAACTGGAAGTCCGATTTGGACTCTGTGCACTTCCATAAGTCATACTCATCGCTTCAGTCATGTTGGAACAACCGGATGCCGATCTGATAGATATTCCTAATTTTGGACCCCCAAACCCATGTTTCGATGTTTTTAACTGAGTGATTAAAAATTGACTGTTAGAATGGAGAAATTAAAATAAAATCAATTTACTTACATGAGGGGCCTTTGTTGATATCTATGGCACTGCCTGACAAGGAATGCTGGCCTAGAAGAGGGCCTCGGAGAGGGCCTAGGATAGAGCG
>CM024754.1:140185174-140234018 GCA_014218235.1 Colocasia esculenta
TATATCGTCATCATCTGAGGGTGAAATATATGTCGTTTAAAATGGATAGAATTTTTTCACATTTGTTTAGTATTTATAATGTGCACTTTCAATAAAAGCAGTTGACTAATGTACATGAATTTGATGTTCCCTATGAAAATATGGTGCGTGGAGCATGATCGGGCTCCAATTTTGGGAGGAGGTTGAGTAGTGGGAGGGGTTCCTCCGTGGCCTCAGGTATGCATATTAAAGTTGCATTTTTCTTTGTATATTATTTATACTTATTATTTTTGCCATTTAAATTATTATAGGTTTGGGTCCTTCCGCGCCTCCTCCTCTGGCAGTAGGCTTTGTTTTGAAGTTGTAAATAATTACATATTAATTATATATTTTGTTGTTTATATCTCATTCTAACAAGATCGAATCCTCCTATGCCTCGTGCGATTCCTACCCTTGCAATAGGTATGTATATTTAAATTTGTAGTTTCTTTGTACATTGATACATTTGTATTATTTTTGCCTTCAAAATTCTGACAGGCTTGTATAGTCTACAAATTTAAATATACATTGCTACCCAAGGAGGAAGAGGCGTAGCAGGTTTGTATATTTGAATGGTAAGTATTTGTATAGTCGTTATTTATATTCTTTAACATTTTATATTGTAATAGGACCAATCCCCTCTATGTCTACTATGCCTGTTGATCAGGTTGCAAGCCTAGAGGGGGGGGTGGGGGTGAATGGATTGCAAAAATTCATCTTTAAAATTTTCTGTAACAAACAACTTTAGAAACAATAAATGTTTAGGTTAGAGTTAGTGATCAGCAAAAATAAAGACAAAAGAAATCACACATGCCACAAGAATTTTATTCTAGTTCGGACCTCTTATCACTAGGAGTCCTACGTCTAGTCCCCAAGAAATAACTTGGGATTCCACTAACCAAGGGTACAGTCACCCTCAAGAACACTTACACATCCAGCACCCACTGGCCTTCTCTTCAACCCATAAAGAGGCAATACACCACCTGTTGCAATAGGTATGCCTTTCTACAATATGGAATCAACCACCCACTACACAGCAGGTCTTCGCTTCACTTAAGAAGAGAAACACTTTACGAAGAGTAAAGAGGTGATGGCCCCTAGACCAAGTTAATAGCAACAATACAATGCTTGATCTGAGGTTCAATCTGAGAGAAGAAATGAACTACAATATGAAGCAACTCTCTCAGATCATTACAACCTCTCTCTCAAGAAAATATTGACAAACAAGACTTAGAGGAGAGCTAAGAGCGGAGCGGTTGATCTGAATGGAGGAGCGAGCTCTTGTTTAACATTTCTTATTGACTAGCCTTTTCTCTATATGCGTCAGTGTGTCGAGTTGTGTTTTCACTGTGTCAACATGCTCTTATTTATCTTCTCATCTTGTGAAGTATCTGTTATGTCTCATATCTTGAAACTTGTCTCCTGTTAGATGTAGCCGGTCCAACATAGGATGAGTGCTTGACTACCAAAACCTGTAGACATTAAATGTTGGATAGAGATAGAGAGAGAGATAGAGATAGAGATCATATAGATATCTTCTGTGTTAGTCAACGTAACATGTGCAATGTTGTAGTCATGTGTGACTACCGAAAACCTGCAAACAATAAATAGAGGGATATAGATAGGTCATCTGGGTATCCTCACTATCAGTCAACTTTATATGTCTTACTTTAAGAAGATATACCAAAGAGATTAAGCTCATTCTGTCACCATTTAAAGCTATAGATGACATGTCATGAAAATAGTAACAGTAAAAGATGATGTGTATGAGAACTGTATCCGTTGATAGACCATACGTAAAAGGATATCCTTGAAAACTTTTCGTAAGAAGGATATGTAATAGATAGTGAGAAATTTGAAATGCACATCTTTTAAAAATAATTTGAAAAATATTGCGCGCCAAGATTTGTTCATAACAAATATTATTCATAAAGACAGTCAATATAAATTAGTTACAACCACAATCAATATGATTATTACAAAGATCATCGCCAAGATATTGATAATATATTTTCTATAATAACAATAGATAATATGACGCCGATCGATGTTTAAAGGACAATCGATGTCTAAAGGCAATCGATGTCTTAAGGCAATCGATGTCGAAAGGCTATCAATTTCCAAAGGCAATCGATGACCAAAGACAATCGATGTTTCAATGCAATCGATGATGACAATCAATGTTTAAAGACAATCGATGTTGCAATGCAATCGATGAGGACAATCGATGTTTAAAGACAATCGATGAGAAAACAATCGATGTTTGAAGGTAACCATTGTTTCAGGATAATCTATGTTTTGATGCAATCAATAGATAAAGACAATCGGTGTAAGCACAATCAATGCAATGCTAAGTAGTAATCGATGATTAAGTGAATTTTAATTGATGTGAGTTAATCAATCTTAACTATATAATCGATGTGAGTTTGTACATCAGTGATGTGATATTAAAACAGTAATTGATGTAGACTTAGAGAATTCATATGAAAATGACTTCTAACTTAATTGAGTTTATTTAACTTACTAGTGTCATTTCACTTGTGACCTGTTAACAAACTACAGAAAAGATGTTATTCAAATATTTTTCATGGTTTTGTTATCACCAAAATAAATAAATGTGGATGAATTGTTAATCAGTGTCTGCTCCTCCCGTGCCTTGCTTGGGTCCTTCTACAAGTAGATATATATGTAAATCATCGAGCTATATATACATATATATATATATATATATATATATATAACATGCTTCTGTTTGTCAAATTTTTTTATAGGACCAAGTGCTTCCGCGCTTCCAGTTCTTGTGGCAAGTGCATCTATGGTGCCAGAGGCAGAGGAGGCTATCAATCTGTTGTAGGGGGGAGGCAGTTTTTATGATGGCACACTACGGGAGGTGTGGATAAATGGGTACATAATGAATTTATATCTACTTATATTAAGATCTTTTATTTAGTTCATAAATTCATTATAACAAGTTACATAATTATAGGGATAAAACAGAGCCCGCCCAGGCATCTCAATTCATCACAAGATCAATTCAGAGACACTTTCTTGGGCCTATTCATAGATTCAATGATTTCCAGATGGACATCTATTAGTTGTTATATCAAATCTTCATGGTATGTAATTGTTTATTTTAATCTATTTGTTTTCTTACTCCTACATTCAGTAAACTAACTCTTATCTGTATCGAGCAATCATCAATTCACACAACCCTCGAACAAGGTGTGGTCTTGATCAGTATGGACGGCCACCACCCGATCAAATTATAAATGTGTGTTGTATAATGCGAGGAAAAAGGCATAGAGAGTTTGTTAGAGTCCAGACCTGACTCTTTGGAGGTAGCGCGCACTGACATGGATGATGAGAGATTAGTGGCACGGTCTATGCAATAGATGGGCCCAGGAGAGATGGGAAGAAATCTCTACAACAATGAAAGTGAATCAGGCCACCAATCCAGAGGCCAACAGGCATACAAGTGGGTCCATCTCCATTGTGACCCATCAGTCTAGATTGGTAAGTCATATGTCTATTTGTGCTATATTTTATTCATTTAGGTACTTATTTATGCAATGTTTTTTTTTTAAATAGGAAAATGAGCTAAAATGGCCTCTGACATTTTAAGAGGTGTTTGATAAGACACATAAGAAGAAGGGGACGAATCAGTACATTAGCGACAGAGCCCGAGAGGTTGTAGTAAGTATTTATGGTCTATTCACTATTTATTGTTTCTTGTTACAGATTAATATAAATTAACAATTTACTTTTTTGTAGGAGTCATATAGCCAGTAGATGACAGACAAATACATCAGGGAGGAGGAGCAGCTGCAATTAGATCTGATGTTTGTGTTGCAGCATTTAGTGCCACAAAAAAAGGCCATGTGTATGGTTTTGGGCACAATCTGGATACGAGTAGGGTATTATCTGGTGCCTTGAGTTTAGGCTCACAGGCGACTAGTGCATTAACCACACCCGGTGCCCCAAGTACTGCTCCCAATGAGGTGATGGGCTTCATTCGAGATGAGATCTCTAATTTGGAGTCCCGCATATTCCACACGATGCAAACACAGGTGTCTAACGCTGTCCAATCCCAGCTCTTCCACGCTCTATCCTAGGCCCTCTCCGAGGCCCTCTTCTAGGCCAGCATTCCTTGTCAGGCAGTGCCATAGATATCAACAAAGGCCCCTCATGTAAGTAAATTGATTTTATTTTAATTTCTCCATTCTAACAGTCAATTTTTAATCACTCAGTTAAAAACATCGAAACATGGGTTTGGGGGTCCAAAATTAGGAATATCTATCAGATCGGCATCCGGTTTGTTCCAACATGACTGAAGCGATGAGTATGACTTATGGAAGTGCACAGAGTCCAATCGGACTTCCAGTTTGCACTCGGCATACAAATATTCAATCGCCTAATTAATGTAGTTTGAAAACATCGAAACTTGCCTTTAGGGGTCTATGATTAGGAATACATATCAGATCGACATCCAGTTTGTTTCAACACGGTCGGGGTAATGAGAATTACTAGTGGAAACTGACGGAGTCCAAATCGGATTTCCGGTTTGCGCTCGGCGCTCAAATTCGCAATCGCCTAATTAGTGTACTTTGAAAAGATCAAAACATGGGTTTGGAGGTCCAAAAATAGGAATACCTATCAGATCAGTGTTTGATTCGTTCCAACATGGCCGGGGCGATGAGAATGACTTGTGAAAACTAATAGAGTCCAAATCGGACTTCCGATTTGCGCTCGGTGCTCAAATACGTAATCGTCAAATTAATTATTTTTAATCTATTTGAACTGGGTTTAGGGTCCCAGAATTACGAATACCTATTAGATCGGCATCCGGTTTGTTCAAGACGGCCGGAGCAATGAGTATGGCTTGTGTAAAGTAATGGAGTGCAAATCAGACTTCTAGTTTGCGCTCGGCACTCAAATACTCAATCACCAAATTAATTAGTAAGAAACTATTTGAACTCAAGTTTAGAGGTCTAAAATTAGAAATACTTATCCGATCGGTGTCTGAATTGTTCCAACATGGCCGGCCCGAGGAGAATGACTTGTGGGAACTAACAGAGTTCAAATTGGACTTCTAGTTTGCGCTCGATGCTCAAATACACAATCGTCAAATTAATTAGTTAGAAACTATTTGAACTTGGGTTTAAGCGTACAAAATTAGAAATACTTATCGAACGGCGTCCAATTTGTTCCAACATGGCTAGGGTAATGAGAATGACTTGTGGAAACTAATAGAGTTGAAAATAGACTTCCAGTTTGTGCTCGACGCTCAAATACACAATCGTCAAATTAATCAACTAGAAACTATTTGAACATGGGTTTATGGGTTCAAAATTAAAATTACTTATCCAATCGGCATCCGGTTTTGTCCAACATCTCTGGCCGATGAAAATTGTTTATGGAAACTAACAAAGTTCAAATTGGACTTCTAGTTTGTGCTCGATGCTCAAATACACAATCGCCAAATTAATAACTTAGAAACTATTTTAACTCTGGTTTAGGGGTCAAAATTAGAAATACTTATCTGATCGATGTCTGGTTTGTTCCAACAAGGCTGAGGTAATGAGAATGACTTATGAAAACTGCCATAGTTCAAATCGGACTTTCGGTTTGCGCTCAACGCTCAAATACACAATAGCCAAATTAATTAGTTAGAAACTATTTGAACTCGAGTTTAGGGGTCCAAAATTAAAAATACTTGTTCGATCGACATCTGGTTTGTTCTAACACAGCCGTGGCGATGAGAATAACTTATGAAAACTGACAGAGTTCAAATCAGATTTTCGGTTTGCACTCGATGTTCAAATACACAATCACCAAAATAATTAGTTAGAAACTATTTGAACTCGGATTTAGGGGTACAAAATTAGAAATACTTATCCGATCAGTGTCCGGTTTGTTTCAACATGGTCGGGGCGATGAGAATGACTTGTAAAAACTGACGGAGTTCAAATTAGACTTCTGATTTGGCTTGGCGCTAAAATACACAATTGCCCAATTAATGCATTTAGAAATTATTTGAACTTGAGTTTAAAGTCTAAAATTAGAAATATTAAAAAAAATAATTTATTTCTTTTAATATTTAGTTTAAATTTGTTAATTTTATTTTAATTGTGTAGGTTTCTCCACCAGATGTTGTCGAAGGAGACGAGGAGGTTGATGAGGACGTGGACACTGAAGATGCATGATTTATTTTTATTATTATAGACCATTATTTATCCATTGTTGTCTTTATTGATGTGTGTTTTGTATTTTTTTGTAACATAGTTTATTGTTATTTTTATAACATTTAAAAAAAAATAAACTGAAATTTAGAGATCGATTAGCAACTGAATGAATTCGGTTGTAATATTTTGCAAACATTTAATTTTGCGATCGAACAACTTCGGTTGCAGTTCCAGTCACTAAATAATGACCGAAATTTCAGTAGGTCGCAATATTTTGTAGAAATTAATTTTGCCACCGAACAACTTCGGTTGCAGTTTCAGTCACTAAATAATGATCGAAATTGTGACCGAACAAATTTGGTCACTAAATTAACTCAGCGACTGAACACTGACGGTCACAAATTCGGTCGGAAATTAGTAATCAAAATTGCAACTAAATACATTTGGTCACTGTTAAGTATTAGAGACCGAATACTTTCGGTCGTAATTTCAGTCACTATTTAGTGACTGATATTGCGACTGAATGATTTCTGTCACTATATTAGTTGGTTGTCGAATTACTGACCGAATAGAGACTGACTATTTTCAATCTCAGAATAGCGACTGAATTTTTTCGGTCATGTTATTGTGACCAATATATTTTGACCGATATATTCGGTTGCTGTACTTATTAGCGATCGAATAGTCACCGAATAGCAATCGAAATTGTTGGTCGCTATTTGCGCTTTTCTTGCAGTGATGGTTTATGTTGTGTGTGCACGGATTGTGAACACATAGGTTTTTTGTCTCATCCTTGACACTAGGTGGGGTTGGTGTTGTCCTCGAAAACAATAATGAGTGTGTGGAGGGGTTTATCAGCTTGTCCGGTAAACAAGTTAGGAGTACATCCCCATGGAGGAGTGGGGTAGTGGATGTACCTACACGTGGTCTGTGGTTGAACCACTCTAAAAATCCTGCATTTTCATATGGTTTGTTCCATATTTTCTATGTTTATCTACGCACGTTCGGATAGCCAGTTTTGATGGTTTCGCCTAAAGTTTTTGTTATATTCCACTGTGCTATTCAAGATATTTATTCTACTTAATAGAGTTTAAGTTTGTATTGGGAGAATAAATTTTTATTGTTTAATGAACCAATTCACCCCTTACCTCTTGGTTTAATAATGCACACGTTTACTTCACTCTTGAGCAAGATCGGAGTGACATTGGTGAGGGCATTCAACCCTTGTCACCTAAGTGATAATCAGGTTGATAAGTTGATCCCTCTTCTTTGTTGAAGGAAATGATGGGATGAATGCTCTCAACCAAATGTTGGCCAGCAGTACGATAGGTTGGACATGGAGGTGCCCACTGCGGCATTAGAGATGGAGTGAGAGGTAGGGAGGACTCTATTCTCATGGGCTCCCTCTAAAGCCTTTCCCGTATCACCAACCCTCTTGCTGTTGTTGCTCTTGCAAACCATGGCTTTTCATGTGTTTGCCACATACAACACTAGATGAAGATGCAGAACCATGAGTCTTATTGTTGACCATAGAGATGGCCTAGGGATTTGGAAATGAATTAGTGTTCCATGTCAGGCATGACAGTCTGCAAAGACAAATAAAGGATCAGCGGGCAAAGGATTTGGATCCTTGAGAAAAGCCTCTGATGCAAAATTCAGTATCGGAAAAACCAAGAGCAAGAGGGTGAGTTGACTCGAGATCGCTCCGCACAATAGAGTTAAGAATTGTGCGTTACCTTTTCTTGAAGTGGTCTTATTTGAGCTTTAAAGGTGGTCGAGTCTCTTCAACGATTTCATGCAACATGGATATGATTAAAGTCAGCTCGTGGACATAACTATAGGACAATGGCTATCATAGAGTTCAATGCCAGCGAGGATGGGGGGGGGGGGGGGATCATAGGTGATCATAGATGACACATCCTTATCCTGTCACTAAAAGAAAAAGGACTATTAGGGGTAGGGTATTGGCGACGGCTCCAAAACACTGTCACTAAAAAGGGTATTTGTGACGGCTGTTAAGTAGCCGTCTGCAAAAATGTTGTATTGGCGACAACTTAAAGAAGCCGTTCTCACTAAACATTATTAGCGGCGACTGAATATATGAACGCCACTAAAAATAAATTACTCAGCACGGCTACAACAGTCGTCGCTAAAAACATCATTCGGGACAGCAATTTTCATCCCATATAACGGTTATTAGCGACGGCGAAATGAAGCCATCGCGAGTAAATTTATTCACGATGGCTAAAATCTTTGTCACTAATAAAATTACTAGCGACTACTTTAGGCTCATGGCTAATAAACTATTACTAGGGACACTTCATTGAAGTTGTCTCTAATATATTTTGTAGCGACGGATTATTAGGGACGGCGCTAACTATCCCAATAATTCATTATTATGGACATTACAAGAAGTTGTCCCTAATATTAACAATAGTGATGACTACTATGGGCCGCCACTAATACTCTTACTAGAGGTGGCTTTATCTGTCGCAAATAAATGATTATTAGGGACGGCTATTGGTGGTTGTCCTTAATAAGAGCTTTGGCGAAGGGTGTGGATGTTGCCTTTAGTTTTATTAGCAACTACTTACCTTCGTTGCTATTAAGTTTGGCGACAGTTTTGTCAGTCGCCAAAGCATAAAACGACCGTCGCCATTATTTAATAGCGATAGTGTAAAGTTGTCGCCTATAACCTAATTTTCTTAAAAATTTGTTAAAAATCATTTACGTATAAATTTTTGTAAAGTATGGTAATGTATGTTAAATTATAAAGGAAGAAATAAAAGTAAAAAAAAAAAAACTTATTTTTCATGTACACCCATCACCATTTTACCTTATATGTTTTGAAGAACATACTGGTATTCATGTATGCATGTGTCGCTAAGTTTTGTTTACGTTTTGATATAAAAGTTTAGTATATCACAAAGTATATTTCATTTCATGTTTCAAGTTATTATTGCCATCTACTTAATTAACTATTCTTATATATTTTAAAATATTATTTTCACTAATCATAATGAATATATAGCACTTTTCTATATTTAGCATGAATCATATAAATCATTAAGTATTTTATTTTAAACACCAAATGTTATGCCTTCTTTTCAATTAATTTGATTGTTTACACAATAAGTTATTTTATTCTTTTAAATCAAAGCCTATTATATATTTATATTAAATTAATGATCTTCGAATTTAAAGTGAGAGGGAGATAAATATTATGTAATATGCATTAATATGTAGTGACACAAGTATATAAAATAGTTTTATATATTATTTTATTATTATGTTATTCATAATCAATTTTGTAATATTATCAATTTAAATACTTTTTTTCTTATACTATTTAAAAATAGAAAATATAATGGAAAAACAATTGAAAAGGTAAGGTCCACCCCAGAAGAATTGTGGGGTCGACCCTATTTCACAGTGCCAGAAAGCAACATAGAAAGGTCGACCCAAGAAGAAGTATGAGATCGACCTCAAAACACAAGAGATCTGATTTTCTTTTGAGGTCGGCTTTAGTTGAAACATGAGGTCGACCCCATTTCCTAGAGTTGAAATGGGGTTATGTAGGGTCGACCTATGAAGAAATATGGGGTCGACTACATAACACATGATGATTTGAAAAGTGTTTTTGAGATCTAATATCACTTGAAAAATGTCTTGGTTGATGCACATAACTTCACCACTTGTTAGCCAACAAACTTGGGTGTTTTGGGATCAAACACTTAAATAGAAAGATTTAAATTATCCATAAATGATCATGTATTTACAATAAGATTATTAATATGCATGAAGGCAGTGTAAGAAAGCACAAATCTATTCATAAATCATTTAACTATTCTCCACCTTTTTGCCATAATAAAGACATAATAAACCATACAACTATTATGTAAGAACACAATATACTTGTTCTCCCCCTTTTTGTCATCATCAAAAGAGGAGTGAAGAGAGATTTAATCCAACTCAAAATGACGACAAACCATAGCGAGTGAAAACAGAGGATGAAGAGGTAAAAAAATGAAGACTAAGGTGGTGGTGGTTGGTGAGAGAGATAATCCCACAAGAAATTTCTAGTGCCGCCAAGTCCTGCAAGTTCTTCCGCATCTCATCATGATTGCCTAGTTTAACATCCTATTGTTTGGCAATATCTTGAAGAAGCATATCATTGCAGTTTTGTTGTCCCTTGAGAATAGAAACATCTATCTGAATCTCTTCAACATGACCTTCCAAGGATACAAACAGATTGTCCAAATAGTCAAAACGAGCATTCATATTGGTAGTGAGCGTATCAAACAGATGAGTCAGCTGATCTATAGAAGGAGCAGGAGGTTTGGAGGAGCCTAGAGTAGACAGAGTGAATTCATCACCATCTTCAACATCTTGGAGGTCCTACCCTTTGTAAGGAGACCGATTACCCGTGTAGATAAAAGATCCATTTTGAATAGCCATCCTCATATGTGTGATCTTCAAGATGCGGGTAATAAGCATACCAAAAAGAAGATTACGCTTAGGCATGCCTACTACATCCCGCATGGTGTTCAAAGTGATATTTAGAAGGTCCACAGGAGTGCCATCTAGAAGTCCTTGAATTAAAAGGATATGATCATCGGTGACTCCATCCATACTACCACTCCTTAGAATGAGAATAGAGCAAACAGCCATGTGAACAAACTGATGGTAAGCCGAAAAGGAGTTGGCATTCACATGTTCAAATGTTAGATTTTCAATCTCAGTTTCCAACACTGGTTCATAGCTTCCCGACGATTGTCTAACAGATCGGCATATTTAACCCCGTGCTTATATGGAATATGCATCACTTCCGAAAGTATTGAACTCTAAGAGGGTATGGATATTTTTCACATAGGTACTCAATATCTTGTTATCATCTTCCTCCAAATTCGCATAAAAGAGACTAACCAAACGAGGGTAAACAACTTTATTCATGGTCAAATAATGTCCCCATCCCAATGACTCAAAGATGCATGCTAGATCAACCCCATTAGTTTCAAAGAAGTAAAAATCAATCCTTTAGCCAAAATGCACCTTTCTAGAGGATATATCGGTGGTGAATAAATTAGATGCATTGAGACTACAAAAAACAGTACCGTCAAAGCTTCGACTTGGTGCTTCACTGCTACCTCGGGATCTCTTGGAGGGAGTCTCCCTAGCCACTGCTTTTCCCTTATAACCACGCCAAGGAGGATCCATCTGATGGAAGGAAGAGTTTGGAAGAAGAAAAAATAGGGGAAGAGGAAACAGAGGAGGAGTGCAAAGAGGATGCACAAAGAGGAGTTGGAGGAGGTCGGCTCCACTCAAGGGAGGAAATTAAGGGGTCGATCGGTGTAAGGAAGAAGAGAAGAGAGGAGAAAGGAGATCACGGCGTTAGTTAGAATGGGGAATAAAAAAGGGGGCAGGCCTGATGAACAGTCCATCCCCATGTACTTTTCATTTAATTACTTGCCTATTTGGTGATAAACAAAACACTGTCAAAAGTTTTTCTAACCTCGTTTATCTAGCCATAAGCACAAGAATTACCCAAAGAAAGTCAAGCATTTGTGGTAAGTCTTCCATACATCTTTTTTTAGAAGAGCCATAATAATTCCTTCATTAACTATAACGATTTCCTCACTAGAACAACGATTTACTTGAAAGATTGAATAACCTTGCTGTGTCAAACAAGTCGATATTATAACGACTTGCTCATTATAACGACTCTATAAGTTATCGTAACGATTTCTTCAGAAGTTATAACGACTTGCTCATTATAACGACTCTATAAGTTATCGTAACGACTTCTTCAGAAGTTATAACGACTTGCTCATTATAACGACTCTATAAGTTATCGTAACGATTTCTTCAGAAGTTATAACGACTTGCTCATTATAACGACTCTATAAGTTATCGTAACGACTTCTTCAGGAGTTATAACGACTTGCTCATTATAACGACTCTATAAGTTATCGTAACGACTTCTTCAGAAGTTATAACGACTTGTTAGTCATAACGATTCTGTAAGTCATCATAACGATTTCTTTAGACAGTTTTAACGACTTGTTAGTCATAACGATTCGTAAGTCATCATAACGATTTCTTTAGAGAGTTTTAACGACTTGTTAGTCATAACGATTCTGTAAGTCATCATAACGATTTCTTTAGAGAGTTTTAACGACTTGTTAGTCATAACGATTCTGTAAGTCATCGTAACGATTTCTTTTGAAAGCTACAACGACTTGCCATGTTTCATAACGATTTCTTTATCATCTGCTATAGAACGACTTGGTTGTGGTAACAATTTCATAAGTTATCATAACGACTTCTTATCAGTCTACAGCAACTTGATAATAACGATTCTATCAGATTTTCACAACGACTGCATAAGTCATGTTTCCATTAATTAAATGTTTTTCCTTGATTTAAGCTACGTTGAATAGTCAAAGTCGCATCTCGTCTGTTTGACTGCCATGCATTTAATAAAGACTGAACGTATCTCTGCATGGACACAGAACATATCTTCCATTCTCGTGTATTCTCTGCATGCATCTTTTAGAACGATAAAGTGTTACTACTATATTTGTGTCTATCTGCTCTGACGTTGATTGACATCTGGAGATAGTATAGCTGTCTACCATTAAAGCTCAACCTTGCAGAACCTTAAGGATGTAATATCCTACAACACTGGACACAGAAAGAACTACAAACAAACTCAGAAGATCTTATCACTTTGCGTGTTCCAAAGAACAAAAGACTGCTGACAGGAAGCTTCCTCAAATCCTTCAGTCTAACGTACACCAAAGCCGTGAGACAACAGTCATCTCCTTGTCCTTATTCAAATTGGAGATACAAATACAAGATGAAGCTCTGAAGACATCAACGAAGAGAATTTGATTTCTGATTCAAGGGCGGCTAGATCTCTGCAGCTCTCATGTCTTCGAAAGTTCTCTAGAGCAAAAAATTCACTCTTTTCATCTTCGCTCTTAGCTCCCTGTGCTGTGTGAAGAAAACAAAAGGAAGAGCTAGTTTAGTTCTGAGAGAGTGCACTCTGTGTAGATCTTTGACTCTCAGTGCTTGTAGCTTCAGATTGAGTTTTTGTAAAAGCTTGATCTAGGGGCTAGTCATTTTCTTTCAAGAATTTCCTGTGTTATTCCCTTCGTGTGTGAAGGAAGACCTGGTGGTTTCCAGGGTGGTGTTTTTCCCTTCAGAAGTAAAGGAAGACCTGGTGGTACCAGGGTGTTGTGTTCCCTTCAGGGGTGAAGGAAGACCAGCTGAGCTGGGTGGTTGTTGTTTGTCCATAGGGGGACTGTACCCTAGTTAGTGAAATCTTGAGGGTTGCTCAGGGACTGGACGTAGGACTCCTAAGGAGAGGAGATCCGAACCAGGATAAATTTCTGTGTTGTGTGATTTTTCTTTGTGTGATTGCTGTTTTTACTAACCATTACTAATCCCTTTCAAGAATCTTTATGTTTGTTTTGAGTTCAGATTTTATCAGCTAGGATTATTTTAAAGACCCATTCACCCCCCCTCTGGGTTAGCCAACCGGGCAACAAGGCCGACCCTTTAAATCCCCTAGGGTTGCGAGGTTGACTCCACAAAAGTGGAGACGTCCTCGTTTATGAAGAGGTCGACCTCAGAAGTCTTATGGGGCCGACCTCACTTCATACATAGGCAAATTACATAGAGTTTTCAGAAATAATGTCGATCCAGCAGAAGGCCGGATCGACTCAAGGCTTCTCTAAAAAGACAAGAAGCACAAGGACTTTGGGTTAGTTAAAATTTGAGATGGGCAATTAATGTGAATATTTATGAAGAAGGTGAAAATATCAGTATAGGTGAGAGTTCGCAGCACAGGTAGGACATCACCTGGACAGAGGCTTAGTTCGAGGACGTCGTTCAGCAGCTGTCTCCCTATTTTGAGTAGCCTTCCCCCTCGGGGTATGCCCCTTAAGGGTTTGTATTCCCTTTTAGACAAATAAATACTAGCATAGTCCGCATCAGTGTAACCCACCAAGTAAAGTAACATCCTTTGGGATACCATAAGTCAAAATCATTAAGGAAGCAAGATATCAAAAAGCTTAGCATGATATGCTTACCAAGTTCAATATCATTTACAAGCAATTAAATGGAGAAGAGATCATATCATACCTCGAAATTTAGCTTAGCGTTGATAAGCTTACCAAGTTCATCATTATCCAAATTTTTTGTGGTCAACATGGGCTTCAAGATCTCAGGCATTGTCATTACGCCAAAACTCAAGTTGTTGTGTAAGGATACCATCCTTCCTTATAACCCACCACAGGGTACACTCCCCCTACTGGACAACTTAGCAACACCTGCAGGCAGGTCCACACCCGGACCTTGGCATGACTTGGCCAACCCAGGCTCCGCCACACTCTGTTAAGCAAATAAACCTTATAAAACATTTTATTTCTCTATGAGTAGGGCTATAAATGGATCCAGATATTGTTTGAATCTAATTTGTAGTGGCGACAGCAACATCGACAAGGGTGATCCTACATCTGATATCTTTTTGGTATTGTTGTAGCTACATCGATCGAAATGTTAGTGAATGTAAATGTAATAAAACTTTTTTTAAAAAAATATTATATTTTATTTTCAAAAAAATCAAATTGCTAATATTCAAAATTATTAATATTTAATTACTAAATATAATATTCTCTCCCTTCACCCCGAAACAGTCCGCGCTTCTCCTCCCCCCCCCCCCCTCATGAAAAAAATGGCGGCATTTTAAACCCCACCCTCCCCTCCCCCCTTGAAACACCCCACGGCAAGGGACCCCCTGCCATCGCCTCCGAGCTGCTGCTGACCCCACACCGCCAGAGCACCGCCGCTGGGAGCCTTCAACTGCCACCTCCGTAGGTATGTGACTCTGCATTCGGCTCTGCCTCCTCCTCCTCTTACTGTCTATTCTTTCTCTGCTCCCCCCACCAGAACCAAAGGGGGTGAACCCCCCTCTGACACCTTTTCCTCTTCCCCACGCAGGCCCCATTGTAGCGGGGAGCAGCCCCTTGCCGCCGCCTCCTCCTCCTGTCTACTATTTCTCTGCTCCCCCCACCAGAACCTCAATGGCTTGCCTCTCCTTTGCCTCATCACCTTTGATTGCATAGCCATCTTAAGAGCTGATCCATATTAAGAGCTCACTTGGTCATCTATGTTATGTTTAAATGTGGCATCCCTCCAAAATGGAAGTTGCACTATCATCGTAAACTCGTAATTGCAAAGAAAATGATGGAGTATGTATATAACTGCACTACACTGACGTGAACACATTACATTTTTCTCTTTACAAGTTGGCACTTAAAGCCAGATGCAGGAATAAATATTTGTCTTGTTGATTCTAACTGTGAAGAGGACTTCAGAAGAAAGCATGCAGGGTGTTGTTCATTGTCTAGAAGCCACATACCGAAAGGGAAACAAAGACTTTGCCTAACTGTACAACAGGATTGTCTAGGGATTTGATTTCTTCTTTTTGTTCCATTTTCCTCTTTTCTTTATAGTCTATGCTCCCCTCATCCGACCATCACCTTTCCTATATATCAAATATTGCTACCTAAAACACCCAAACTAAGAATTATAAGTGATTCACTGTAGCACGTGGCATAATCAAACCATAAGCACTACCTTCTGCAAAAAAGCTAGCTGGAAAAGAATTGGTTTCTTACCCGTCCACAAATTGGACAAGTGTGGTTTCTCTCTGCACACTCTAAGTATGCAATGGAAATGGTGATGATGCTGACATTGAATAAGAAGCTTTGGGTCTCTCTTCACTATAACCTGCCGCAAGGAGAACATCAAAAGGGTTAAAGAAGGGAAGTGTGTGAACGGAAATGTCAATAGCACATGCAAAGCATGAAGTACAAGGGTTCTATGTTTAGTTGATTGAAAATATTCCTAATTGTTCCTTTATCCATCCAAATAAATATCATATGATCTTTAGATTTTTGTCAGCAAGATCACTAACAAGTGACAATCCTGGCTTCTGTAGTAGAAAACTTGGCCTACCCAACGGTGACCCCGACTTAGCTAGGATTTGATTCTTGATGTGATTCAGTCAAACTTTGTGAGTCAAAATTCAATTTGTTCTGTGATTTCTTTTTCTTATTTTATGGATTTTGGCCTTTCTATAAACAATCTTGGGTATATAATGAAGGTCCACAAGAATGATACTGCAACTTATTCCGCTCATCTTGAGATAGTCGAGTCTTTGATAAATTCATATTAGGTGTCAAATACTGAAGAAGAGACATATATGTTGGTTAAATGGGTGTTAAAGGTTGACATTGTTGAAACCAATTTTTTTCCAGTGGGTAAGTTAACCAAATCATCTCTATAATAGGTAATGAATGGAAGACATGATCAACAAAAAAATACTATATATGTTTCATGTGCACTTCAGACACAAGCTAAGATGTTTATCATTTGATTGATTACATTGTTCCCTAGTCGCTTTTCCAAGTTTTACTTGCAATATCAACTTTAAACAAACCCTATGGGTGTTTTATTTCAACAACTGTGCTTAATAATTATGAAATATACATAGAATTTCATTTCCATGATCATGATGCTCGATCTCATCTTGTAACGCCCCTCTTAGACCCAGTATAGTTACACCAACTCACATTGGATCTAATAGAGGTATTACAGTGGAACGAATCCAACAATTACAATACAAGTTGAAATATACACAAATAACTATTCAATTCCAATGATAATTGACAGACAGAATATGGAATTAAACACTTGCAATCAACATTTCTTCAAAAGTAAATCTAATGCATAAAAAGGTAACAATGGTCCAAAGTTTATTACAATTCAATGACTAGCTGCATAAAGGAAATTACAAAACATCCTCACATACAAGAATCACTCTAAACTCTCTATGACAAGCTAAGTCTCCACGTCCTCCCACTCTGAGTCAGTTTGCACTAACTCCTCCGTATCCTCTGGCTCTCCTGAAATGTTAGGCAAGTATTAGTCTACAAGATATTAGCAGTATATTAGGTTTAAAACAAGGTAGTACATTAGCATTCCATTCATTGATATCATATACTTTTCCTTACTATATAGTTCTAAGTCCATTGGCAATCATTCATTTCATAGTGATTCTAACTATTATGGAAAAAAAACATGTTTTGTATGTAACATGGAATCACTTATTCATGGAATCTATTCGATGTCATGTGACCTACAACAATTCTCATGTATCAATTTCTCACTTATACATGCATTATTCTTGTACATAACAATTTTTCATGTAGAAATATTAAAACATTGACATGTAGCATGAAATCCTTTGAACAAGTTCACATGTAGGAATGTAAGCATATAACATGTAGTATGTAGCATGTAGAACATGTAGATATGTAACTTGTAGCATGTAACATGTAGCATGTAGACATATAACTTGTAGCATGTATTCATTTTCATATAGTTGCGAAGACATAGCCCACACTAAATTAGAGATCAGTAGTCATTTAACATTCACTTATCACCTAGGCAATGCGTTGATGAAGTCATAGTATTTGCGCTAAACCGGGGAAAGTCCTTCCCACCTTGGCCAGTAGAACAAGTCTACCTCCAGGATTTCAATCCGTTGCCCACGGATTCATTTATTTACATGTAGGTGAACCATTACCATAGGGGCATCTACGGTGTAGTTTCTTGTAGGAATATCTAAGATAGCAATGTCTTATTGGCATCATTGATATAATGCGTACATTAACTTGTATAATATATAATGACATTTCATTTTATATTATTTTAACATGTGTTAATGCAATTTTTTAAAGTACAACACTTTCAGTTTTGAAATTCTATTTACTGTACAACAGATTCCTATCATGATACTAATATTCATTCTTGCATTTACATTCATATTTATTCAATTCTATGTGTAATATATTGTTCAGAAATTCATAACAGAACGTACACATGTCTGAAAATTCTGAAATTTTAACAGAAATTCGAAATCAGGAATTACAATGCACATGCCAAATTTTATAATTTTCTGATTTTTGCAACTATTTTTCATGAAATTAACTCTATTAATTCAACTAACTAACATGGTTTAATATTGAGAAAAGCTCACAATTTTCATAAGGAACACGGATTACTGACATATTATATCTATTGTAGTAATTTAGACATCAATCAACATGCTCTCTTTTAAATCATTGTACTTATCTTTTACTAACTTAACATTGATCGTTGCCATGTAATTATGCAAGTTCATCAATACATATATATAACCTGTACATTATAGTAACAGACAATCCAAAACAATAACATGCTCTAATATTACATGGATGAAATGCATAAATTCATAAATTATACATTTAAACAAATTCACTCAGATTTCTGGAAATACATGATTCTGTTAAACTTGACGTCAATTGGTATGACGTTTACTGTAGTAGACGTCCACATACGATGTCGTCAAGTAATTATAGACGGCGGCACATAGCGCCGTTAACACAAACTGACGGCGAAACATAGCACCGTTTACATATAGTAAGGACAGAAAAATACATATAATTCGGATGAACTAAACGGCAGTCGATATTGCCGTTTACAAGATATAGACGGCAATACCCGGGACGTCTAGTTCTAAGACAAAGAAAACCTGCATGAAATAACGGCGTTTCTAACCCTTCCCATAGGTTGTTTTCATGTTTTAAAATACTGAAAAATGTTAGATACGTAATATAACATATCCTAAACTAGTCCCCCATGCAACTTGCCTTAATCCCTCCCGATGGAGTGTCGAATCCGAGCTCGAAGAAGCCCGTCTCGCCAGGAGACAGTTCTTCCCTCCGTCTTCAAGCGATCCAAAACCTCCTCCGAGGTAGTTCCTCCTCCTCTGCCTGATAGCCTTTGGTTATGAAGTCTTATGCATCTCCTCGGTGTAGAAGTCTCCGAACCGCATGAACCAGCACCAGATCGCTATGCAAAATCCCTTCCTCGGCCCTTTTTTTTCTCCTCCAGAACCAGAGCAAAACCTCTTCTATCTACGAGATCTGGTCTTATAAAGACCTCTCAAGCAAAGGCCAAACCTAATCTTGACCCTCGGATCTAAACCTCGGATCAGCTCATTAAAACCTCCCGAAACGGCCGATCTCCTTATTCCGGGACGGAAAGCTTAAAAACAGGCAAGTCATTTAATGTCAACATAGGTTGCCGTCTTCCCCCAATATAATCGCCATCGATGATGTCATTGATAGTCTTGCCCATAATTAAATAATTCAGAAAAATATTAAACGTCAATACATGTTGTCGTTAACACCATATAAACGACATACAATGTTGCCACTTACAAGTTTTAACGTCAACGATCTGGATGCCTAGTTCTACACAGAACAGCATCCAATATGCAGAAATAAACACACAATGTACAAAATAAATTCAATGAAATTCTAGGGTACTACATCCTCTCTACCTAAAAAATCTTCGTCCTCGAAGATTGAGTTAAGTTACTCACCGAACAAGGACGGATAAAGCTTCTTCATTCTTTCTTCAAGATCCCACGTTGCCTCTTCACGTGAGAAGTTACTCCTTAGAATCTTCACAAATGGAATGGACTTTGATCTTAATTCTTGCACATTCCTATCCAGAATCTCCACAGGTTGCTCAGAATAAGACAAATCTGGCTGCAACTGAATCGGCTCATAACTGATCACATAGCCGGATCTCTAACATACTGCCTCAACATGGATACATGAAATACTGGATGCACCGCTGCTACAGATGGTGGTAAAGCTAACTGGTATGCCACATTCCCAATCTTCTTCAGAATTTCAAAGGGTCCAATAAATCTCGGGTTCAGCTTACCCCTCTTTCCGAATCTTACTACACCTCTGGTTGGCGAAACCTTAAGGAAAACATGGTCTCCAACCTCGAATGCCAAATCCTTCCTTCTTGCATCTGCATAACTCTTTTGACGATCCTGAGCCGCCTTTATTCTCTGCACAATCATCTGAATCTTTGCTGAGGTCTCTTGCACTACTTCAGGTTCAACCAGATGTCGATCTCCTGACTCCTCCCAACACAATGGGGATCTACAGAGTCTCCCGTACAAAGCTTCAAAAGGTGCCATACCTATGCTCGAATGGAATCTGTTATTATAAGCAAATTCCACAAGAGATAGATGGCACACCCAATCACCTTTCCATTCTAAAACACAAGCTCGAAGCATATCTTCCAACGTCTGAATAGTCCTCTCGGACTGTCCATCCGTTTGCGAATGAAATGCCGAACTCAACTTCAACTGACTGCCAAAAGCCTGCTGCAAACTCTGCCAAAACCTAGAAGTGAATCTCAGATCACGATATGAGATAATCGACTTCGGAATCCCATGCAGCTTCACAATACTATTAATATACAGTCTGGCCAAGCTCTCAACGGACTGCTTCTTTTTCATGGCAAGGAAATGAGCACTCTTCAAAACTCTATCAACGATCACCCAAATGGAATCATTTCCTCTAGCCGATCTAGGCAATCGGATACAAAGTCCATGGTCACTTGCTCCCACTTCCACTGAGGGATATCTAACCTCTGCATCAAACCTGAAGGTCGCTGACGCTCCGCCTTCACTTGCTGACAAATCAGACACTTTCCCACAACATCAGCCACATCTCGCTTCATGCCAGACCACCAGAAAGAACGCTTCAGATCCTTGTACATCTTCCCACTGCCTGGGTGAATAGAGAACTGAGATCTATGCGCCTCCTCCAAAATTTCCTTTCTCAGATTAACATTATTAGGGACACATACCCTAAGATTCAAGCGAATCACATCATCTTCATCTCTGGTAATTCCGCTTTTTCCAACCAACTCCTGCAACAACGGATCATCTTTCTGCAACACAATGACCCGATCAAGAATAGAAGATCTCAAAGACAACTGCGCCATGAACAAGTTACACAATTGAGGTTCTAGAACAGCCAAAGAACTTGAAACGTCATCTAGCATCTTCCATTCTTGCCTCATCATCTGCCTTTTCCTGCTCAACGCATCTGCCACTACATTGGCCTTCCCTGGATGGTAAGGCAGTTCAAAATCATAGTCTTTCATGAATTCTATCCACCTCCGCTGCCTCAGATTCAACTCCTTCTGCGAGAACAAGTATTTGAGACTCTTGTGGTCTGAGAAGAGCTCAAATCTAACTCCATATAGATAGTGCCTCCAAATTTTCAAAGCATGGACCACAGCTGCTAACTCCAAGTCATGGTTGGGTAGTTGCGCTCATGCTCCTTAAGTTGCCTAGAAGCATACGCCACAACTCGACCACCCTGCATCAGAACACAACCAAGCCCAATCCTCGAAGCATCTCTGTAGATAGAGAAAGAATCTACATCATTGGGCAAAACAAGCACTGTCGCTGAGGTCAGACGAGCCTTTAATTCCTAGAACGCCTTTTCACAAGCCTCTGACCACTCAAACTTGACTCCTTTCCTTGTCAACCTCGTCAAAGTCGCCGCAATAGAGAAAAAACCCTTCGATGAATCTCCTATAGTAGCCGCCAAGCCGAGAAAACTCCTGATGTCAGCTGAAGATCTCGGTGTTTCCCAATCAAGAACAGCTTCCACCTTAGCTAGATCTACAGACACACCTTCTCCCGATATAACATGACCCAAGAAATGGACTTCTTTCATCCAGAAGTTGCACTTGCTGAATTTAGCATACAGCTTATGCTCCCTCAGGACACCCAACACAATCTTCAGATGCTCTCTATGAGTCTTTTCATCGGGCGAATAACTCAACATATCATCAATGAAGACTACCACAAAAGAATCTAGATACTTCCGAAAAACTCTATTCATCAAATCCATAAAAATGCTGGAGCATTTGTCAAACCAAAGGGTAAGACAGGAACTCATAATGGCCATATCTTGTCCTAAAATCCGTCTTAGCAGAATCTTCCGCTTAATTCAGAGTTGATGATAGCCAGAACGAAGATCAATCTTAGAGAATACAGAAGCTCCTCGCAACTGATCAAACAAGTCATCAATACGAGGTAAAGGGTACTTGTTCTTAACAGTTACCTGGTTGAGCTTACGGTAATCTATGCACAACCTCATCGATCCATCCTTCTTCTTCACAAAAAGAACAGGAGCTCCCCATGGCGAAACGCTCGTCGGATGAAGCCCTTATCTAGTAATTCCTGCAGCTGCTTCCTCAACTCTGCCAATTCTGCTGGCGCCATGCGATAAGGTGCAATGGAAATAGGTGCTGTGCCGGGTACAAGCTCAATGCCAAACTCTAACTCCCTTGCAGGTGGCAAACCCAACAAATCTTCAGGAAAGACATCGCTGAAATCTCTGACCACCTCAATATTAGACAGATAGAACCTTCTTTGAATCCTCGGTCACAACCACACTAGCCAGAAAACCGGAACAACCCTTGCTCAACATCCGTCGCCTTCAAAGCCGAAATCACAAACTTACCCGACATGATCTTGGGCAAAGGGTGAACAAACTCCTCCTTTCCAGGAATCCGGAAAACAATAAGCTTCCGCCGACAATCCATCAGAGCATAATGCTCCTCGAGCCAATCAAAGCCCAAGATAGTATCATAATCCTTCATCTTCAGCAAATAGAAATTACCAGGCAAAACTTGCTCCTCAATGCACACAGAAAGCGACGAAAAACACTGCTCGGTCAGATAGTTCCTGCTGGAGTATGCACAGACAAGGGAACCTCCAACTTTTCCGGAACTAGACCATTCTCCTTAATCAAGACCTTGGCAAATCTCTTGGAAACAAAACTATGCGTGGCACCGGTATCAAATAAGACTCTAGCATGCATTCCCATAATTAGAATTGTACCTTCAGTGACGTGCTCTGCCAACTCTGCCTCGTCTCTCGCCAAGGCGAACACTCGAGCCGGAGCCCTCAGTCTCCATGCTGCTCTCGGTGCCGATCTCGCTGCTGCTGGTGCTGCTGCCGCTGCAGTCTGCTGCGCCATCTTCAGACAGTCTCTGATCTTGTGGTTCTTGTCACCACATCTCAAGCATCTCCCGGAAGTCACCCAACACACCTCGCCTCCATGACACTTCCCGCACTAGGTACACCCTGGCTTCTCTTCAATTATACCTCCGCCTGGAGTCGGTGCCGCTGCTCTCGCTGGAACCACTGCTCTCTGCTGAAAAGTTGGGGTCTTCTTCTTCTTATCTTGCCGCTGGAACGCTGATGCTGGCCTCTTCAAAGAAGCTCTCTTCTCTTCAAGGTAAACCTCCATCTCTGCCTCCTGCATACAAGCTGCTGACAAAGCTTCCTCCATGGAACGATGTCCTAATGCCACTAGTCTCGTCCTCAGGGACGGCTTCAACCCCATGATAAATTTCTTTACCTTCCTCCGCTCATCTGCCACAATGTGAGGCGCATACTTGGACAGCTCTGCAAATCATTCCTCATACTCAAGTACACTCATTGACCCCTGGGTCAACGTCAAAAACTCCTGCTCCATGCGGTCCTGCACGTGCTCTGGAATATACTTCGCCTTGAACAAGCAGACGAATTCAGTCCATGCAACCTCCATAGCACCATCTTCAAACTGTGTGCATAGTACAGAGGACCACCACACGTCGGCACGCTCCTGTAAAAGAAGGTAAGTACATCTAAGATATATTCCAAACAATACCCATAAGCTCCTTAAAATCTATCTTTACCTGCAGCATATAAGTAGCTAAGGTCACTCTCTCCTCTTCCGCACAACGAAGGGCACGAAAGATCTTCTCTGTCTCTCTAATCCAACTCTCCGCAAGAATGGGATCACTCTCTCCCTTAAAGAAAGGTAGGGTCATCCTCCTGAATCTTTCCATCATAGGCACTCCTCCAAAAACTGCTCCTGAGCAGGTGCCGTGCCTACAATCCAAAACATCCCTTAGATAACAACTCTTCAGTTAACACCTTGAATAATTCTTGCAGCTACCGACTGAACCTGCACCTGCGCCTGCAATGCCGCTGTAGTCTGAGCCTGAGTCTGCATCGCATGCACCAATCCTTGCATCAATGCTCCGTAGTCTACAGGTGGTGGTGGGGGTGGCAAAGGTACACCAGTCTGGTCCTGAGCCTACTGTGCTGGAGCCTACTGATCACCTGCTGACTCATCACCTCGAGCCGGGCCAGCTCCTCTACGTCCACGAGTTGCCATAGTCTGCAAAATAAGCATCCTATTTAATAACCTATTATTCTACATAACTTGGACTAATTCTTTATGCAGACTTGAAATATGAATACAAAACTGATATTCTATTTATGTACATGTTCAACCTGGATCTCTCTGATACCAATCTCTGTAACGCCCCTCTTAGACCCAGTACAGTTACACCAACTCACATTGGATCTAATAGAGGTATTACAGTGGAACGAATCCAACAATTACAATACAGGTTGAAATATACACAAATAACTATTCAATTCCAATGATAATTGACAGAATATGGAATTAAACACTTGCAATCAGCATTTATTCAAAAGTAAATCTAATGCATAAAAAGGTAACAATGGTCCAAAGTTATTACAATTCAATGATAGCTGCATAAAGGAAATACATAAGATCCTCACATACAAGATCACTCTAAACTCTCTATGACAAGCTAAGTCTCCACGTCCTCCCGCTCTGAGTCAGTTTGCACTAACTTCTCCGTATCCTCTGGCTCTCCTGAAATGTTAGGCAAGTATGAGTCTACAAGACCTAGCAAATCACATGAAAGACAGTTCAAGATATTAGCAGTATATTAGGTTAAAACATGGTAGTACATTAGCATTCCATTCATTGATATCATATACTTTTCTTACTACATAGTTCTAAGTCCATTGGCAATCATTCATTTCATAGTGATTCTAACTATTATGGAAATAAAACATGTTTGTATGTAACATGGAATCACTTATTCATGGAATCTATTCGATGTCATGTGACCTACAACAATTCTCATGTATCAATTTCTCATTATACATGCACTATTCTTTTACATAACAATTTTCATGTAGTAATATTAAAACATTGACATGTAGCATGAAATCCTTTGAACAAGTTCACATGTAGGAATGTAAGCATATAAATGTAGTATGTAGCATGTAGAACAGGTAGACATGTAACTTGTATCATGTGAATGTGTAGCATGTAGACATAAACTTGTAGTATGTAATCATTTTCATATAGTTGCCAAAACATAGCCTACACTAAATTAGAGATCAGTAGTCATTTAACATTCACTTATCACCTAGGCAATGCGCGGTGATGAAGTCATAGTATTTGCGCAAAACCAGGGAAAGTCCTTCCCACCTTGGCCAGTAGAACAAGTCTACCTCCAGGATTTCAATCCGTTGCCCACGGATTCATTTATTTACATGTAGGTGAACTATTACCATAGGGGCATCTACGGTGTTGTTCCTTGTAGGAATCTGTAAGATAGCAATGTCTTATTGGCATCATTGATATAATGCGTACCATAACATGTATAATATATCTGACATTTCATTCATATATTTTAACATGTTTAATGCAATATTTCAAAGTACAACACTTTCAGTTCTGAAATTCTATTTACTGTACAATAGATCCTATCATGATACTAATATTCATTCTTGCATTACATTCATATTATTCAATTCTATGTGTAATATATGTTCAGAAATTCATAACAGAACGTACACATGTCTTAAAATCTGAAATATTAACAGAAATTCGAAATCAGAAATTACAATGCACATGCCAAATTTCTAATTTTCTGATTCTGCAACTATTTTCATGAAATTAACTCTATTAATTCAACTAACTAACATGGGTTAATATTGAGAAAACTCACAATTTTCATATGGAACAGGGATTACTGACATATTATACACTACAAAAAATGACCTATAGCTTCGCATAATAACCGTAGGTATATGCCACAAAACCGAAGGTAAAACTATTTACCTACGGAACTCGCTACGGTTTGAATCCGACACGCATGCGCCCGTGACTAAAGGCTATACCCACAGAAAAATAATCGTAGGTATATATCGGGTTATTCATACAATATAACCGTAGGTAAAGAGTTATATAAATCATAGGTATTGATATCTATACTTATGGTTTATAACCGTAGTTATATATTTTCAGACGATTATAAATAAATGTAAGTATAGATATCATCTATACTGATTGTTTCATAACCGTAGTAATACCATTTTTTTGGGATGATAAATTTTACAATATATATACTTACGGGTTTAAATTATTGTATGTAATGATATTTAATCATGAATATGAAAAACCGTAGGTGTTAATTTTTTTTTTTTTTTTTGCATGTATAAACTAAATACTGTAAACATGAAATACAGATATATTAACATGGCTAAAATAAAACTGAAATCCATATCCACTCTCATCTGCATCACATAGGCAAAAAACATTAAAATCCATAATATTCACATTCACATCCATAACATTCTCATGTCCACTCAAATATCCAACATTATAAAAATCATAATATCATCTGCACCAGGTAAAATAGGGGCTGCCTGCACATCATATCAAATTCACATTCACATCCATAACATTCACATGTCCACTCAAATATCCAGCATTAATAAAAATCATAATATCATCTGCACCAGGTAAAATAAGGGCTGCCTGCACATCATATCAAATTCACATTCACATCCATAACATTCACATGTCCACTCAAATATCCAGCATTAATAAAAATCATAATATCATCTGCACCAGGTAAAATAGGGATTGCCTGCGCATCATATCAAATCTCTTTTCTATTCTTTTTGGATGATTGCTTTGCTTACAGAAGATGGAGATAACAATGAGAACCCTTCGCCAAAAATTTACACAGATCTCCCGTTGTGGAACAATGGGAAACTCCCTCATTATCCCCCCTGACGATGAACTTGAGCGAAGATACTTGAGAAAACAGAGGCAACAAGCCATGAAACCGTAATGGTCAAACAGCATGGGGGGAGCCCAAAAAGCAAATGCCAAATGTGGCTCTGATGCTATGTTAAAGGCCTAAATTCAACACCCAAAACGAAGACATCAGGTTGTAAAGGGGAAGATATCCGATGTAAGACTAAACCTCAACATATTAAAAAACCATACTCAGTTAACTGGTGTCGAAGGTGTGCTGTCCAGGTGAAAATAGTTGTGCTCAGACAAGAGGACAAGAAGCTTTCTACACAAAGGCTATACAAGTCAACAGAAACTTAAAATCGAACTGCTAGCTAGCTAGTCCTAAAACTTATGACTATATTCATATTTAAATTCAAGAAGTCAATGTTCTTCTTAATAATGTTGCATCATCTTATTCTGAACTCTTTTATCAATATTCTTTTGCCTGTTCGTCAATTTTTTTTTTCAGGTCTCCCTTGTTGAGTAACAAAACATAATTCTTAGGACACTTGGTAAGGAGACAATGCAACGGTGTTGGGAGCTGAACAGAGGGGGCTATGAACAACCAGGAGCAGCATTTCAAGAGCATTGTCTGAAATGCTCAAAACATTTTACATGAACTAAGAATTTTGAGTTAAGAACCAGAAACTTTTTTTGGGGGGGGGGGGGGGAATTGTGAAGAACCTGGTGTTAGCATTCAGAACATGAGGGGGGGGGAAATGCATTCAGTGAATTATGATAAATATTTTTAATTCTTACCTGTAAGTAGGTGACCCCATTCAATTCTAGTTGGGAGGATTTAACAGGTGAGTTGGTGGTCCCCTGTTCATCTCACCAAGGAGGGCACAGTAAAGACAGATTCCCCATCACTGCTGTTATGTGGTAGCATCATCCCCCTGGGAATAGGGAAGGAAAGAGTAAACATTCTGTGAGAGAAAGCAGAAGCCAATCCTGGAAACAGAGTTCACCCATGGGGCTCAGAAACAGAAACCATATTGTAGAGACAGACCTCTGAGATGTTCAGCTTTTGCAGGTAGCAAAAAGATATCTTAGAAGGGGAATCACTCAGTGCTCAGAAACCAATGGCAGACCTTTAAAATGTTTTCTTGGCAAAACATGGACACTGAGACTGCAGATATAATAAAAAAAATCCTTGCTAAAACCAACAATTATACTCAAGCAAGTGAAGAAAAGGCAACAGATACATGTTCAGACTCCTGCAACATGTCAGAGACATCAGCTCAGGCAGCACATGAAGCACATGAGTGTTCACAGAAGGTCACCTTACAGAACTATGGAAGAATTGCCTGGGCATGATATGTTATGCTATGACTATTTCCCAAGCATCACACAAAAAATGTGAGCAAGAAACAGAAAATAAAGCACATCTTGATGATGCAATCCAATAACTGGATGGACAACAGATAAAATCTTCCTTGCCTGTGTTATTAAAGCAAGTGTGTCCATATACAAAGATCTGAGATGCATCCATACATACATGGCCTCTGTATATTAAGCAAGTGTGTCCATATACAAGCACATGACCTCCATATACAAAATAAAAAGTCATGACAAAAAAAAGGCCACGTGTGTATTCCAAAATAAAAAGTCTACTTTAAAAAAAGTTAAGTGTATCTCAAAATAAAAAGTCTATATCGACAAAAAGGGCCAGTGTATCTCAAAATAAAAACCTCCTCTAGCAATGTTCATGCATATAGTCAACATGAAGTCCAAACTGAGCAGCATCATAGATGGACCATAACCTGAAAAAAAAAATCATACAAGGCTAAAAGTTACAAAATTGAAGACATAGAAAGAAATGTTAAATTGGAAGAAATATTTAACTACTTACATAGTCCTTTAACCATAAAATGTGGCTTCCCAGAGCATCACTCAACCTTTTCCTAAATTGATCCTTAACAAATAATGATGTGTTTGGCCTTTGAGCATGGGTGATTGATACCTCACAGTACTCACTGCCCATTTTGCGGCCCATGACTTCCTTCTCAATTTCTGTGCTGATGAGGATTCCATCAGCTACATGTTGCATGTCAATGTCAACTAAACGAACACGTTTTCCAATCAACTGTAACACATTATGCAAAAAATCAAAGGCTGGAGCTGGGGAAATCAAAGGCAGTAGACCAAGTCAAGTAGATGGACAAATTAATCTGATGTAATAAAAAGCATTTATCATCAACTGACAACAGCCCAAAATTACTGGTATAAATAAAGAAAAGAGAACTAAAAACGAATCACAATTATGCAAGTTGAGATAAGTAGATTGCACAAAGAATTTTCACTCTCAGTGATTAAAATGATACTAGTCCACATTTCAGCCATTTTGACTCTCTAAAACAAATGATCTCTTGTTTATCAAGTTGAAAAGCATAGTAGACAATCAGAATCACACGGCATTAATATGCAAATTTTCTTTTCCAATATGTCGTCTCTTGTCTGCACCTTTGTTCATCCAAAATAACCAACTGAAACATTAATCTTTAAGGAGCATCAGCTTTCCATACACGAGTCTGTACTCTCATCAGTTAAATGATTCTTTCTCCCGTAAATCAGGTCCAATCTGCCTGCTGTCAGAGAAACCAAAGTGGCTAGGGTCCTTTTATTCTATTTCTCAAATTAATACATATGGAATGGGTCATAGTCTAACAAGATATAAGTTATCCACCTATCAATTTGCCAAGTTCCAAGAACCTTACACCTTTTCCACCCGACAATAGTCCAGATATTTTGTCAATGTCAGGAAGCACAAAAAAACACAGGAAGCACAAAAAAAACACCATACAAGTTTTAGGGACTGTAGACTTTTCTATTAGGGAGAACTCCCATCTGGCTATCTCTGGTTCCACCTATATCACTTGAAACTGACGAAGTCACCCATAAAACTGCTGCACCATTGACGAAATGTCATGGCCACTTTCCCAGAAGAATCTTAATATTTTGAAGGCTTCCAAGTCCTTACACCCCAACTCCTGCCAGCTCCTCTCTCCTGCAGGCTTAGGCTTAGATACTTAAGGCATGGTTTAGGGTTTCCTTTCTGTTTCACAATGTTAACAATTAAACTTTTCAAACACATGAAGAAAAGAAATTGTGAAGACAGACAAGAAGAGCACTGAAAGCAGCATACCATTTCTTCACGCATGCCCTGCAGAAGATCACCTTCTGGCAGTTTGAGAATGTATAAGTATAACTTGAAAAAGTAATAAAAGTTGACTATACCTTGCTTATATCTCCACAATCTGTAATGCATTTCACATCTTCATCTACAGCTTGTCCCTCAACTGCACTGGTCATATGCACATCCACGTGTGCAGATGGAGCACATTTACCATCATTCGTGGCCTACAACAAAGTGGAACAATTGTCATAAACATATTATGTTGGAAACTTTATGTAAAAAAAAAATGAAACCTTGAAGTTTGTCCAGAAAATCCTATCAAATTCTTCAAAGAAAACCTTAAACAAAAGCAACTGAAATATGCAAACTGAAATAAATATTACCTAAGAATCAAATGGACAATTACGATTTTCATTTTCATGTAAAAATTATTCCATGAAAAAATATTTTTCAATAAAAATATTTTGCATGCAAACAAATGGACCTTAGTGTTGCCCAATTGGCAGCTACGATCAGATTTTATTTTGTTTCTTTTTTTGACAAAATACAATCAGAATTTAAACAAGCAAAAACACAGAAAGTAAAAAAAAAAAAAAAACTACAGAACACATCTTCTGGAAGTAATTAGTTATCTCTGACACAAACTTCCAATGAAAGAAAGCGTTTTTTATCGTTTGCTCATTTTGAAATCATACGGGATGCAATCTAACAGATTGCACAAATCTGAATATACCAGATCCAAAAGAGAAGAACCAAGCCAAGCCATTTTATGTGCTGCTGCCGTTGGCTCCCACCATTTTGTCCCAGAACTGGCTCCAACCATTGCAAGCTAGCTGTGACATACTCTAGAGATGCTCTCTTTCACACGAGAGGCATCCCCATTCCCTTGTTTTCTCCCTCTTTTTCCTATGATGCAAAACGAGACAATGACGTCTGAGCAATCAAATGTTTGCCAAGAACATTGATGAAATTATGAGGCTGTTCTTTTTAAAGGTAGTAGACAGAATTGGGCCAAGGGAGAAAAATCAGTGTTAAACAGCCTTTTAATCTAATCAATGATGGAATAAGGCTGGTAATACAGCATATCAACCATGAAGAGTTAAAATGGAAAACTGAACCTCTAAAAAGAAGAAAAAAATTAAATAGAAATTGATCAATGTTACAAGCAAAGAAGGATCGGAGATCAGACACGGATCATCCCACGCCGGACCAATCAGATTTGCTGATCAATCCAATCCAGGCTGATCGGACCGATCCTATTTTTTAATAAAAATGTTAAAAAAATCAAAAATAAAAAGTAAAATCATGAAAAAAAATAGAAAATAGTTGTGTTTTGCCCGAAACTTATGTAGGACCTCGGGTAAGCCCTTGGAATTTATTAATTGCAAAGAAAAGGTTACATACATGGGGGGACATGGAACCTTATCCCTACATAAAATGCCAACTGCCTTCAATGTTTTTATATTACTTTGAGCTTCATTATTAACAAGAGCACTCCGCCACTCCGGCGCTCAAACCCTCCGCCAGTCCCCAAACCGATGTGTTTTGATGCATGTCCTGTCTTCCTGATGTGTTTTTTTCTCTCTTTGCACATATTGAAGTGTGTGAAACCTTTGTCATTTGCTGTTATCACTTAACCCTAAGGTGAAGTATACATGTGTCTGGTTTTAATTGATAACTGTAACCATTTTCACAGAGTAGAAGGATTCGGGAGTGGCCACCTAGGAGACCCTCCAAAGGAAAACAAAGAAAAAAACTTTGACTGATATTCAGTTTACCTTTTCTTTGTTTTATTTTTGTAATGATGAGTGATTAAATGTACAATAAAATGTTTCCATGCTAGAACTTGTGTCTTGTCACATCATCATAAACCCTGTTGTTCGGTAAAGAAACATAAAGGTATTTAGGGGCTGCTGTGCCCCATCTGCCTACACTAGATAAAAATCATGTTAAGAAATGTAAGAGAGTTCAAGAGGTTGGAGAGGCAATGGGATATTCACAGATCCACTATATAGATATGTGCAATTGTAATAGAAACCACATTTAAAGAGAAACTGCATGATGGCTGTGCAGTCTATAAGGGGCGGGCGAAATTCAGTTGCCATTTCTGTGTCGTGTTTTGTTTGTGTACTCAATACTCGTGATCCTTTTATGCTTGGGCATGAATGTATGAGTGGTGTATCTTCGCTCAATTGTCTTTTATTAACAGGTAAAATTCATTGAAACTGGATTGATGCAAATGTAACTCAATGAGAGGTGGATGGGCCATTAATTTTAGTGATATTTAGATGACAGAGTAGCACAACACAAGTACAAGAAAAGATTTGCTGGCATGCATTGTCTTGTGATTTCAAGATAGTACTGCAGGCAACACCAGTTCGTTACAACATGTAGCCAGAGAATGGGGCAGGGGTGCTAATGGGATGACTGGATTGTTGGTGTATTGTCTCGTAGAGTTTATGGATGGGACCTGATTTTTTTTGGAGCTACAGAATACACAACAGCAATTGATATGTGGTCTGTAGGCTGTGTGGTAGCGGAGCTCCTCCTCGGTCAGTGGGTATGACTACATCTGGTATGACATTTCCTTATGCCTCCCCTCGCTGTTTAGTGCTTTCTTTTTCAACATATTTATGTAAAGAAAAACAATGTTCACTTAATCATGAAATAGTCATACATACCTGGGATCCCCTAATCATACTCTCCATCTTTGCAATTTCTCAGCCATGGATGTCTCCAACTCCGTCATCCTTTGCATCAAGAGTCTATTCTCACTCCTTAGAGCTTGTTTTGACTCATTCCCCCACATAGAAGTTGGAGTGGGACCTGTGCCCACACCACTCACACGGCCAGGTCTATCCGGGCCTAAGACCTGCGTGTACGTATCATTCCGTGCAGCCACCTGATGTGGTGTAGATTCATCGCTCAGAGGCTGTGCACTTTTCAGAGATTTGAGCTTTTCCTATAAACAAGACAGAGAACATGTTAATTTTCAGAATACATATCCATGGTGCATCATATGCATAGGCTTACAATGACATGTTTTGCAGCTTCATTCGTTGGCTTCCCATCCTTTCGTGTGTGTCTCTTTATGAACAAATCACTACGGTCCAAATCTGGAGACCCTTTCACACGCTGTGAAACAAAAATTTTAGTTAGTTTGTAAAAATTCAACAATGATAAGATTGAACAATGAATTAAAGTTATAAACCTGCTCTTCAGAAATGTCCGCCACGGATCGAGTCCCAGCACAATGGAACCACTTTTGTTTACCCTTATTTTTCCTATTGGTTTCGCTTGAACGCTGCCAGAAGTCAAAATATAATTACAAAAATGAGAAGGAAAATACAGTGACCATTGTTCTCTTAAAATACCTTCCATTCCGAAGATGTCCATTGTTGAACTGCTGCTTTCCATTGGTCGACATCAAGCCGTGGGACATTTGGGTGACTTTGCTGCTTCGCTTTTCCATTGTACTTGAAGTATAATTTGCGGTTCACATATTTCCAAGATCGCCATTTATTATTCACATCTTGGAAGACCCATTTTTTCCTTTCATCAGAGATATCATATTTTCTCTGATCATAACATGAAAACATAATACTTAGAGCCCAAGCAACATAAGTGTAAGAATATAGACTAGTGTCGAAAATATGACCCAAACATGCTTCTGTCAAAAACAACAGGAAAAATAAATTAAAAAATGTGAACTTTCCCAGCAAACTTCCCATTTCCCACCTTTTTGGCTTCTACATGCTCTCCTTGCTCTAGAACTGGTTAAATGTAGAATTAAGCTCGGCAGAGGTCCGCGGACAGTGTGGCAGTTGCAGATAGAAAATCCTATGGTTCGGCAAGTGTACATAAGTATGATATTAGGAAAACTCCAGTCCATATGAGCTGTGGGGGTTGCCTAGGCCTTTGTTTTCTTCCCTCACCACTACAAGCGAGGTATGATATGAGGCAGACCCTTTAAATGAAAAAAAACCAGAATTTTTTGGTGCTTGTGGGGTTTGCATTTTGGAGACTGCTGGTGAGGAGAACCAGACTGCATTTTGGAGACAGGGGCTATCAACCAAAAAGGACTTTAGATATGTGGGCTTTATGCAAGGATCAACTCATAAGATATTCCTGTCATACGCTGTCTTCTCTGGTACCCAAGAAGGAAAACCCACCTGTCCAGATTCCAACTCCTTTTCCTAATGCTCACTACCAAAACCTCACCTGATTATGTCAATGGTGCAAAAACTAGACACTTAATAAGGAGATCATATCTCACAAACCACTTGAAGGAGCACTCAGAAAATAAAAGGTGATGCTGTCCATGCAAAGAATTAAAAGTTAAAACATGAAAAGATAACCTCATTCATCCTGAAAGCCCAAGAGATTTTAGGCACATTATACCAGATAGATAACAAAGCATATGTTGGAAATGTTGGTGAGGTGTGTTCTAATTGTTTTCATGCATTCAATTAGAATCCTCTACATTGCAAACCTTCAGAATCCTCTACCTATGTCATCCTGAATCCAATTTGTGGCATTTCCTTTATATGCTAGCTATCTATTTTCATGCATTCACCATAACACAGCAGGAACACTGCCATTATACAGTCCATTCACTCTTTCTTGGCCTCAAAATTCTCCATTTGGTTTCTATTTTCTCAAATGAATTTCCATGTGATATTGCTCCATCACGTGTAGAGCCTTCCAGATCTGCTTGTTGCCACTCCTGATTAGAAGTGGTCCGGATTTTTCTTCCATAATCTTCCATCTAACATCAGTTATAGAAATTAAGTATATGACATTCTAGTTATTACCATAAATTCAGAGTTAAAGTTGGACATGAGAACATGTTATGTAAAAGCTCTTTTACTGTGTGATATTGTGTTATGTAAAATGAAGAGAAAGGTCATTCATTATTAGCCAAAAGTAAATTGCCTCACATATGAAAAACTAACTCTCAAGCAAAAAAAAAAAACTTGGAACTAAGGTGACTGTCAAATTGCCTCACATATGCGAAGGATCAAACAGAGAAGAAGAGTTTTGTTTAAGCAATTACCTGAACATATGCAAAGACATCATCCTTACATGTTTTGGGCAACTTTCTCCAGTCTTGAAATTGATTGGCATTTTATTTGGATCTCTTGCAATAGTCCCCAAGAATGATCTAAGTGATCGCCCACCTGGCCCGACTGGCTGGCCAATGTCATTCCACGCCACACAAATACGACGACCTTCCTCCATTGCATACACATGATGACAGGTGGTGTAACCACGCTTTCTAGAGGAAGCAGTTTTCACAGGCTTTTGTTCTTCCTCCATTTCCTCTTCTTTCATATCGGGCAACTCAACTTCTGAAGTAACATTATCATTGTTCCGAGCTAGAAATAATCGAACTTCCGCATCAAACTTGTCCACCTCTTCTCTATTGAACCATGCTCCCGTAAGCTTCAAAAATGAAAATCGATATTAGCAGAAGTATTATAAAATAAACATCAATGGCGCACAAGTTTGAAACAAACATACAAAATCTGGATATCCTTCAGAACATGCACTTTTTGATGCATCCCGCATGAACAAATGGATAAATATAGCACGAAGATGCCACATTCCTCACCATTCTTTTGTTGTGGCACCTGTAAAATGAATAAAGATAATTGAGCAAATTATTTATAAAACTTTGTCAAAGAAGCAATTGTTATGAACAAATTATGTATAAAACTTACTTTTGGAACATGCAAAGGATTTGAGCAATAATGTCCTTGTCACTTCTCGTCCAAGTGCTTTGTAAATATCCATAACAAAACTAAGCAAAGATGACAATTTAGAACTAAGTTAGATGAAAACAAAACCAATGTAATAATAACATAATCAATCATAATAGTGTTTACCTTATAATTTGAACTTGAAGACTTCTTGCACCAATAGATAAAGTGAATCAAGAAGCAACATGCATGGTTTTTCAATGTTGGAATCAAAACTTGCTCCAAAGTTGCATAAGATTAGCAGATTCCAATGTCCCCTATTTCACATGAGATTATAAATGTGTAATGGTGTTTGCTTGTCTTACAATAGAAAGAAATTATGCATTCCAATAAAAGACAAATACCATGAGAATATGTATGCTTACCAGCAGACTATTGGCACAAATGTATATCTCTTTGACAAAATATCTGAAGCCTTGGTCATGAGCTCATATTCGTTGTTGGCGCATTCATGTATGCATTGAAGCACAAGCTATCTAAGTATGTGAATGTGTCTCTCACTTCCATTGCTGTACTTTCCCACATATGGCTATAAAAGATGAAATATGTCAGACAATCTGTTAAAAAGTTAAGTGATGTAGACTATAAAATGACACTAACTCAAAATATAATTGAAAGGCCTTAGAATCCAATTTTCCTCCTTCCCTTGTCTTTGACATTAGAGTAGCTTTGCTGCGAGTTCGAGGACCTTCCACTTTACAATCTGCAAATGTCAGCATTCTAGCAATCTTCTTCCCCCTGACATATTCAATGGTTCAAGTTACGAAGTAAACCTTTACATAAACAATATACACATTTCAATGAGATAAAAGTATTAGGCATACATTACAATTGTATGTGATACGCCTCAACAATATTAATCTTTTGAAAAAGCTTGATCCTCACAGTAGTACCTACAAAATATAATGAAATTAGATCAGAAAACTAAATTCAATAAATAAATAAAATAAATGAGACAAGTTACAATTTCAGGCATTCAGAAACCAACACAACCTGCTCATTTTTGGATAGTTTTTAAAGTAACTTCTAACCAATCAACATCATTTCTCTCCCATTGCATGTTTGCCTCATCATCAAACATCATGTTCTGTAGCATTGCCATGTGTTGGGGGCAATATCTAAGATTGCCTCTTTGTCCACGGTTTGCCCATCTTGGACATCAAATAGATCTCTAGGACGGGTCTTCCTAACAACAAACCACCCACTATTTTTAGGATCTTCAACATACCAAACCTGCTCCACTTGTGATGCTAAGACAAAGGGCTCGTTTGTCCTCAACAAATGACTTGGATTAATTAACGTAAACCCTTTATCTTCTTTCACCCCCTTCCTCACATCTATCCAATCACATTTAAATAACAATGTCTTCATTTCCCCGTAGTAATCTAATTGAATTATTTCATTAAGCATCCCATAGTAAGTTATATGTCCATGAATGAGGCTTCCATCACTATTTTGAGTCATAGCAGATAACAGTACACCACTATTTTAAGTTTTCCGATGTTCTTCAACATTTCGGGTGTGAAAACGAAACCCATTTATCAAGCAACCCTTGAATTTTTTCACTGAACTCAAGGGACCGTCTTTCAACCAACGTAATTTTGGTAATAACAATTCGCCCAACTCATCTTGCAACTGTTGCACCTAATAATTATGTCAAAAATCAGTCAGTATGAAGAATAATATTGGCCTTTAAAAAAAATTTCCCAACATCTGCAAGTTTCAGTAACCACTTACTTTTTGTTTGAACCAATGTGGAAATTCTACATTCTGGAGATGTGTTACTCCTTTAGAAAAATATGGTTGTTTACTCTTGACATGTGAAAGGTGTTCCCTACATATTAATAAAGATGAAAGGTGAAATAAGGCAAAGCATACATCAAGGCTAACAATGCCGTCAAAATTACTTGACACAACACTTACTTTATGTAGGGGGCCACTACATCACAATTGAATAGAACATATTGGTGTGCTTGACTACGCTCTCGTTCATCAAGGCTTACATTAACTCCTACACCAAGTGGATGGCCTATTTTTGACAAAATGTCCCAATCACCCTCCAAGGCAATGCCATTGTTATCTTCATTTCGGGCTGGCTTATTAAACCATGTTTCTACATCATCAGAAAGATAACGTGATGCAAAAGTAATAGTTTCTTCAGCTAAATAAACCTCAGCAATACTTCCCTCCGGGCGTGCCTTGTTACGTACATATGACTTCAATCGTGCCAAATATCTACACACAAAATTCTCAATATAAAAAAATGATATAAGTACGTAAAAACCAATAGTCAAAAATAGAAGAGACATAATTAAATACCTCTCAATTGGATACATCCATCGGTAATGTACAGGCCCACCAAGCCTAGCTTCTTCAGGTAAATGAATGAGTAGGTGCACCATAATGTCAAAAAAACTAGGAAGGAAGATCATTTCAAGTCTACATAAAATTGTAGCAATGCGTTCCCCAAGGTGATAAAAATCGTCTCCTGAAGAATTCTTGGAGCACAAGTCTAAAAAGAAATTACATATATCAATGATCGTAGTACTCACTGCTTTTTGCGTCATTCCTCGAGCGGCCACTGGAAGTAGTTGTTGCAAAATCACATGACTGTCATGACTCTTTAACCCCCATATTTTTGCATTGTTCACATCCACATGCCTTGAGATATTTGAAGCATAGCCATCTGGAACTTTTACAGTCTTAAGAGTATGACAAATTACCTGTTTCTCAGCCTTGCTCAAAGTGAAGCATGCTGGGGAGCAGCGTCTTTGTAGGTCCAACAGATTGTGGATGAAGTGATGGCCTAATACCAAGACTTTCTATATCTTGTCGAGCCTTAAGCCCATCTTTGCTTTTACCATCAATTCCCAAAAGTGTACCAAGAATGCTATCACAAAGATTTTTCTCAATATGCATAACATCAAGGTTATGACGCAAGAGTAATGACCTCCAATACGGCAATGTAAAAAAAATGCTTTGCTTCTTCCAATTTAAAGATGTGTTAAACTCAGTGTCATTGGACTGCAACACAACCTTTCCTTTTTCTTTCTTGTTTTTTTGTCTTCTTGAATAACTTTCTCTTATTTTTCAATGTTGCTCCTAATGTCTTTCCCAAAGTGAAGGTGAGATTGTCTACTTGTTTCAGCACTTCATCTCCAGATAGTCTCCTTGGACTTTCTCCCCACTCTTGTTTTCCATCAAACATACGTGACATTGATCGAAACTTATGATTGTTTGGTAACCACCTACGATGTCCATGATAAAATGTTTTCCACTAGCAAATAACCAAGTAGAACATGTGTCCTTATTACATATAGGACAAGCCAATCGACCCTTCGTACTCCATCCAGAAAGACAAGCATATGCTGGAAAATCATTAATGGTCCATAAAATGGCAGCACGCATCTGAAACATTGACCCAGTGACAACATCAAAAGTTTCAACTCCATGCCATAGCATCTGCAACTCCTCTATTAAAGGTTGTAGATATACATCTATATCATTGCCAGGTGCCTTTGGACCAGAGATTAGTAAAGATAAAAATATGTTTGGACTTTTCATGCATTCCCATGGTGGCAAATTATATGGTATCAAGAGCACAGGCCAAGTGCTGTGACTAATTGACATAGTGCTAAAAGGGTTGAATCCATCACTAGCAAGACCAAGCCGTACATTTCTATCCTCCAAACCAAAGCCATCCACAGCATCTAATGTTTTCCAACAAGCAGAGTCTGCAGGGTGACGTAGAATGCCATCTTCACAACGTTGGTCAGAATGCCATCTCATGTTAGATGCAGATTTTGAGCACATATACAACCTTTGCAACCTTGGAATGATTGGAAAATGTCGAAGAATCTTTTTGGTACTTTCCGTCTCTTGTTATCATCATTGTCAATCTTTTCATCAAATTCCCATCTACTTTCTCCGCATCTTGGACAGGACTGAAGTTTCTCATTATCTTTCCAATAAAGCATGCAATCATTGGGACATGAATCAATCTTGTCATACGACATTCCCAAATCATTAATAACTTTTTCACCTCAAAAAATGAATCTGGCAATACGTCTCCATCTGGAAGAACCTCTTTTACCAACTTCAACATCAAGTCAAAAGATTTATTACTCCACTTCCCCATGCACTTAATGTTGAACATCCTGACAATGAAAGAAAGCTTGGTGTGTTTAGTACACCCAGGATATAATGGCTGTTCAGCATCTTTGACTAATATAAAACCTTTTAGTGTTGTCATCTTTATCCTTAACACCTATGCCTGAATCCTGAGCCTGTACATCTTTGCCATCCCAAATGCATCACGTAGCATCTCATGTAAGCCAATATTTGTAATCTCCTCCTCTACTTGTAAATTTGATGGTTCACCATGAAATTTCCAAAACCCTTTGTCTTTATGATTCCATTGAAGTATAAGTGCTCTCTTACTGTCTTCTTATCCAATCTTCTTGTGCAAGCACAATGGAGGCATGGACATTTAATCACGTGATTGTTCGATCTGCCGTCAAATGCAAAGGAAATGAACTCATCTACACCATCATAATACTCTTTTGTGTCCCTACACAAATAGACAGATACATCAAAGTTACTTATTCATTCATCCCCAAGTACTTATGAACAAAGGGATATACATCTCAACAAATACCTTGACATGTCCATCCAACTCCAGTCCATAGCCCTCGTCTATAAATATAAGTGAAACAACTACAAAAATAAAAACCATTAAATAATGTGCTATGTAAACTAGAGTGTACTATGTAGACTTCAGAGCCCCTCCCATTCAACAAAGCAAATGGGCCACAAATCTTACAAGCGCATTATCATTTTCGTCAACAACTAATGTGGATTATCTCATGCTAATTTGAAAGGTGAGCATACTCCAAAAGACTTTTAAGAGAAAATCTCATGCAAATTCATTTACTTATGTTGAAGGAAAAAAAAACATGTTTGGCAAAGAAAGTATCTAACATGTTTTCTTTGATTGCTCTAGAAGACAGCACTTTGGAAGGAGTTAGCTTCACATTTGCATTGGAGATGCAAAATTTTAGCCTACAAGTGTTGTGGAACAAATGCACACTGTTTTCTGGTAAAAACTTCATCACAATTTACCTAAAAAACTATTGTTGCAGTGATCTTTGAGGAAATTTGGAAGGACAGAATGGAACTATATTTGGTAAGTGTTGCCCGTTGGCTAACCCAAGGGGGGGGTGAATGGGTCTTTAAAAGTTTATCTGATAAAAAAACCTGAACTCAACACACATAAAGAGTTCTTGAAAGGGATTAGTAATGTTAGTAAAAACAACAATCACACAAAGAAGACAATCACACAACACACAGATTTATCCTGGTTCGGATCTCCTCTCCTTAGGAGTCCTACGTCCAGTCCCTGAGCAACCCTCAGGATTTCACTAACTGGGGTACAGTCCCCCTATGGACAAAAACAACCACCCAGCTTAGCTGGTCTTCCTTCACCCCTGAAGGGAACACAACACCCTGGTAACACCAGGTCTTCCTTCACACACGAAGGGATAACACCACCTGGAAACCACCAGGTCTTCATTCACACACGAAGGGAATAACACCACCCTGGAAACCACCAGGTCTTCCACACACACGAAGGGAATACACAGAAAATTCTTGAGAGAAAAAGACTAGCCCCTAGATCAAGCTTTTACAAAACTCAATCTGGAGCTACAAGCACTGAGAGACGAAGATCTACACAAAGTGCACTCTCTCAGAACTAAACTAGCTCTTCCTTAATTTTTCTTCTCACAGCACAGGGAGCTAAGAGCCAAGATCGAAAAGACTGAATTTCTGGCTCTAGAGAAAAATTCGAAGACTTGAAAGCTGCAGAGTTCTAGCCGCTCTTCAATATGAATTGAATTCTCTCTTTTTTTTTGTCTTCCGAGCTTCATCTTGTATTTGTATCTCCGATTTTAATGAGGACAAGGAGATGATCGTTGTCTCACAGCTTTGGTGTACGTTAGACTGAAGGTTTTGTGGAAGCTTCCTGTCAACAGTCTTTTGTTCTTTCGAGCACGCAAAGAGATAAGATCTTCTGAGTTGCTTGTAGTTCCTTCTGTGTCCGTTGTTGTAGGATAGTACATCCTTAAGGTTCTGCAAGGTTGAGCTTTAATGGTAGACAGCTATACTATCTCCAGATTGTCAATCAACGTCAAAGCAGATAGACACAAATATAGTAGTAATACTTTATCGTTCTAAAAGATGCATGCAGAGAATACACGAGAATGGAAGATATTTGTGTCCATGCAGAGATACGTTCAGTCTTTATTAAATGCATGGCAGTCAATCAGACGAGATGCGACTTTGACTATTCAACGTAGATTAAATCAAGGAAAACATTTAATTAATGGAAACATGACTTATGCAGTCGTTGTGAAAATCTGATAGAATCGTTATGATCAAGTTGCTGTAGACTGATAAGAAGTCGTTATGATAACTTATGAAATCGTTACCACAACCAAGTCGTTCTATAACAGATGATAAAAGAAATCGTTATGAAACATGGCAAGTCGTTGTAGCTCTCAACGAAATCGTTATGAAACATGGCAAGTCGTTGTAGCTCTCAAACGAAATCGTTATGAAACATGGCAAGTTGTTGTAACTTTCTAAAGAATCGTTACGACAACTTACAGAGTCGTTATACAGCAGTCGTTATAACTTCTGAGAAGTCGTTACGATAACTTACAGAGTCGTTATAATGAGCAAGTCGTTATAACTTCTGAAGAAGTCGTTACGATAACTTACAGAGTCATTATAATGAGCAAGTCGTTTAAACTTCTGAAGAAGTCGTTACGATAACTTACAGAGTCGTTATAATGAGCAAGTCGTTATAACTTCTGAAGAAGTCGTTACGATAACTTACAGAGTCGTTATAATTAATGAAGGAATTATTATGGCTTCTTCTGAAAAAGATGTATGTAAGACTTACCACAAATGCTTGACTTTCTTTGGGTAATTCCTGTGCTTATGGCTAGATAACAAGGTTAGAGAAACTTTTGACAGTGTTTTGTTTATCACCAAAATAGGCAAGTAATTAATTTAAAAGTACATGGGGATGGACTGTTCATCAATCTCCCCCTTTTTGGTGATGACAAAACTATGATCAATATTTAAGTAGTACTGAGTATTAAACAGGAATTAAAGTACTTGAGTCATGATTCAGGAATGTGTCAGACACAAGTAGGTAATCATTCTCCTCCTTTTTGTCATTAAGCAAAAAGCAAAAGGAAAGAGACAAAGAATAAGAGACAATGAGGAGAAGGAGCACAATCCATTTATTTAAGATTGAGGAGGGACAGGCAAATAATAAGCAGGAGAGAGAAGGGAGGCATAATGAGAAATAGCTTCCCAGGCTTGCTCTTCCTGACGCTTGAAGAATTGCCTAAAGGCACCGCTCTCAATGGAGAAGGATGGTCCCATGATTGGAGCCATCTTGGATAGATAGAGGCTGCGCTGCTTGGTAAGAAACAGGTTCATACTCGTCTGGATCCATGGAGGAGCAGGTGATGATTGTTTTACCAAAACTTGCACAGGCAAGAAACTGATCCATGGTGACAGGGTAGAAAATCTGTTTGTCCTTGAGTTCCTGGCGAAGAGCTAAAACACTTTGTATCTTTCAGCCCAAACGAGGTAGGGATCAAAGACCAGCTGGATTGAGTTCATATCCAAGAAGGTTGCAGGAGAGATAGGAGCTTTTCCTTCCCTGGCTTGAGCAGCATTCAGATGTGCTAGCTGCTGAGCAGACAGAGAGTAAAGCTTGGACCAATCGGAGGCATTCAGCTTTCACATTCTGAGAGGAGAGGGGCAAGGACAGCAGAGTTGACAAACCCTCTATGGTATTCCCGGAAAAGAAATCTAGGAAAACCAACCTGAAGGCCTTTCTGAATCTTGATTCTGCCCATAACCCTTGCAAAATGCTCAAAAATGATGGAACCAACCGAAGATTCCATAATCAGGAATGAATCTGAGGCAGGAAAATCTCTTCAGGTAAATTAAGAGTGGCAAAATCTACTCTGATTTCCTCAGACTGCTCAGAGTGGGTTAGGACCTTGATGGCTCTCTTGAACTGGCTGAGCTGAACTTCAGGTAAATTGTTGAGATACCTGTAGTTGTTGAATGTTTGGAAATGCCTGACCAGCTTGATGAGCTTCTGAATGGCAGGCCCAGGTGTTCTGGTGGTGAAACTGGAACCACTCAGAAAGGGTCAAGGAGTGATCCCTGGGTGGAAACCTTGCTGCCTTAGCCTGAAGGAAGCGACTGTACAGATCTTTATGAGATTTAGCCCATTGCTCCTCAGTTTTGGAGTGGGCTGAGGAGAAGATTTTGGATTTGTCGGCTTTAGACAGAGGAGTATAGGGAAGAATAACATCTAAATGGTCAGAGAGGTTAAGAAAAGGAAGATTGTGAAGAGTGGCAAAGACAACCTTTTGAAGGTATTCTTTGTACAGAGGTATGCTTGTGGGTGACTGTAAGAGAAAACCACAAGGGAGGGTAAAGAGGAGATGTGGGAAGAAAGCTTTCGTTTCTTGGAGACAGTACTGGAAGAGTCTGTCTTGGAAAGGTGGTCACCTACCTTTAGCACAGATTTAAGAATGACCTCTTCAAACTCATCCTTGATTTTATCAAGAAGGGTGAGTCGACTTGGACATCTGTAGGAAATAGTGATAAAGGAGGGAGGTGCAGGGGGGTTCAGAAATGCATCAGAATTGAGAGATCCTACTTCTGGAAGTGAAGATGTACCAGAAGAGGATGAGGCTCCAGCTGAGGATGCTGGAGGGGCCTCAAATTCTTGAGCAGAGGAAAGATGAGAGGTAGAAGAAACAGGAGAGGATGTGATGGGACGAGGAGGAAAAGGTGTGGAGAGGAAATGGGCCTGGATCTGGGCTTTTTGAAGGGAGGTGGAGCAGGTGGAGCTGTGGAGTTAGAGGGTGGAGAAGGAGGAATGGGAGTGTTGGTAGAAGTGGGAGCAAGGGGTGGAGGATCTGAAACCACTTCTTCAGGCAAGGGAGGCAAAGGATCCAACACTGCCGGCCCTGGTGGCCCTGATTCCATCACAACTGCCCTGATGGCCTTGAATCTTCAGCTGGCCCTGATGGCCTTGAATCTTCAGCTGGCCCTGATGGCCCTGACTCTTCAGCTGGCCCTGATGGCCCTGACTCTTCAGCTGGGGCTTCTGCTGCTGCCGCTGACTGCCCGAGGGCTCAGGTACACTTGAGTGAGGCTCCTGAGCTGCTGGAGGAGCAGGAGCTTGAGCTCCAACTGCCTGAAGAATGTCAGATAGCATATTCTTCATGGTCCCCATTTCCTGATGAAACCATGTCATGGCAGAGCGAATCTGAACCAATTCCTTGCGGGCTGAAGCTTGGCTTAGAAAGATGAGTTCACATCAGTCTGAAGTGAGCAAAGTAGCTCACCCTGAGCATCCAACCTCTCAATCACAGGTTTAAATTGATGATAATCTTTTGCTTGACCTGTCTTTCAAATGGTGCATCAGCTAAAAGGGGTACTTCAGGAGCTATATCTTTCTCTTTGCCCTTTGTAGCTGGAGAGGTGGATTATTGTCCTCATCAGAGCATGATGAACTAGCTGTCTCCCCTTCTCTGGCATCCAAATTTTCAGACTCTCTCTGGTCTTCCTCCTGATCGCTGGTGGCTGGAGGTGCAACATCTGGTGTCTCTTGGGATTGCTCCCCCTCAAGTGGAGCATCTTCTGCAACTGCACCAGTCTCCCCCTGACAGGGAGCATCCATTTCCATTGAATTTTCCTTAGGATTTTGCTGCTCTTCTTCTACTGGACCGTCTTCAAAGATGTGGCCTGATGCCACAGACTGCTCCATAACAGGCAGGATGTCTTCAGGAAGAATGTCCTCAATTCTCCTTTCAACAGAGCACAACTGGATCTGCTGTAGCTGGCCTGTCTTCCTCTGCCCTCACTGCTGTTGCTGCCTCTGACTGATTTCTGGCCATAGATGGCCCTTCCTGCTCTGTTTCTACAAAGACTGGAACAGAACCTGATTCCAGTGGCAATTCGGGCATCACAGAATCTGCCTCTGACTGGGTTTGAGTAACTGAAGGCTCACCAATGAGACCTTCACCTTCTGCAACTGAAGCCTTGAACCAGACCCCATTGACTACTGAAAAACCGCTCGTCTTTAAGTTTCTGGACCTGATAGCTTGGCCCATCTTCTCCACTACTGCCCCTGAGACATCTACACCGAAGTGTCTGAAGATTCTGGGAGTAAATGGGCATAGGGAAGGGACACATTCAACTTGCTTTTAGTGTCCCAAATCTGCTCCCTGGCAATTTCATTCTCTCCATCATCACTGCGGCCATATTGATTTCCTCATTTTTAATGGCCCAGTACATCAGATCGGAGTCAGCCTTAGTGCAAGCGGAGAAGGTTGCACTTCGGGAACCAAAATCTGACAACGATAAAGTGAAGAGGCGGTTGAAGGCACTTAACTGATTGATATCTAGCTTGCCATCCCTCATCTTGAACCCTGGCCCAACAATCCCCAAACCCTTTTCTTGGGTATCTACAGAATGAATTCCACTGAAGCCCGATATGCTTACTCCAAATAGCATCCTAAGCATTCCTGGTCGATTCTGATTACGGTGCCCTTGACTGAAGAAACGAGGGCCCCATCTTCTTCTGTTCTTAAGCATACAAAGAACGCCTTTACCAGGTCCGGATAACTTACCTCTGAGCAAGTGGTAAGCCCTTTCCACTTCATCTGGTCGATCTTTTCAATGAGGCTGCTCATTCCATTTTTCTGCAAATCTGAAACATCTACTTCCTTGTGACCACAGAGCTTTGTCTTCACAAAGGTGAAACGCTCCTCCTGCGCTGGGAGAGGATTCGGCGCTGTAGCCACCCACACTTCCGGCAATAGCTGGTGCGGCCATGGATTCAGGTGGGAGAAGGTTTGAGGGGGTGACGAGAAGGGTGATGAAGGAAACCCTCAAACGATTTCGCGGAAGGAGATGGAAGCTTCAAATTTGCAGAGGGTAGAGGCAAGAGTCGCTAGGGCATCGGCTCATGCGTCGGGACGAAAGAAGGGAAAAAGTGAATGAGGAAGAGGAATCGTTAACGCATCGATTTAAAGAATATAAATGCTCCAAAAGGTGAGGCGTCAGAAAATGACAAGCGAGGTTGACCACCTTGAAAGACTATGACTTATCGGACGGAACGCTTAAACTGAGACTTTTGAATTGATTTTGACACAGAAAGAGAGAGAGAGAACCTTCTTAAATTCTGAGAATTTTTATACCAGCTTTAAATGAGATCTTTTCACAAAATACACATGCCTAACTCCCTTCTAAGAGATGTAAATCTCTCTTCAGGTAAGGCCTTTGTGAAAATATCTGCTAGCTGATTATTTGTATCAATAAACGATATTTCAATATTGCCATTTGCTACATGATCACGAATAAAATGATATCTGACCTCAATATGTTTGGTCCTGGAGTGCTGAATTGGATTTTTGGTGAGGTTGATAGCGCTGGTGTTGTCACATAGCAGAGGAATTTTCTTGACTTTGAGTCCAAAATCCTCAAGTTGTTGCTTTATCCATAAGAGTTGTGTACAGCAACTTCCAGCAGCTACGTACTCGGCTTCAGCTGTAGATAGTGCTACTGAATTTTGTTTCCTTGAGGACCATGAGATTAAACACCCTGCAAGAATTGACAGCACCACTGGTGCTTTTTCTATCTACCTTGCATCCAGCATAATCAGCATCAGAATACCCTACTAATTTTACATCACAGGAGTTTGGATACCATAGTCCTAGATCATGAGTCCTGGCTAAGTATCTGAAAATCCTTTTGACAGAAATTAAATGTGATTCTCTAGGTCGGCTTGATATCTAGCACACATGCATACACTAAATATATCAGGTCTACTTGCGGTTAGATAAAGTAATGAACCTATCATACCTCTGTAGATCTTTTGATCTCTTTCTTACCATCCTTGTCATTGTCCAACCTAGTTGATGTACTCATTGGTGTTGACAGTGGCTTGGTGTTTTCAAATCCAAACTTCTTCAGCAGTTCTCTGGTGTACTTTGCTTGACAGATGTGAATTCCTTCCTTTCCTTGTTTGATTTGAAGTCCAAGGAAGTAGTTGAGCTCTCCCATCATACTCATCTCAAATCCCCCTGCATTAGCTTTTCAAAATACTTGCACAAGGATTCATCAGTAGATCCAAAGATGATGTCATCCACATAAATTTGAACCAACAGTATATTTTTGGCTTTTGTTTTTATAAAAGAGTGATATCTACTTGACCTCTATTGAAACCATGTTTTGTGAGAAAAGAACTAAGTCTTTCATACCAGGCTCTAGGTGCTTGTTTTAAACCATATAGAGCCTTATGCAACTTAAAACATGATTCGGAAAGTCTGTATCATCAAAACCCGCGGTTTGTTCCACATAAACTTCTTCTTTTATAAAACCATTTAGAAATGCAGATTTAACATCCATTTGAAATAACTTAAATCTAATGCAGAAGCATAAGCTAGTAGCATTCTAATGGCCTCAAGTCTAGCCACTGGTGCATAGGTTTCATCAAAATCTATGCCTTCCTCTTGACAATAGCCTTGAGCCACCAGTCTAGCCTTGTTTCTTAGAATTACACCAGATTCATCCAATTTGTTTCTGAACACCCATTTAGTGCCGATCACAGGATGGTCTGATGGTCTAGGAACAAGTGACCATACTTGGTTTCTCTTGAATTGATTTAATTCATCTTGCATTGCTATTATCCAGGATTTGTCAGTTAGGCTTCATTGACTGTCTTAG
>CM024754.1:140234118-140299343 GCA_014218235.1 Colocasia esculenta
TCTAGAGCACCTATAGAATGTCCCCCGCAGAACTGAAGGAATAAAAGAGCAACTGATGGTGGAACTATTAGAGAAAGGATTATCTGACCAAGCACATCACCAGGGGGTGCACCTGTAATGACCCAGAATTCGCAGCAGTCCAGTAACAAACCAGTAACCCAATTCTGACCCGCTAACCCACGAGACAAGCTCGGAAGGGTAGGAAGTGAACGTCCGAGGAGACTATATGTAAGAAGATACACACCATGTAAAGCTGTAAAATTCCACTATATGAACATGACATGTACAACTCAGAGTCTGAGCAAGGTACAGAGTACAGAAGTACAACAAAAAAGTACTACTCACTGCAGCTAAGGAGCACCAACACCGGAGTGGCTAGACTCGCCTGGAACGGGAGTCGACGAAGACCCACCTGAAAGGGAGGGGAGTGAGTCTCAAGAAAAGAGACCCGGTAGGGAAAATTAACCCCACCGACAACAGAATAATGTGCGGAAAGTACAAACTGAAAGTAAGTACGTCGCACCACAACACAAAATTGTAAACCTCGCAGCTCAGTAACACACACTCTCACACACACAGTATGTAGGACTCAGCTAGGGTCTGTGGCTCGGCGTCCCGTCACCACAGAGGCTCTCAACCCCAGCCACGTGTGCCCACTACAGACGCTCTCTCTCGCGTCTGGTCCACGACCGGTTTTTCCCCTACGCATGACCCTAGTAGTAGAGAAGGGGCTCCACGGAGACCGGCTCAAAACCACCACAAGGAGTACGCACAGGACAGAGTCGCACTCGGCGTCCTGGCTCACTAGCGGAGGAAAACCACGCGCTAGTCGTCTTGACGGAGTCGCACCCCGCCTAGGTAAACAACAAAAATGGGCACGCGGTAACGCAACGCGCGTACAACAGACGGAACACACTCAATGCCTGAAACTCCGTACAGTAAGTGAACACTCATGTCACAACTAGTTACTCATATGCATAGGCAGAGTCACACTCTAAGATGACCCACATGTGTTATCAGGGCGGACATCACATGTCAAACGCCTCTAAACACAAAACTCAAGCCTGTTGGGCCACAGGATACTAACGACCATATCGATTGCCGCCAATATGAAGTAAACGGACACTCATCATGGCGTTAACCCTGACTCAATGGCATTCGACCTGTCGTCTATATCACCCTTGAAGATCTCAACGTCACCAGATGTGGACGTTAGGCTCTTCAGTCCCCTACCCTGAACAGCTCCGAATCAGTCCAATTGGCAGAATCACCCAACAGAACTCCGACTGATGGAGGGAAATACTTCCTCTCATCAATTTATACTAACAGAACTTCAAACAAGTGATTCAGCTCCTGAATCACTCAAAACACAAAATCCCGGCATGCTAAACCCAACCCTAAACCACGATTTGCACACTGATCACACAAATTAGCATGCTGTTTGTTAAGGAGGGTAGGAGTTAAGTCCCTACCTCAGAATGCTTTATAAACCCCCAAACAGCCACTAATCGCGCTGGAACCCCCGAAGACTCCACGCGAATCGCACCCAAAAACTCTCGTTTTCCAACGATCAAGCACCGCACGCGATCCAGAGCTTCCCACGAGCTCCCATCAACCATCAGAAGCTATGGAAATAGAGAAAAACAAAGGTCGAGGGAAGGGAGGAAATGAGAAGGAAAAACTCTGCTCTCGGGCTGCCCTATTCAACAGGTCCGACCAGTTGACATCCACAAACCTAGCCGCCTACTGAACCCCAAAGACTTGACGTCCACATCGCTGGTCGTTGAGTTCAACCTCAAACGTCCACATCGCAGGACACTCACTCTAAGTGAATGGCTAGCCAGGCCGTCACCCCAAGTCAACGACAGTAGTCTTGTCGTCAACCACACAGAACCTCTACAAGACCCAATAAGGATCCGCAAAGACCCGAGACCTTACAGCCCTCCCCTTAAGGATTTTTCCCTTAAAATTCAAATAACACAAGGAAAGAAGACTCACCAAAGAGGTATGGAAACTGCTCGCGCATTTCGTCCTCTCGCTCCTATGTCGACTCACCACGGAGTGCCGCTGCCATGCAACACGAACTAACGGGATAGCCTTGTTCCTCAACCTCTGAACTCGGCGATCCTCAATGTGCAACAAAAAATCTGGTACAGTCAACACTGGAGTCACCTCAGACCACTCTGCACTCTGCAGAACGTGAGACTCGTCAGAAAGGTACTTCGAAGCATCAACACGTGAAACACATCGTGGACTGCTGCCAACTCTGATGGAAGCTCAAGTCTGTACGCCAAACCTCCGACACGCTTAGAAATGGTGAAAGGTCCAATAAAGCGAGGACTCAACTTTCCACGCCTACCAAACCTCACCACTCCCTTCATAGGAGACACACAGACAAACACCTGGTCCCCTACCTGAAACTCGAGTGGTCGTCTGCGCTGATCTGCATAACTCTTCTGCCGACTCTGAGCTGACTGAAGTCTCTGCCTCACAAGCTGAACTACCTCAACTGCCTGCTGAACTAACTCTGGCCCCGTGACAACCCGTTCACCATCCTCGAACCAGTCAAGAGGAGTGCGACACGATCGTCCGTACAAAGCCTCTTATGGTGCCAAACCGATACTGGAGTGATAGCTATTATTATATGCGAACTCGACCAACGGCAAGTGAACTGTCCACGACCCCTGCCACTCCAGACAGCAAGCTCTAAGCATGTCCTCCAAAGTCTGGATAGTCCGCTCTGACTGACCATCTGTGAGGGTGGTAGCGGAACTAAAAGCTAACTATGTCCCCAAAGCTCTCTGGAAACTGCGCCAGAACCCAGAAGTGAAGCGAGGATCCCTATCTGACACAATAGAGATCGGCACTCCATGCAAAGGAACGATCCGCTCTACGTACAATGCGGCCAACCTACTCACACCCAAATAGTCTGACAGGCAAGAATCTGGCAGTCTTCGTCAATCTGTCCACAAGAACCCAAAAGTTGTCAAAACCTCCAGCTGTCCTCGGCAAACCACAAACAAAGTCAGTCGTCACATGGTCCCACTTCACATCGGAATCTCTAACGGCTGCACAAGTCCTCCTGGACGCTGATGTTCAGCCTTCACCTGCTGACAGACAAAACACCTAGCAACAAAAGCCGCTATGTCTCTCTTCATCCCAGGCCACCAAAACTGACGTCTCAACCTGTGATACATTGGTCGACCTGGATGAATCGAGTACCTGGAACCATGTGCCTCCTGCAACACAACTCTCCTGATAGACTCTTAACAGGAACATAGAGTCTATCTCGGAACCTAACAGTCCGTCCTCGCAAAGCTCAACCTCTGCGAGAAGCAACACACTGTGCAACTCGAGATTGCCTGCTGAGCCTCAGCAACCTGTCTCACACGGCGGGAACCGCTAACAAACTACCCAACACAAACTGTCGACGACTGGACGAAACTCTGAAAGACCCCTCTGTCGCAGACTGCCACAACTGCCACTCTCTAAGCATCAGATGACTCATCTGTGCTTTCCTACTCAAAGCATCTGCAACCACATTCGCCTTTCCAGGCTTATACTCAATGCTGAAATCATAGTCTTTCAGATATTCATCCATCGACGCTGCTCATATTCAGATCCCTCTGAGAAAACACATATCTCAAACTCTGGTGGTCGGTACGGACTACAAAACTCACTCCGTACAGGTAAAGACGCCAAATCCGCAAAGCAAACACCACAGCTGCAAGCTCTAGGTCGTGGGTCGGGTAACTCTCCTCGTGGGGCTTAAGCTGGCGAGACGCATAAGCCACCACTCGGCCTTGCTGCATCAAAACCGCACCCAAACCAACACCTGAAGCATCTGTGCAAACCTCAAAACCCTCCTCACCTGAAGGTAAGGCAAGAACTGGCGCCGACGTAAGCAGTCGCTTCAACTCTATGAAGCTCTGCTCACATTGCTCGGACCACACAAACGGAACTCCCTTTCTCGTCAACCGAGTCAAGGTACAGCAACCTGAGAAAAATCTCGAACAAACCTTCGGTAGTAACCTGCCAAACCCAGAAAGCTACGATCTCAGACACAGATCTGGGACTCTCCCACAGCAAAACTGTCTCAACCTTCACTGGATCCACAGAAACTCCCTCACCTGAGATCACGTGCCCCAAAAAGTGAACCTGTTGTAGCAAAAACTCACACTTACTAATTTGGCATACAACTGGTGCTCTCGCAAAGTCTGCAACATGATCCTCAGGTGCTCGGCGTGCTCTCCTCTGAAACGGAGTACACCAGAATGTCGTCAACAAACACTACGACAAACGGTCCAAGAACTGGTGAACACTTGGTGCATCAGATCCATGAAGGCCACTGCAGCATTGGTGAGCCCAAACGGCACCAAAAACTCAAAGTGTCCATATCTGGTCCGAAAAGCAGTCCTCTCAATGTCAGAATCTCTAATCCGCAACTGATAGTAGCCTGACCTCAAGTCAATCTTCGAGAAGACACGAGCAGAATGAAGCTGATCAAAGAGATCATCAATCCTAGGAAAAGGATACCTATTCTTGATGGTCACTTGATTTAGCTTCCTATAATCGATACACAACCTCAGGCTACCATCCTTCTTCCGAACAAACAAAACAGATTGTTGAACCACTCTATGGCTGTCCTTGTATTTTGGTGATAACAAAACTTATGATGATAACATAATGAATATTTTTGTTTCATCTGTGTCGCATCAATCCCATAGCAAAATGCTAAGTCTTTCATTGATGCAATATTTGGCGCACTAAAATGATAAAATCGATGTTAATCAATATACATCGATTTCTGTTTAAAGTGCCAAAGTATCAAGCGCCGCAACGATTTGCTAAGAAGTCGATGCCATAACGATTTGATAAGTGGCCATAACGATTTCTTCTTTGAGCGTATTGATTTGATAAGAAGTCGTTCCATAACGATTCCTTAAGTGACCGAAATGATTTTCCAAGAAGTCGATGCCATAACGATTTCATAAGTGTTCGCAACGATTTCTTCTGTAAAGCGCAAGAAGTCGATGCCATAACGATTTCATAAGTATTCGCAACGATTTCTTTAGAAGCCACAACGATTTGCTAAGAAGTCGATGCCATAACGATTTGATAAGTGGCCTTAACGATTTCATCTTTAAAGCGCATTGATCTGGTAAGAAATCGATCTCATAACGATTCTATAAGTGAGCGCAACGACTTGCTAAGTGAGCACAACGATTTGTTAAGAAATCGTTCCCATAACGATTTCATAAGTCATGCTCATAACGATTTCTTCATGGATTCTGTTCAAACACAGATTGCTTTTATATTTCAAATATGCTTGGCGCTTAAATGAAAAGTTCATATCTTCTGACAAAAAGCTGCATGCATATTTCAGAGTCTTGTCAAAAAGATATGACCTCTATTTCAATATGTTAGCAGAAGCACAGTACCATGCATCGTTTATCATAAACATCTTTTATGCTAACACTCTCTTCTATGCTCACAGACATCGAAGACCATCAGAGTCTGATAAGACAAATGAAGAGGAGATGAGCAACGGCTAGAACTCCAACGGATCTCTTCAACGGATCCATTCAAGCTGCTCATATAAAAGAAGGAGCATAGCTGAAGAAAGAAAGAGCCTTTTCTTGAATATCTTTGAAGGAGTGTACATCTGTGAGAAGCACCTTCACGCCACATACACTCAAGAAAGAGAGAAAGAGCCCGAGCCAAGAAGAAGCATTTCAAGCTCTCAAGCTTCCAAGCTTTCAAGCATTCGAGCCTTCTTTTCTCTCTTCTGTTTTCTCTCCGAGCTCATTGTATATCTGGGGAGAGTTTGGGACTGTGAGCTTTACATGAGTGTTCATCTTGTAAGGTCTCTCAGTCTGATCTTTCTAAGAAAGATCTGTGTCCAGCTGTAGGACTGTATACAGTAGATAACCCAGCTAGGGGTTTGTGTCTAGCAGAACCTAACTGGGGTTTGTACCAGTTGTCAACCCAGCTAGGGGTTTGTGTCTAGCAGAACCGCACTGGGGTTATTCCAGGAGGTTGGCTCTTGACCTGTAAGAGAAGTGGGCTGCCTTCTTGCCCGGGAAAGAGAAGAAGACTGGTGGGGGATCCAGGGTGTTGTAAGGTCCATAAGGGGGACTGTACCCTTGGTTAGTGAAATCCCAAGAGTTTGCTTGGGGACTGGACGTAGGACTTCCATGTGGGAAGGGCCGAACCAGGATAAATCTCCTGTGTCCTTGGTGATTGTGTTATTTGTCCGCACTGCACTCTCTATCACACTGAACTAACCAAGCTTTCAAGTGTTATTTCTGTGTTTAAGATTCTATTTCAGATTTCAGAAAAACCTATTCACCCCCCTCTAGGTTTGCTTGCTGCCGTACCAAAAGGGCCAACACAGGTGACCCCCCCGGAGAAAAGCTAGGACAAATATAGCCCTTCTCCAACAACTCCTCAAGCTGCCTCTTCAACTCCCTCAACTCTGCTGGTGCCATACGGTACGGTGCCTGTGCAAAAGGTACAGTGCCAGGAACCAACTCTACAGTAATCTCAATCTCTCTCTCTGGCGGTAGACCAGGCAACTCTCCGGAAAAAACATCCGGAAACTCACACACTACGGGAATGTCTCCCACTCCCAAGGCAATCTGGTCAAGAGGCACTATAGAAACTGGGAACCCTAACAACCAGAAGCATATAACCTCCCTGCCCTCAAAGTAGAAACTAAAAAGCGAGAAGTAAGAGGTACGATACCCTGGAAGTAGAACGCCGCTTCCCCAGGTAGCGCAAGTGCACCCTCTTCTTCTGGCAATCCATCACTGCACCATACGCTCTAACCAGTCCATACCCAAAATCACATCATAGTCTGTAACTACAAAGCAGACAGACGAGCTGACAACCACTGATCCTGCAACTGCACAGGTATCTCCCCAAGACAGTAGGACGTAAGGACAAAGTCCCCTGTCGGCAACTCTACTGCTAACTCAACAGACTTTCCTGAACTCAACTCTCCAAGGGAGTCTAAAAACTCCTCAGACACAAAAGAGTGAGAGGCACCGGAATCAAACAAAACTCTAGTTGTACAACCAAAAAATGAAACAGTACCTTCCACTAGGTGAGCTGCCTCCGCGTCTGCACGGTCAAGTGAGTAACACGACCTCTACCTCTCGACCCACCAGAACCTCTGGTCTGCTGACGCTGCTGCACAGGTGCCTGCTGCTGCTGCTGCACTCGGGGCTGTGGCTGGGTCTGCTGCTGCGGCACACGAGGTAGCAAAGGACAATCTCGCGCCATGTGACCCATCTGGTCACACCGGTAACACTGACCAGCAAAAGTACGTTGTACCTGCTGCGAAGGCTGACCTGTCGGCTGCTGAACACTCCCGACCGACTGCTGCCTCTGCTCTGCCTGCCTTCTATCATGCAGGAACTTCCTCCGAGATCCTGACTTCGCCGTCGTCCTAGTAGAAGTGGACGCGTAGGAAGTCGCAGTCCTCGGGGTCATCTGAACACTACCCTGCTGCTATCGAGGCTGAGAAGGAACTACCTGTGTCTGAACCTCTGCGCTCCGAGCACGAGTCCGCAAAGTGTCTGCCTCCAACGCTGCCGCTGTCTGATAGGCCGCATCCAAGTCTGTGACACGAGCAACTATCAGCGCCTGCCTGAGCTCTGGCCTCAAGCCCCTCACGAACTGCTGAGTCCTTAGACCCTCATCTGCCATAATCTGCAGAGCATAACGTCCTAGCTCTACAAATCTGGCCCTGTACTACACTACAGTAAAGTCCCTCTGCTGCAAGTCCAGGAACTGGTACAACTCTCTGTCGGACGTAAGTAGGACAAAAGGCTCTCTCAAAAGAAACGACAAACTCCTGCCACAGAATCTATCTAAGTGGACGAGACTGAAAAGTAGTCTCCCACTCAGAGGACCACCAAGTCAACGCCTGCGCCTGCAACTGGTAACTGCCTAGCAACACTCGCTCCTCGGGAACACACTCCATGGAACGAAAAGTCCGCTCCACTGCATCTAACCATGCCCGCGCTGCATCTGGATCAGGCTGGCCCAAAAACTGAGGAGGCTGGAAACTGCAAAAAAACTCTCAACACCTTCCCAATACCACCCTGGGGTACCGGCGCATCACGGTGCTGAGCAACAAACTGAGCCATCCCTCAAGAAATCGAGTCATTCTAATCCTGAGCTACCTGAGGGGAGGTGGCGGCGGAGCAATACCACTTGAGGTGGCAGAGCATCTCCAGCCTCCTGACGAGTCGCCTGCTCAGCCACTCCTCTCTAGGACGTCGCCTAGGTGCCATAGTACTATACACAGAGCAAAAATACACCAAAAAATATACTAACTAACTCCGGGCTAAATCGCTGCAGCTGTACTCTTATACTCTGAGTCTACATAATGGGGTATTTCCTATATTATTCATGACCAGGCTCTGATACCAAACTGTAACGACCCAGAATTCGCATACCAGTAATAACCAGTAACCGAATTCTGGACCGCTAACCTACGAGACAAGCTCGGAAGGGTAGAGTGAACGTCCAAGGAGGACTATAGTAAGAGTAATGATGAACAGTCCACCCCCATGTACTTTTAAATTAATTACATGCTTATTTTGGTGATAAACAAAACACTGTCAAAAGTTTTTCTAACTATGTTTATTTTAGCCTTAAGCACAGGAATACCCAAGAAAGTCAAGCATTTGTGGTAAGTACTTACATACATTGTTTTCAGAAGAGCTATAACGATTCCTTCATTAACTGTAACGATTTCCTCACAAGTACAACGATTTACTTGTAAGATTGAATAACCTTGTGTGTCAACAAGTCGATGTTATAACGACTCTGTAAGTTATCGTAACGACTCCTTCAGAAGTTATAACGACTTGCTCATTATAACGACTCTGTAAGTTATCGTAACGACTCCTTCAGAAGTTATAACGACTTGCTCATTATAACGACTTTGTAAGTTATCGTAACGACTCCTTCAGAAGTTATAACGACTTGCTCATTATAAACGATTCTGTAATCATCGTAACGATTTTCTACAGAAAGTTATAACGACTTGCTCGTCATAACGATTCTGTAAGTCATCGTAACGATTTCTTCAGAAAGTTATAACGACTTGCTCGTCATAACGATTCTGTAAGTCATCGTAACGATTTCTTCAGAAGTTATAACGACTTGCTCGTCATAACGATTCTGTAAGTCATCGTAACGATTTCTTTAGAAAGTTATAACGACTTGCTCGTCATAACGATTCTGTAAGTCACCGTAACGATTTCTTTAGAAAGTTATAACGACTTGCTCGTCATAACGATTCTGTAAGTCATCGTAACGATTCCTTTAGAAAGTTGTAACGACTTGTTTATCATAACGTTTCTATAAGTAAGCGTAACGATTCTTTTAGGAGTTATAACGACTTGGTTGTGATAACGATTTCATAAGTTATCATAACGACTTCTTCTGAGACTATAGCAATTTGTTCACAACGATTCTATCAGACTATCATAACGATTGCATAAGTCATGTTTCTATTAATTAATGTTTATCTTGATTTAAGATACGTTGAATAGTCAAAGTTGCATCACGTCTGTTTGACTGCCATGCATTTAATAAAGACTGAACGTATCTCTGCATGGATACGGAACATATCTTCCATTCTCGTGTATTCTCTGCATGCATCTTTTAGAACGATAAACTGTTACTACTATATTTGTATCTATCTGCTCTGACGTTGATTGACATCTGGAGATAGTATAGCTGTCTACCATTAAAGCTCAACCTTGCAGAACCTTGAGGATGTACTATCCTACAACATTGGACACAGAAAGAACTACAAGCCAACTCAGAAGATCTCATCACTTTGCGTGCTCCAAAGAACAAAAGACTGTCGACAGGAAGCTTCCACAAATCCTTCAGTCTAACGTACACCAAAGCTGTGAGACAACGGTCATCTCTTCGTCCTCATTCAAATTGGAGATATAATACAAGACGAAGTTCTGAAGACAAATATACACAGAAGAAGAAAGCATTATTCATATTCAAGAGAGACCAGAACTCTGTAGCTTTCAAGTCTTCAAGATCTCTAGAGCCAGAAATTCATTCCTTTCGATCTTGGCTCTTAGCTCCTTGTGCTGTGAGAAAAAAAATTAAGGAAGAGCTAGATTAGTTCTGAGAGAGTGCACATTGTGTAGATCTTTGTCTCTCAGTGCTTGTAGCTTCAGATTGAGTGTTGTAAAAGCTTGATCTAGGGGCTAGTCATTTCTTTCAAGATTTTCTTGTGTTTTTCCTTCGTGTGTGAAGGAAGACCTGGTGGTTTCCAGGGTGGTGTTTTTCCCTTCAGGAGTGAAGGAAGACCTGGTGGTACCAGGGTGTTGTGTTCCCTTCAGGAGTGAAGGAAGACCAGCTGAGCTGGGTGGTTGTTTTTGTCCATAGGGGGACTGTACCCTAGTTAGTGAAATCCTGAGGGTTGCTCAGGGACTGGACGTAGGACTCCTAAGGAGAGGAGATCCGAACCAGGATAAATCTGTGTGTTGTGTGATTGTCTTCATTGTGTGATTGTTGTTTTTACTAACCATTACTAATCTCTTTCAAGAACTCTTTATGTTTGTTTGAGTTCAGGTTTTATCAGATAAATTTTATTTAAAGACCCATTCCCCCCCCCCTCTGGGTTAGCCACCGGGCAACAAGTGGTATCAGAGCGAGTCTCTTCGACAAAGAACAAGATCCAACGATCTGAAGAGTAAAGATCCATGGCAGCCCAAGGTCACTTCGAAGGTCAGTCTGTCAACAGACCTCCTTTGTTCGACGGTGAAGATTATACGTATTGGAAGACCAGGATGGAATACTTTCTACAAGGCCACGACTATCAAATCTGGTCGATAGTGGAAGAAGGTGATCTGGTCGTCACAAATGAGAAAGCACAATGGACAGATGAAGATAGAAAGAAAATCTCCTTGAACTGTAAAGCCAAGAGCATTCTATGTTGTGCTCTAAGCAAGAAGGAGTTCAACAGAGTCTCAGCATGCAAATCCTCCATGGAAATGTGGGAAAAGCTAAGGATTACGTATGAAGGTACAGACAAAGTAAAGGAGACAAGAATCGACATTCTTGTCACTCAGTATGAAAGATTTCAAATGCAATCAGGTGAGTCTATTACCCAAATGTTTAGTCGATTTACTGACATCACTAATGGTCTAGCCAGTCTAGGAAAGTCATATGAGGTTGCAGATATGGTAAGGGAAGATTCTCAGATCCTTGCCATCTTCATGGACGCCAAGGTCACAGCTATCGAAGAAGCTAATGACCTTAAGAGAATGTCAGTAGAAAAGCTCATCGGGTCTCTCATGGCCCATGAAATAAACATGGAAAGATTAGGAGAATCCTCCAGTAGAAAGAAGCAGTCCAATGCGCTTAAAGCTAATGGGGACTCATCTGAAGAATCCTTGGATAACAGTGAAGATAGCAAAGATAGTGATGATGAAGAAGCTATGCTGTCAAAAAGATTGCAGAGAATCTTGGCCAGAAGAAGAAGTTCCAGTCTGGTAGGAGGTACTTCAAGAAAACAAAGATCTCAAGAGACCAGACGGAAAAGATCAGAAGAGGAATGAGCCACTTTGCTATGAATGCAAGAAGCCTGGACATATCAAGGCAGACTGTCCAATGCTAAAGAAAATGATCACAAGAAGAAGGACAGCTCCAAAAAGTTCAGAAGATACAAAAAGAAAGCCATGGCAGCTGCATGGGAAACAGCAGCGACTCAGACAGTGAGTCAAGCTCCAGCAGTGAAGAAGAAGAAGCCAACCTGGCTTTTATGGCAAATACCGGGGATAAGGTAACTTCTGATTCCTCTTTTGATTCCTGTAATGATTCAGATTCCGATAATTTGGAAAGTGCCTTTAATGAACTTTACGATAAGTATAAAGAAGTGTCTAAACTACTTAAGGTTAGCAAGAAAATATCACCTGTCTCGAAAATACCAACTCAGATTTAAAATCTGAAAATGAGAACTAGAAAACAAATAATGGAGCTTGAGAGAAGAAATGAACTATTATGTGAAAACTTAAAGGACAAGAACAAACAAATCATTAAACTAGAAAAACAGGAAAGCTCAGATGATTTAAGAAAAACGGTAAAAGAATTAAATGAAGAAACAATACACTAGCAAGCACCTTAGAAAAGTTTACAAATGGGAAGAACTCCTTATTACTAAAGGGTGCTAGAAGATCTGGTAAGAACAAACGAGGTATAGGATACATACCTCCAGTAAATGAAGAAGAAATAGTCTATCCTGAAAAATATCCAACTCCTAAATTCACTCCAGAACAAGATGTGGCATATAAAGCTAATTTTAAGTATATAGAAAGAGTAACAATAACATCATGTTGTAGTCACTGTAATAAGCTAGGACATTTAAAATCCACCTGTCCAACAAGACATAAGAAGTGGATAATAAAAGTAAAAATAATGATACTGACCCATCAGGACCCAAAGAACTTGGGTACCTAAATCTTGATGTCTTTATTTCAGGTTAACCTTCGAGCATCCAAATGGTATTTGGATAGCGGGTGCTCAAGGCACATGACAGGAAACCTGAAGCTTTTCTCCCATCTCCAAGATGAAGAAGGAACAGTACTTATGGAGATAATGGAAAAGGAACTGTAGTAGGCAGTGGATCAGTAAACAGCAAAGGAAAAACAGTCATAGAAGATGTGCTGTTAGTCAAAGGATTGAAGCACAACCTCATCAGTATAAGTCAGCTGTGTGATAGAGGACATCAAATCAAATTTCAAGAGTCAAAATGCAGCATACTAAAGGATGGAGCAGTCATCTTTGAAGCAAATAGAGAGAAGAATCTGTACGTGCTCTACCTTGAAGAACTCAAAGAGCAAAATGTATGTCTGGTAGCCAGCAAAGACAAATCAACTGATCTGTGGCACAGAAGGCTAGGCCACTGCAGCTTGGATGGCTTGAGCAAGCTCAGAAAGAGGAATCTTGTGGAAGGTCTACCGAAATCAATGGTAAATTAGAAAGTGTTTGCAGACCTTGTGCTAAGGGAAAGCACACAAAGAGTTCCTTCAAGTCAAAGACGGTGGTGACCACCTCAAAACCCTTAGAGCTCCTACATATGGATCTATTTGGGCCAATGAGAACTACCAGTCTTGGAGGAAAGAATTTCGGATTTGTTATAGTAGATGACTACTCAAGATTCACATGGGTATCTTTCTTAGAACATAAAGATGATACTTTTGATAATTTTGTCTGTTTCAGCAGGAAAGTCCAGAAAGATCAGAAGTTCAGTATAGTATCCATTCGATCTGATCATGGTGGTGAGTTCCAAAATGAAAAGTTTGCTAGATTCTGTGATGATCAAGGAATTCAGCACAATTTCTCAGCACCAAGGACACCACAGCAAAATGGTATAGCTGAACGGAAGAACCGAACTCTCTTGGATATGGCAAGAACCATGCTTTGTGAATATGAGTTACCAAGATATTTCTGGGCAGAAGCAGTCAACACAGCCAGCTATATTGTCAACAGAGTCATGATCAGGCCAATCCTGAAGAAGACTGCATATGAGCTGTTTAAAGGGAAGAAGCCAAAGATCAGCCATTTCAGAACCTTTGGATGTCCTTGCTTTATACACAACAACGGAAAAAGGGATATGGTAAGTTGGATGCCAAATCAGATGAAGGCATCTTCATGGGATACACTTCTAAACCCAAAGGCTATAGAGTGTTTAATAAACGTACCTTATTGATTGAACAGTCTGTACACATTTTTTTGATGAAACTAACCCTTCCTTGAGGAAGGAAGTAGAAAGTGATAATGATGATGCAGATGAACTGTCCAATAAACTGAAAGACACATCACTTGAAGACAAGGATGATCCGCCTCTGGAAGAATTGCAACAAGAAGAAATTTCTCATGAAACTCTTCCAAAGGAATGGAGATACAAGAAAGATCCCACCTGAAAACATCATTGGTGATCCATCTGTAGGGGTAAGAACAAGAGGTAACGTGATTCCTTGTGATTACCTTGCTTTTGTATCTCAAATAGAGCCTAAGACAGTCAATGAAGCCTTAACTGATGAATCTTGGATAATAGCAATGCAAGATGAATTAAATCAATTCAAGAGAAACCAAGTATGGTCACTTGTTCCTAGACCATCAGACCATCCTGTGATCGGCACCAAATGGTGTTCAGAAACAAATTGGATGAATCTGGTGTAATTCTAAGAAACAAGGCCAGACTGGTGGCTCAAGGCTATTGTCAAGAGGAAGGCATAGATTTTGATGAAACCTATGCACCAGTGGCTAGACTTGAGGCTATTAGAATTTTACTTGCTTATGCATCTGCATTAGATCTAAAGTTATTTCAAATGGATGTTAAATCTGCCTTTCTAAATGGTTTTATTAAAGAAGAAGTTTATGTGGAACAACCGCCGGGTTTTGATGATACAGACTTTCCGAATCATGTTTTTAAATTGCATAAGGCTTATATGGTTTAAAACAAGCACCTAGAGCCTGGTATGAAAGACTTAGTTCTTTTCTCCTAAAACATGGTTTCAGTAGAGGTCAAGTAGATAGCACTCTTTTATAAAAACAAAAGTCAAAAATACTGTTGGTTCAAATTTATGTGGATGACATCATCTTTGGATCTACTGATGAATCCTTGTGCAAGTATTTTGAAAAGCTAATGCAGGGAGAATTTGAGATGAGTATGATGGGAGAGCTTAACTACTTCCTTGGACTTCAAATCAAACAAGGAAAGGAAGGAACTCACATCTGTCAAGCAAAGTACACCAGAGAACTGCTAAAGAAATTTGGATTTGAAAACACCAAGCCACTGACACCAATGGGTACATCAACTAGGATGGACAGTGACAAGGATGGTAAGAAGGTAGATCAAAAGATCTACAGAGGTATGATAGGTTCATTACTTTATCTAACCGCAAGTAGACCTGATATATTATTTAGTGTATGCATGTGTGCTAGATATCAAGCCGACCCTAGAGAGTCACATTTAATTCTGTGAAAAGAATTTTTAGATACTTAGCCAGGACTCATGATCTAGGACTATGGTATCCAAACTCCTGTGATGTAAATTTAGTAGGATATTCTGATGCTGACTATGCTGGATGCAAGGTAGATAGAAAAAGCACCAGTGGTTGCTGTCAATTTCTTGCAGGGTGTTTAATCTCATGGTCCTCAAGGAAACAAAATTCAGTAGCACTATCTACAGCTGAAGCCGAGTACGTAGCTGCTGGAAGTTGCTGTACACAACTCTTATGGATAAAGCAACAGCTTGAGGATTTTGGACTCAAATCAAGACAATTCCACTGCTATGTGACAACACCAGTGCTATCAACCTCACCAAAAATCCAATTCAGCACTCCAGGACCAAACACATTGAGGTCAGATACCATTTTATTCGTGATCATGTAGCTAATGGCAATATTGAAATATCGTTTATTGATACAAACAATCAGTTAGCAGATATTTTCACAAAGGCCTTACCTGAAGAGAGATTTACATCTCTTAGAAGGGAGTTAGGCATGTGTATTTTGTGAAAAGATCTTCATTTAAAGCTGGTATAAAAATTCTCAGAATTTAAGTAGGTTTTCTCTCTCTCCTTTTACGGCAAAATCAATTCAAAATTCTCAGTTTAAGCGTTTCCGTCCGATAAGTCATAGTCTTTCGAGGCGGTCAACCTCGTTTGTCGTTTTCTGACGCCTCACCTTTTGGAGCTTTTATCTTCTTTAAATCAATGCGTTAACGATTCCCCTTCCTCGTTCACCTTTTTCCCTCTTTCGTCCCGACGCATGAGCGATGCCCTAGCGACTCTTGCCTCTATCCTCTGCAAATTTGAAGCTTCCATCTCCTTCCCGCGAAATCGTTTGAGGGTTTCTTCTCGTCACCCTTCTCTTCAATCTTTCAAACCTTCTCCCACCTGAATCCATGGCCGCACCAGCTATTGCCGGCAGTGTGGGTGGCTACAGCGCCGAATACCTCACCCAGCACAGAGGAGCGTTTCACCTTTGTGAAGACGAAGCTCTGTGGTCACAAGGAAGTAGATATTGAAGATCTGCAGAAGAATGGAATGAGCAGCATTATTGAGAAGATCAACCAGATGAAATGGAAAGGACTTACCACTTGCTCAGAGGTAAGTTATCCGGACTTGGTAAAGCGTTCTTTGTGTGCTTAAGAACAGAAGAAGATGGGGCCCTCGTTTCTTCGGTCAAGGGCACCCTAATCAGAATCGACCAGGAACTGCTTAGGATGCTGTTTGGAGTAAGCACATCCGGTTTCAGTGGGATTCACTCAGTAGAAACCCAAGAAAAGGGTTTGGGGATTGTTGGGCCGGGGTTCAAGATGAGGGATGGCAAGCTAGATATCAATCAATTAAGTGCCTTCAATCGCCTCCTTCACTTCATTGTATGTCAGATTTTGGTTCCCCGTAGTGCAACCTTCTCCTCTTGCACTAAGGCTGACTCCGACCTAATGTTCTGGGCCATTAAAAATAAGGAAATCAATATGGCCGCAGTGATGATAGAGAGAATGAAATATGCCAGGGAACAGATTTGGGACACTAAAAGCAAGTTGAATGTGTCCCTGCCCTATGCCCATTTACTTACCAGGATCTTCAGACACTTCGGTGTAGATGTCTCAGGGGCAGTTGTAGAGAAGATGGGCCAAGCTATCAGGTCCAGAAATCTAAAGAAGAGTGGCTTTTCAGTAGTCAATGGGGTCTGGTCCAAGGCCTCAGTTGCAGAAGGTGAAGCACTCATTGGTGAGCCTTCAGTTGCTCAATCTCAGTTGGAAGCAGCTGATGTGATGCCCGAATTGCCACTGGAATCAGGTTCTGTTCCAGTCCTTGTAGAAGCAGAGCAGGAAGGGCCATCTATGGCCAGAAATCAATCAGAGGCAGCAACAGCAGTAAGGGAAGAAGAAGAAAGGCCAGCAGCAACAGATCCAGAATTTCCTGAAGTGCCAGTTGTACTTCTTGCTGAAAGGAGAATTGAGGATATTCTCCCAGAGGACATCTTGCCTGTTGTAGAGGAGACTGTGGCATCAGGCCACATTATTGAAGAAGGCCCAGTGGAAGAAGAGCAGCAAAATCCTCAGGATGACTCTATGGAAATGGATGCTCCCTGTCAGGGGGAGACTGGTGCAGTTGCAGAAGATGCTCCACTTGAGGGGGAGCAATCCCAAGAGAAACCAGCTGATGCACCACCAGCCACCAGAGATCAGGAGGAAGTACAGAGAGATTCTGCAAATTTGGATCTCAGAGAAGGGGGGAGACTACTAGTTCATCAAGTTCTGATGAGGATAATGATCCACCTCCTCCAGCTACAAAGGGCAAAGAGAAAGTTATAGCTCCTGAAGTACCCCTTTTAGCTGACGCACCATTTGAAAGACAGGTCAAGCAAAAAATTGTCATCAATTTAAAACCTGTGATTGAGAGGTTGGATATTCAGGGTGAGCTGCTTTGTACACTTCAGTCTGATGTGAATTCCATTTTTCTGAGCCAAGCTTCAGCCCGCAAGGAACTTGTTCAGATTCGCTCTGCCATGACATGGTTCCATCAAGAAATGGGGACCATGAAGAATTTGTTATCTGACATCCTTCAGGCAGTTGGAGCTCAAGCTCCTCCTCCTCAGCAGCTCAGGAACCTAACACAAGTGTACCTGAGCCCTCCGGGCAAACAGCAGCAGCCCCAGCAGAAGGACCAGCAGCCGCATCATCATCAGAAGGAACACAGCAGCCCCAGCAGATGAAGCCGAGCAGCAGAGTGGCCGAACCATCAGGGCCATCAGGGAGCTGAAGAGTCAGGGCCATCAGGGCCAGCTGAAGAGTCAGGGCCATCAGGGCCAGTTGTGTTGGAATCAGGGCCACCAGGGCCGGCAGTGTTGGTTCCTTTGCCTCCCTTGCCTGAAGAAGTGGTTTCAGATCCTCCACCCTTTGCTCCCACTTCTACAACACTCCCATTCCTCCTTCTCCACCCACTAACTTCACAGCTCCCCTGCTCCACCTCACTTCAAAAGGCCTAGATCCAGGCCCATTTCTTCTCCCACACCTTTCCCTCCTCATCCTACCTCATCCTCTCTGTTTCTTCCACTTCTCATCTTCTTCTTCTCAAAATTTCGAGGCCCCTCCAGCATCCTCAGCTGGAGCCTCATCCTCTTCTGGTACATCTTCATCTCCAGAAGTAGGATTTCTCAATTCTGATGCATTTCTCTACCCCCCTGCACCTCCCTCCTTTATCACTATTATTCCTAAGAATGCCCAAATCGACTCTCCCTTTCTTGATAAAATTAAGGATGAGTTTGAAGAGGTTATCCTTAGGTCTGTGCTAAAGGTAGGAGACCACCTTTCCAAGACAGACTCTTCCAGTACTGTCTCAAAGAAACGCAAACTTTCTTCCTCCAACACTCCTCTTTACCCACCTTTGTGGTTTTCTCTTACAGTGACCAACAAGCATACCTCACTGTACAAAGAATACCTACAAAAGGTTGTTTTTGCCACTCTTTACAATCTTCCTTTTCTTAACCTCTCTGACCATCTAGACGTAATTCTTCCCTATACTCTGTCTAAAGCCGAAAAATCCAAAATCTTCTCCTCAGCCCACTCCAAAACTGAGGAGCAATGGGCTAGATCTCATAAAGATTTGTACAATCGCTTTCTTCAGGCTAAGGCAGCAAGGTTTCCTCCCAGGGATCACTCCTAACCCTTTCTGAGTGGTTCAAGTTTCACCACCAGAACACCTGGGCCCCTGCCATTCAGAAGCTAATCAAGCTGATCAGGCATTTCCAAATGTTCAACAACTACAGGTATCTCAACAGATTACCTGAAGTTCAGCTTAGCCAGTTCAAGAGAGCCATCAAGGTCCTTATCCACTCTGAGCAGTCTGAGGAAATAAGAGTAGATTTTGCAACTCTTCATTTACCTGAAGACATTCTCCTGCCTCAGATTCATTTCCTGATCATGGAGTCTTCGATTGGTTCAATCATCTTTGAGCGTTTTGCCAGAGTCATGGGCAGAATCAAGATTCAGAAAGGCCTCCAAGTTGGTTTTCCTAGATTTCTATTCGGGAATATCATAGAGGGTTTGTCAAATCTGATGTTCTTGCCCCTCTACTCTCAGAATGTGAAAGGCTGAATGCCTCCGAATGGTCCAAGCTTTACTCTCTGTCAGCTCAACAGCTAGCTCATCTGAATGCTGCTCAGGCCAGGGAAGGAAAAGCTCCTGTCTCTCCTGCCACTTTCTTGGACATGAACTCCATCCATCTGGTCCTTGATCCCTACAAAATTTGGGCTGAAAGGTACAAGGTGTTTCTAGCTCTACGCCATGAACTCAAGGAGAAACAGATTTTCTATCCTGTCACCATGGATCAATTCTTGCCTGTGCAAGCTTTGGTACAACTCTCCTCATCCGCTCCTCCATGGATCCAGATGATTATGACCAGTTTCTTACCAAGCAGCGCAGCATCTATCTCTCCAAGATGGCTTCAACCATGGGACCAACCTTCTTCATTGAGAGTGGTGCCTTTAGGCAATTTTTATGCGTCAGGAAGAGCAGGCCTGGGAAGCTATTTCTCATTATGCCTCCCTTCTCTCTCCTGCTTATTATGCCTGTACCTCCACAAGCTTAATGAATGGGTTGTGCTCTTTCTCCTCATTGTCTCTTATTCTTTGTCTCTTTCCTATTACTTTTTGCTTAATGACAAAAAGGGGAGAATGTTTACCTACATTTGTCTGATACATTCTTGAATCATGCTTGAAGTACTTTTATTCTGTTTACTGTTAAGTACTACTTAAATGTTGATCATAGTTTTGTCATCACCAAAAAGGGGGAGATTGATGAACAGTCCATCCCCATGTACTTTTAAATTAATTACATGCTTATTTTGGTGATAAACAAAACACTGTCAAAAGTTTTTCTAACTATGTTTTATTTAGCCTTAAGCACAGGAAATACCCAAAGAAAGTCAAGCATTTGTGGTAAGTACTTACATACATTGTTTTCAGAAGAGCTATAACGATTCCTTCATTAACTGTAACGATTTCCTCACAAGTACAACGATTTACTTGTAAGATTGAATACCTTGCTGTGTCAAACAAGTCGATGTTATAACGACTCTGTAAGTTATCGTAACGACTCCTTCAGAAGTTATAACGACTTGCTCATTATAACGACTCTGTAAGTTATCGTAACGACTCCTTCAGAAGTTATAACGACTTGCTCATTATAACGACTCTGTAAGTTATCGTAACGACTCCTTCAGAAGTTATAACGACTTGCTCATTATAACGATTTGTAAGTCATCGTAACGATTTCTTCAGAAAGTTATAACGACTTGCTCGTCATAACGATTCTGTAAGTCATCGTAACGATTTCTTCAGAAGTTATAACGACTTGCTCGTCATAACGATTCTGTAAGTCATCGTAACGATTTCTTTAGAAGTTATAACGACTTGCTCGTCATAACGATTCTGTAAGTCATCGTAACGATTCTTTAGAAAGTTATAACGACTTGCTCGTCATAACGATTCTGTAAGTCATCGTAACGATTTCTTTAGAAAGTTATAACGACTTGCTCGTCATAACGATTCTGTAAGTCATCGTAACGATTCCTTAGAAAGTTGTAACGACTTGTTTATCATAACGTTTCTATAAGTAAGCTAACGATTCTTTTAGGAGTTATAACGACTTGGTTGTGATAACGATTTCATAAGTTATCATAACGACTTCTTCTGAGACTATAGCAATTTGTTCACAACGATTCTATCAGACTATCATAACGATTGCATAAGTCGTTTCTATTAATTAATTGTTTATCTTGATTTAAGATACGTTGAATAGTCAAAGTTGCATCACGTCTGTTTGACTGCCATGCATTTAATAAAGACTGAACGTATCTCTGCATGGATACGGAACATATCTTCCATTCTCGTGTATTCTCTGCATGCATCTTTTAGAACGATAAACTGACTACTATATTTGTGTCTATCTGCTCTGACGTTGATTGACATCTGGAGATAGTATAGCTGTCTACCATTAAAGCTCAACCTTGCAGAACTTGAGGATGTACTATCCTACAACATTGGACACAGAAAGAACTACAAGCCAACTCAGAAGATCTCATCACTTTGCGTGCTCCAAAGAACAAAAAGACTGTCGACAGGAAGCTTCCACAAATCCTTCAGTCTAACGTACACCAAAGCTGTGAGACAACGGTCATCTCTTCGTCCTCATTCAATTGGAGATATAAATACAGACGAAGTTCTGAAGACAAATATACACAGAAGAAGAAAGCATTATTCATATTCAAGAGAGACCAGAACTCTGTAGTTTTTTCAAGTCTTCAAGATCTCTAGAGCCAGAAATTCATTCCTTTCGATCTTGGCTCTTAGCTCCTTGTGCTGTGACAGAAAAATTAAGGAAGAGCTAGATTAGTTCTGAGAGTGCACATTGTGTAGATCTTTGTCTCTCAGTGCTTGTAGCTTCAGATTGAGTGTTGTAAAAGCTTGATCTAGGGCTAGTCATTTCTTTCAAGATTTTCTTGTGTTTTCCCTTCGTGTGTGAAGGAAGACCTGGTGGTTTCCAGGGTGGTGTTTTCCCTTCAGGAGTGAAGGAAGACCTGTGGTACCAGGGTGTTGTGTTCCCTTCAGGAGTGAAGGAAGACCAGCTGAGCTGGGTGGTTGTTTTTGTCCATAGGGGGACTGTACCCTAGTTAGTGAAATCCTGAGGGTTGCTCAGGGACTGGACGTAGGACTCCTAGGAGAGGAGATCCGAACCAGGATAAATCTGTGTGTTGTGTGATTGTCTTCATTGTGTGATTGTTGTTTTACTAACCATTACTAATCTCTTTCAAGAACTCTTTATGTTTGTTTGAGTTCAGGTTTTTATCAGATAAATTTTATTTAAGACCCATTCACCCCCCCTCTGGGTTAGCCAACGGGCAACAGATACACACCATGTAAAGCTGTTTTAAAATTCCACTATTGAACTCACATCTACAACTCAGGTTGAGCAAGGTACAGAAGTACAGAAGTACAACAAAAGTACTACTCACTGCAGCTAAGACACCAACACCGGAGTGGCTAGACTAGCCTGGAAAGGGATTCGACGAGACCCACATGAATGGGAGGGGAGTGAGTCTCAAGAAAAGAGACCCAGTAGGAAAGTAACCACCAGCAACAGAAATAAAGTGCGGAATGTAAAAAACTGAAAGTAATTACCGTCGCACCACAACACAAACTGTAAACCTCGTAGCTCGTAACACCACCACACACAACAGAAGTAGGACTCAGCTAGGTCTGTGCTCGGCATCCCGTCACCACAGAGGCTCTCAACCCAGCCACGGTGCACACTACAGACGCTCTTTCTCGCGTCTGGTCCACGACCGGGTTTTTCCCATACGCTTGACCCTAGCGGTAGAGAAGGGGCCACCGGAGACCGGCCCAAAACCACACAAGGATACGCACAGGACAAGAGTCACACTCGGCGTCCTGGCTCACTAGCGGAGGACAACCACACGCTAGTCGTCTAGACGGAGTCGCACCCAAGCCTAGGTAAATAACAGAAATGGGCACGCGGTAACGCAACGCGCGTCAACAGACGGAACACACTCAACGCCTGAAACTCCGTACAGTAAGTGAACACTCATGTCACAACTAGTTACTCATATGCATAGGCAGAGTCACACTCTAAGCCTGACCCACATGTGTTATTAGGGCGGACATCACATGTCAATCGCCTCTAAGCACAAAACTCAAGCCTGCTGGGACACAGGATATTATGGCCATATCGATTGCCGCCAATATGAAGTAACGGCACTCATCATGTCGTTAACCCTGACTCAACGGCAATCGACCTTGTCATGTATATCACCCTTGAGATCTCAACGTCACAGATGTGGACGTTAGTCTTCAGTCCCCTACACCTTGAACAGCTCCGAATCAGTCCATTGGGCAGAATCACCCACCAGAACTCCGACTGATGGAGGTAATACTTCCTCTCATCAATTTATACTACAGAACTTCAGAAACAAGTGATTCAGCTCCTGAATCATCAAAACACCCACAAATCCCGTCATGCTTAACCCAACCCTAACCCAATTTGCACACTGATTCACACAAATTAGCATGCTGGTTTGTTAAGGAGGGTTATGGAGTTAAGTCCCTACCTCATAACGCTTTATAAACCCCAAACAGCCACTAATCGCGCCGGAACCCCCCGAAGACTCCGCGCGAATCACACCAAAACCTCGCGTTTCCGCCCGATCAAGCACCGCCACGCGATCCAGAGCCTTCCCACGAGCTCCCATCAACCATCAGAGCTATGGAATAGAGAAAAGCAGAGGGGGAGGGAGGAGAGGAAATGAGAAGGAAAAACTCTGCTCTCGGGCTGCCCTATTTCAACAGGTCCGACCAGTTTACGTCCACAACCCTAGCCGCCTACTGAACCGCCAAAGACTTGACGTCCACATCGCTGGTCGTTGAGTTCAACCTCAAACGTCCACATCGCTGGACGCTCACTCTAAGTCAACGGCTAGCCTCAGGCCGTCAACCCCAAGTCAACGACAGTAGTCTTGTCGTCAACCACACAGAACCTCTACAAGACCCAATAAGGATCCGCAAAGACCCGAGACCTTACAGCACCTGTCCTCTTTGTCAAGAGGAAAGATGGGTTGATGAGGCTGTGTATAGATTACAGGCAATTAAACCAGTTAACCATCAAGAACAAATATCCTCTACCAATGATTGATGAGTTGTTTGATCAATTGTCTGGAGCTAAATAACTCTCTAAAATAGATCTCAGATCTGGCCATCACCAATTGAGGATCAAATGAGAAGACATACACAAGACAGCCTTTCGAAGCATGTATGGGCATTATGAATTTATTGTTATGCCTTTTGGACTAGAAAATGCCCTTGTAGTTTTCATGCAGTTGATGAATAGCATTTATCGCCCATATCTTGATAAATTTGTGGTGGTATTCATCGATGATATATTGATCTATTCCAAGACAAAGGAAGAGCATGAGGAGCATTTGAGGATTGCATTACAAATTCTGAGGGATAATCAATTATATGCCAAGCTAAGTAAATGTGATTTTTGGCTTGAGGAGGTATCCTTTTTAGGGCTTGTCGTAACCAAGGATGGTATTGCGGTTGAGGCTATATTGAAATGGGAAAGACCGACAAGCGTCACAGAGATCAAGAGCTTTATGGGATTAGCTGGATATTACCAAAGATTTATAAAGGATTTCTCAAAGATTGTAGTACCATTAACCAAGCTAACCTGGAAGGAAAATCTGTTTGTGTGGACCAAGGAATGTCAAGAGAGCTTTAACAACTTAAAGAAGTGTCTGACTACTGCCCTTGTCCTCGCCTTACCCACTGAAGATGGAGGATTTGAAATTTATTCAGATGCTTCTGGAACATGTCTGGATGTGTCTTAAAGCAGCTAGGGAATGTAATAGCATATGCCTCAAGACAATTGAAGATCCACGAAGTGAACCACCCGGTTCATGACCTGGAGTTAGCAGTTGTAGTGTTCGCCTTGAAGATCTAAACACATTACATTTATGGTGAGCAATTTAAAGTCTTTTTTTACCACAAGAGTTTAAAATACTTATTCTCATAGAAGGAGCTTAACATGAGACAAAGAAGGTGGTTAGAATATCTCAAGGACTTTGACTTTTCCATTCAATATCACCCTGGGAAAGCCAATGTAGTGGCAGATGCTCTAAGTAGACAACCTGGAGCTATGCTAGCTAGTATGATGCTGGGCGAATGGAAGTTACTGGAGCAATTTGCAAGTTTGCCCTTGCATAAAGATGAAATGCAGAAATTGAGAAAAGGCCTAATTAAAAAAAAAACTTAGACATGGGAAAGAAGGAAAGACAAGTAATGATTTCCAATCTCCAGATACAATCCGATCTACTGACCGAAATCAAGGAGAAACAAGGAGAGGATCCATTCTTAGTTGAGATCAGGGAGAAGCTAGAACAAAGACCTAACTTTTCTCTATCAGCTGATGGAAGATTACTATTTCAAAATAGAACATGTGTCCCTGATCATGGAAAACTCAAGAAGAGGTTATTAAATGAAGCTCACCAGTCCAAGTACACGATTCACCCTGGATCAACAAAGATGTACCAAGACTTAAAAAGGTCATATTGGTGGCCAAACATGAAGAGGGATGTGGCCGATCATGTGTCATACTGTTGATATGCATCAAAGTCAAGGCCGAGCATTTCCGTATAGCTGGTGGACTGCTACCACTAGAAATCCCGGAATGGAAGTGGGATAGTATCGGTATGGACTTTATCATGGGATTGCCCAAGACTAGAGGTGGTATGGATGCATTTGGGTATAGTTCATCGATTGACTAAGTTGGCTCATTTCCTGCCGATGAAGAGTACATGGTCACTGGGCGTATTGGTTGCACTATATGTTAGGAAGTAGTTATATTGCATGGGGTTTCATCTAACATAATATTGGATTGGGACCCTAGATTTACTTCGCACTTTTGGAAGGGTTTACAAGCAGCAATGGGTACTAAACTGAACTTTAGTACTGTCTTTCATTCTCAGACTAATGGACAAACTAAAAGGACCAATCAAATTTGTGGAGGATATGCTTCGTTTTCTGGTGCTAGATTTTAGCAGTCGATGGGATGATCAGTTATACTTGATGGAGTTTGCATACAACAATAGGTATCAGGTGATAATTACTAATTTTTTTGCGTTAAATTTCACGCATTTAGTTAATTTTAGACTTCAGTTGTCTGTAAATAACGTACATTTGGATTTTAAATTTGCATTCTATTCATGTATAATTTTTTAGCATATTAGTTAAATTTTTGGATACAACACATAACTAGATTTTCATTTAATAAAATCAATATTTCTTGAATAGTTTTGACTAAATAACATGTTCTCATTTTTTTGCAAATACATTGTACATAAATAATTTCTAATCTTATTATTACTTTTATATTTTCATAAATATCTTTTAATAATTCTTGTACATATTAGTTGTAAATAAATCATATTTTTTAAACCATGTCACATACTCCACCCAATCATTATCAGCCACATATCCATTTTCCTCATCTCACCAAATCATGCCACATACCCCTTTCTCATTTCAATTCCACCAACATTCATATATGTCCTTCTCTTTAAACCGCCACAGACCCATTACCTTTCTCACCCTTCTCTCAGTCAACAAGTATCCACCACTGAAACCTTTTTTTTTTTCTTCTTCCGTTCAGATTTCTGGAGGCGGTGGCAACGTGTAAGCTGGAAGCGATTTTGGGCACCGCGAAGCAGATCTGAGGGGGGCTGGCGCGTGAGGAGACCTGTAGCTCAGGCAGGGGCTGGGCTGTACTGGTAGAGCTCGGGCGCAGGAGACCTGAGCTCGTACGAGGCTGGGTGGACTTGGCCGTGCGGTGTAGGCGTGATGGAGTTGTATGCACGGCGGTGGCTGGGTGGACTTGGCCATGCGGTGTAGGCGTGATGGAGTTGTATGCACTGCGGTGGCTGGGTGGAGGAGGCCTTGCAGATGGCGTGCGCTGGTGCAGTTTTGCAAAGGCCAACTGTGCGTGATGGCTGGGCATAGGCGGCCAGGGCATCTGGCGCAGAAGATGGGGAGGCGCTGTGCGCCTGGGGCGTGGCCGGCGGTGCACAGCTGCCATGTGTGTAGCCCTGGCGGAGGACCTGCTGAGGTGGCCAGCCCAGCTGTGCAGGGCTTGCGCAGAGGAGCTCAAGAGGAGGCACCCGGACATCTATAAAAAGACCCCAATGTCCTCACAGTTGAGGGGCTTCTCGGGTTGAAATTTATAGAATATTCCAGATTTTTCTGTTCTTCAAGAAAGCAGTGGGTAGTTCGATTTTGGAGGATTTTTATATTTTAGTTTCCTTTTTCTCCTTTCAGTAGAGCGGAGTTGGATTTCTAGGATTTTATTAGTTTTTTTTTCTTTGCTTCGTTGATGCAAACAACTATAAGGGTTGGGGATTTTTGCTTTTTACTGATGTGAATGGTTGGGTTGTGGAATGCTCTTCGTTATTTCGTCTTTGTTCAGAAGATGTCGATTCAATATAGTATTCCATTTATTTCTGTGTTGAATTTCGTCCATTTCTTCTGTGTTTTCTATCATCTGTTCTTGGGTTAATGTTGAGCAGTGATGAGATAGCTTGGCCTTTGAAGCTATAGAGCAAGGGAGATGGGGTTGCTAGTTCAGATTTTTAGGGGGGTTTATGTTTTGTATTTCTTGTTCTTCCTTCTAATTCGGCTGTAGGGGAGGGAATTCTATTTTGTTTTCCATTTCATCTGTAAGGGGTTTGATCATTTGAGATGGGATTTTGTTTCTGTGAGGGACTCAGATCTTGAGTTCGGATCATTTTTGGGATTGTTGTGTTTTGATTCTGTAGTTCTCTTCTTCTATGTTCATCCGGAGAGTTATCGCAATTTTCTTGGATTTTTGTTCTTACATTTCTTTTGATCTATTCTGTGAGGAGTGGTGCTAGATTTTTTGCTGCTATGTTTTGCTGCTGGTTGGAGGTTTTCGGGAGTGGAGTTTATTTTGCTTCTGATGTTTCGAATCGGAGTTCGATATCTGAGAGTTGAGATTGTAGGGAGTTTAGCTGCAGGGAGGTAGGTTTATTTGTTTTCTTTTCTTCTGTGAGAGCTTTGAGAGGACTTCTGCAATTTATTTGGATTGATGTGGCTACTGGGAGGGGGATCATTGCTGTTGTGAGGAGATTTCACTTCTTTTCTTATGTGAAGATTGGGGTGGGTGAGTTTGTTCGGCTGCTTCTGAGGAGATCAATCCAGGGCACTTTCCATTTCTCTGTGTTGTGGGTGATCAATCCTGGTGACTGTGCAAGAAGGCGATCCGAAAGTGTATTCTATAGAGACGACACAGAACAACCAAGACGACTCTATTTCTTGGTTTGTTCTGGAGCTGTCTGGCATCCAGAAAGTTTTCGGAGATTCCAAGTCAAGGATTGAATTCGTGAGTTCAAGTTCTTATTGCAGCAGAGAATAGTTTTGAATTCTTGAGGGATTCCAAAGCTTCTTGGTATTCTTACTTTTGTTCTTATTTGTTCTTCTTAGCCTGAGAATTCCAATTTAGCAACAATACATTTCTGTTGCAACAGTAAACTTCTATTTTTTATTTTCTGTTTGATCTTTAAGTTTTGGAATAGTGACTGGTATTTGTGTAGAGTCGATATTGTACTTGTTGATCCCTCGAGCTGAGAGGGTACAGTGATGCCAATTTCCCTTTTAATTTAATCCAGTTCGTTTTCTTCGTTATCTTTGATCCGTCGAGTTGTGAGAAATTCGACTGGTGCAATTACAGAATTAATTCTCATGCAATGTTATCTCGTTGTTATTGTGTCCGTGAGAATGTTGTCAAATCAAAGTAGTTTAATTCAAATTCTATTCAGCCTCTCCGTGGATATGACATGTTCTCACTACTATGCTAGTTCATCTTTGTAATTTTAAGTTTGAGAGACAGTTTAGAGAAGACGAGCATTTGGACCTGTGCAATGAACTTTGAACAATGAGAGGGCACAGTCAACAATGTCGTGCGCTTCATCTTGGCGCCATTGCCGGGGAGGCATTAGAGTTTGATTTAATCTGCTTTTATTTGATTCCATTTGCATTGGCTTTTCATTGACTTGTTATTGGGCTTCTTATTTCAGATTTGCACAAGGAGTGGAACTTGGAGTTTGGGCTTGACCATTGAAGCCCATTGGAGGAGGAGCTTGCTGATTTCTTTTCCCATTTGCTTTTAATTCAGTCTTTTAGATAGAAGAGAGGAGTGAAATTTTTAGTGAGGCTTTGATGTACTCTCTGTGCATGTACAGAGATTTCTTTCTTGTTGGCATGTAATAATTGGACTCTTTTTATGGTTTGTGTGGTTTGAGAATTAGCTTATAGTATCATCTTATATTTTCTTAGTTAGATTTTATTTCATTTTATTCAAAAAACCAAATAAAAATTAAAAAAATCTAAATCTTAAAAATCTCCAAATCGCTCTTTCATGTTAGCCGTTTTTTTGTAAATAAAAATTTCATTTCTCAAGATAGAATCTCGTGTTTTAGGACATTCATCGTCTTAATTGTCATTTGAATTCCATTTCTTTCTTGCATTGAAGAGTGCGGGGGAAAGGTAAGACTTCCATCGCTCGTTTCATACATTAGACTTAGCATTAGACAACCACTTGTTTGAAATTGATCTGTGCACTTCACATTTGAAAATGGGACTGCTTAAGGGCTTCACCCATTAAAAATAAAAAGATAAGGCGAGGGATTTCATCACCCTTCCTTTGCCAAAAAATCACAAAAATTTTCACATTCTTGCATTGTCCTAAACTTTCAATAAAAATCAGTAGACTTGGCCTAGGGTTCATAATTAGATTTATCCTTTCTTGAATTCAAAACTTCTCTTTAAGTTTGGTGTCTAGGATTAGAGGTTAAAAAGCTTATGCTTAAGGGAGCTAGAGGTTATTTAATGGGGTCCTTGCGAAAGCAAGGGGGGCCTCCCTCTACTCCACCTCTTACCTAGCCGGTACAAGAAGAGTTAGGATTGGACTTAAGCAAGCATAAATCTGATTTTGAGAAAAATAACATATGTCCAAGGAATACTTAGAGTTTAGGATAATTTGTTTTGATAGTGTGTGATTGTTTGTGTTTGTCATAAAAATTCAAAAATCAATAAAAATTTAAAATCATAAATAGAGGGTTTTTTCAACTGTGCATGCTTGGTAGACGCTCCTTGAACATAGATTTGGCTCAACCTATAGACGAGATTGAAAGATTCTTTCATAGGAAAAGGATGGCCAACCAAATCAAACCAAATTGCCAGAATATGGAGGAGGTTGCACCCTGACAGATGAAGGAATACTTTATTCCTTCTAAATATCAACCTGCCACTTGCATCAGGCCAGAAAATTCCAGCAAATCATTTTGAGATCAAGCCATGAACCATTCAGATGTTGCCATCTTTTATGGCAATCCCAATGAAGACCCTTATAGGCATATAGATGAGTTCCTAGAGATTTGTTCCACTGTTAGGATCCAAAATTTCACTGAAAATGCCTTAAGATTGACCCTATTTCCGTTCTCCTAAAAAACAAAGCCAAACATTGGTTAGGAACCATAGGGAGAACCATCACAACATGGCCAGAAATGCAGCAGGAATTTTTGAAGAAATTTTACCCTATTGGCTGTACTAACATAATGAGAAGAGCAATCACTGGATTCTCCCAACACCCGGGAGAATTAATGCATGAATCATGGGAAAGACTAAAGAGTGCTTAGAAAATGTCCTCATCATGGTCTGTCGAGGTGGCAAATTGTCCAAGCTTTTAATGAAGGTTAAATGAATCAAATAGGCTGATGGTTGATGCCTCATGTGGAGGAGCATTTATGACTAAGAGCGAGGATGAGGCATATAATTTGTTTGAAACATTGAGTGAGAATTATATCAAACATTGAGAGAGGAGAATCAGATTCTAGGGTAGAAGACATGTTAGCTAGACTTGATCAGAGATTGGAGCAGAAGTTGGAACAAAAATTCGATCAATTGCTATCTTTGACTGGGCAAGCCACACCTAAATTTTCTCAATCACATGAAACTTGCGCTATGTGTGCTAGCCTAGCTCATCCCACTACTGCCTAATTACCCCCTTTTATTCAGGAACAAGTCCAAGCTGCTCAAGGCTTCTACAAACCCTCCTATGATCCATACTCTAACACATACAACCCTGGTTGGAGAAACTATCTGAACTTTTCTTGGAAAAATCAATCTGAACAAGTTTCTCAACCTTCTTTTAAGCAATCCATGTACGGCCAATCCTATCCCAATCAGAATTTGGGATTTGGCCAATCATCTTACTCCAAACCTCCACACATCCAAGGAAATCAAAACTCAAATCAATTTGCTCATACCAATTTCCAGCAACCTTTATATCAACCACCACCTCCTCAGCATATTTTGGGGAGATAAAATGAACCAACTCCAAAACATGATGGCGACTCTATGCTAAACTGTGCAAGAACAACAAACTCAATATCAAACTCAAAATCAAAATTTTCAACAAAATTTGGCAAGGATAGAGTTCCAAATTGCTGATGTATGTCAAAGGAGGGAGTCGGTCAGCTGCCAAGTCAAGCTATAGCAAACCCAAGAAACAACCCTCCCGGATTCTATCAGAACCAGCAATACCATCAGGCCCAGGGGTATAGACCAGCACCTGCTAGACAAAATGCACCTCTACCACATAACCCACAACAAGCTTTTGTCCAGAACATTCCTGCACCACAAAATCAAAATCAACCTATACAACAGGATCATCCTCATGCCCAAGCTAGGGGCCCGCAAGTAGAGAATGCAAAAACTGTGTCTACCTTAAGAAGTGGAAGAATCAGAACAAATCCTCACCGCACATGTCAACATTGAATGAGGATAAAGAAAATGAAATTGAACTTGAAACTGAAGAAGAGGTGAAAAAATGTTGAAAATCCAAGGGAAAAGAGAAAATAACTGAAGAGCCTCTAGACACAGTCAAAATAAATGAAGACCCAAGCATTACATTCCAAGAGTACCTTTCCTGAGGCCTTAAAGCCAAAATCTAAAAACAAACCAACTGGTAATGAAGAACTCTTGGAACTGTTTAAGCAAGTTCACATCAACATTCCTCTCCTTGATCTATCAAGCATGTGCTTGCCTATGCCAAATTCCTAAAAGAAATGTGTACTCCAAAACGTGAAGTGAGAACAAAACTGAAACCATCATTTTTCCAGAATTTGTGAGTACTATTGTCTTAAATCAACTCCCTAAAAACTCAAAGATCCAGGCACTCCACTAATTCCTTGCACCATCGGTGGAGTCACTTTTGAAAGTGGCCTTTTAGATTTGGGAGCCAGTGTCAACCTCCTACCTTCTGCCATTTTTGAGAAATTCAAGTTAGGAGAGTTGAAACCCACTTCTGTTGTCCTTCAACTAGCCGATCGTTCTGTCACCACTCCTAAGGGCTTAGTTGAGGACGTGATTGTAAAAAATCAATGATTGTTACTTCCCTGCCGATTTCATCATTCTGGACATGAACACTCCCCAAGATTTAACTCAGTCCACCATTATCCTTGGTAGACCTTTTTTGGCCACAGCTAGAGCCAATATTGATTGTGCTACTGGGATGATGGATATATCATTTGGAGATATGCGGGTTAGTATCAACATTTTTAGGGCATCTAGGCACCATGATCAAGAAGAGAGTTGTCTAGTGGTAGACTCCTTGGAAGAATCCTGTGTGGAAGATGCAGTGGACCAACCTTGTGCTCTAGGGTTTGAGGGAGAGGAAGGACAATTGAATTCCTTATTTCAGGATAGTGATCCATCAATTCCATCTGAGTTGTCCTCCTAAGGTTGAGCTAAAACCACTCCCTACTAGTTTGAAGTACATCTTTCTTGGAGAGAATGAGACTTGGGCCCATAATGCTAGTGATTTGAGGAAGAGCAGGAGAAGAAATTGATTGAAGTTTTGAAGAGTCATAAGAAAGCTATAGGTTGGACAAATGATGATTTGAGAGGGATAAGTCCTTCAGGTGCACACATCGCATATACTTAGAAGAGAATGCCAAAAGCTCAATAGAAATGCAAAGATGTCTTAATCCCAACATGAAGGAAGTTGTTAAAAAGGAGATTGTCAAAGTTAGATGCTGGATTCATTTATCCCATCTCTAATAGCCAGTGGGTTAGTCCAACTCAAGTTGTGCCGAAAAAGTCAGGACTAACTGTAATTCAAACTGAAAAGGGTGAGCTCATTCCCACTAGGCTGGCTACAGGATGGAGAGTGTGCTTTGACTATCGCAAATTGAATGCGATGACTAAGAAAGACCATTTCCCCTTGCCTTTCATTGACCAAATCTTAGAGAAACTGGCAGGCCAAAAATTCTTTTGCTCCCTTGATGGGTATTCAGGGTATAACCAAGTGGCTATTCACCCTGAGGACCAAGAAAGGACCTCCTTCACATGTCCATTTGGAACTTTTGCCTTTAGATGCATGCCCTTCGGGTTGTGCAACGCCCCTGCAACTTTTCAACGTTGCATGCTGTCTATTTTCTCAGACATAGTTGGGGATTACTTAGAAGTCTTTATGGATGATTTCTCTGTGTTTGAAATGACTTTGATTCGTGCCTTGATCATTTGACTGAAGTGCTCAAAAGATGCATTAATGCCAATCTTGTTTAAGTTGGGAAAAGAGCCACTTCATGCTTAGGAGGGGATTGTCTTAGGACATATTGTCTTAGAGAGAGGGATAGAGGTAGATAAAGCAAAGATAAATCTCATTTCTGAATGCCTCCTCCCAACTCTGTCAAACAAATTCGATCCTTCCTTGGTCATGCTGGATTCTATAGGAGGTTCATCAAAGACTTTTCCAAAATTGCAAGACCATTGACTTCTTTGTTAAAAGAACTCCTTTCATTTTTGACAAAGCTTGTCATAAAGCATTTGAGGACTTAAGGACATTTTGACCAGAGCTCCAATTCTAAATCTCCAGACGGTCATTACCATTTGAGATAATGTGTGATGCTTCAGATTTTGCTATAGGTGCCATTTTGGGAAAGAAAAAAGATAAAGGATCTGTAGTGATTTATTATGCAAGCAAAACATTGAATGACACGCAGATTCAATACACAACCACTGAGAAAGAGCTCCTAGCCGTTGTCTTTGCCTTAGAGAAGTTCAGATCCTATCTTTTAGGAGCTAAAATCATTGTTTTCACACTGACCATGCTGCCTTAAGGCATTTGCTTGCCAAAAAGGATGCCAAGCCTAGGTTGATTAGATGGATCCTCTTGTTACATGAGTTTGATCTGGAAATTCATGATAACAAAGGGTCCAAGAATGTGGTACCTAATCATTTGTCCAGAATAGTTGCCCCGGACTCTATGCCTATTAGAGATGCTTTCCGGATGAGCACATTTTAGCTGTCTCCATATTTCATCTCCATGGTATGCACACATTGTGAATTACAAAGTCATGGACGAGTACCTGGAGATTGGACTAAAAATGAAAGAGAGAGATTCTTTGCTAAGGATAAGTATTTTATTTGGGAGGACCCGGATCTATTTCATTGGACTAGACCAAGTGATAAGAAGATGCATCCCTGAGAGTGAGCATCAAAGTGTCCTCAAGTTTTGCCATTCTCTTGCTGTGGAGGGCATTTCAGGAAAGAAGAACACTGCTAAGGTCTTAGACTCTGGTTTCTACGGCCACATTATTTAAGGATGCCCACCAATTTTGTAAGGCCTGTCCTAGATGTCAAACAATGCGAAATATTTCTAAGAAGGATATGATGCCTCTTAACCCAATCTGGTTGTAGAAATTTTTGATGTATGGGGGATAGACTTTATGGGACCTTTTCACCGTCTCTTCGGATACACGTACATTCTAGTTGCTGTTGATTATGTGTCCAAATGGATAGAGGCCATTGCCACAAAGACAATGATCATAAGGTGGTCATCAAATTTGTTCAGAAAAACATCTTATCTAGATTTGGGTGGCCCGAAGCAAACATTGGTGATGGAGGACCTCATTTCATTAACACTCAGTTTAGAACCCTCCTAAGAAAGTATGGAATCACCCATAAGCTGGCAACACCTTACCATCCGCAAACCAGTGGCCAAGTGGAAGTATCAAACGGGATTAAGATTAAGAACATTCTTCAAAAGGTTTAGGCCTGATAGGAAAGATTGGTCAGAAAGGTTAGATGATGCATTGTGGGCCTACCAACTGCTTTCAAAACTTCCATTGGAATGTCCCCTTATCGGCTTATTTTTGGAAAATCTTGTCATCTGCCGGTAGAACTTGAGCATAGAGCCTATTGGGTTATTAAACAGATAAATCTTGATTTAGCCGAAGTTGGTCAACAAAGGACCCTACATCTGAATGAGCTAGAAGAGCTCAAATAAAGCCTATGAAAGTTCAAGATCTATAAAGCCAAAGCCAAAGCTTTCCATGATAAACACATTCATAGAAAAACTTTTCAAGTGCATGATAAGTCTGGCTATTTAATTCTCGGCTTCGTCTATTTCCGGGAAAATTGAAGTCCCGGTGGGATGGTCCTTACACTGTTGTCAAAGTCTATGACAATGGCGCTGTCAATATTCTTGATCATAAAACTGTACAATCGTTCACTGTTAATGGACAGAGGTTAAAACATTTCTTTGAAAGCCCACCTTCTTTGAAAATTGAGTCTACCAAGCTAGCTGAGCCAAAGCGAGTCTAATTGCGTCTGGCTGAAGACGATAAACTTAGCGCTTCTTGGGAGACAACCCAAGTGTACAGATTTCCTTCATCACGTAATTCTCTGTCTTACTTTCTTTTCCTGTAAATAACTAGGTGGGAGAGGTAGAATAAGCATGCATTCATAGTCCTCATCCCAAACATTGCTTCATTTCTTTTTCTTGAGCTTGTACATATGCAAATAAAAATTTCACAATGTTTCATCTTTGAATAAAAATGCGTGGCTTTGCGCATCCCAGACTAGGTGTATGATCTTTAACCATTAAAATTTTGTGGTTGTCACACTCCTTTGCAAACATCCATGTTAGGTAGCCTCTAGTAAATGATTACATGTACTTATTATCTACCTTATGTAAGAATTTATGGCAAGAGGTTTTCATACACACACTACACAGCCACTTAGACTAGCTGAACCCGAATGTAACAAATTTGTCAAGGCTAGTAGGAGAGAGGTGATTGATTTTCTCCCTTCCCCTTAAGTGAATTGTGAAGGAGGTGAAGGCATGTGATCAAGGAACCTGACTGTCCATCCTTCCTTTAAGAGGAAAAGAAAAGAAAGGAAAAAGTAAAAGCAAAAGCAAAAGAAAAAAATATATATCCATGAAAAATGCCCCGGATCGGAGTATAGTTGGACTCGCTACTCTTGAAAAGTGATGGGTTGTGCAGCATTGTGGATGAAAAAGAAATAAAGAAATTCTGAGTGCACAAAGTGCAAATAAAGGGGCAAAGTCCCCAACTCAGAGAAATAATCCTCAAGGAAGATGGACAGAATGGAACTGAGAGAAACAACCCAATCTGACTGAGCAATGATCTTATTCCACAATTATTTTCTTCTCCCTCGAATTAATCTAATCTCAAATATTAGCTGAGGCAGAGGAGCTCCAGGAGGGCTGATGTGAACTCTTAAGTGAGCTACCATTTGTGCACTAATTTCTTGTCATAAGCCCTTACAATTAGGAAAGACATATCTCTACATTAATCTTTTACATGATGACTATTTAACATAAGACATTACATCTTCTAGTCCTACATTTGGAGTAATTTTTATTGCTAAGGGACTAGCAATGTTCAAGTAGGGGGGAGTGATAATTACTAAATTTTTTGCATTAAATTTCACACATTTAGTTAATTTTAGACTTCAGTTATCTGTAAATAACGTACATTTGGATTTTAATTTGCATTCTATTCATGTATAACTTTTTAGCATATTAGTTAAATTTTCGGATACAACAAATAACTAGATTTTCATTTAATAAAATCAATATTTCTTGAATACTTTTGACTAAATAACATGTCTCATTTTTTTGCAAATACATTGTACATAAATAATTTCTAATATTATTATTCCTTTTATATTTCATAAATATTTTTTAATAATCTTCTACATATTCGTTGTAAATAAATCATATTTTTTAAACCATGTCACATACTCCACCCAATCATATCATGCCACACACCATTTTCCTCATCACCAAATCATGCCACATACCCCTTTCTCATTCCAATTCCACCAACAGTCATATATGTCCTCTTTAAACTGCCACAAACCCATTACCCTTCTCACCCTTCTCTCAGCCAACAAGTATCCACCACTGAAACCTTTTTTTTTTTTTCTTCTTCCGATCAGATTTCTGGAGGCGGTGGCAAGGTGTGAAGCTGGAAGCGATTTTGGGCGCTGCGAAGCAGATCTGAGGGGGCGCTGGCGCGTGAGGAGACTTGTGCCTCAGGAAGGGGCTGGGCTATGCTGGCGGAGCTCGGGTGTAGGAGACCTTAGCTCGTGCGAGGCTGGGTGGACTTGGCCGTGCGGTGCAGGCGTGATGGAGTTGTTTGCGCGGCAGTGGCTGGGTGGAGGAGGCCTTGCAGATGGCGTGCGCTGGTGCAGTTTTGCAAAGGCCAACTATGCGTGATGGCTGGGCAGAGGCCGCCAGGGCATCTGGCGTAGAAGATGGCTGGAGGCGCTGTGTGCATGGGGCGTGGCCGGCGGTGCGCAGCCGCCATGTGCAACTCTGGCGGAGGACCTGCTGAGGTGGCCAGCCCAGCTGTGCAGGGCTTGCGCAGAGGAGCTCGAGAGGAGGCGCCCGGGCATCTATAAAAGGACCCTAATGTCCCCACAGTTGAGGGGCTTCTCGGGTTGAAATTTTTTGAATATTCCATTTTTTTTCTGTTCTTCGAGAAAGCAGTGTGTAGTTCGATTTTTGGAGGATTTTTAGATTTTAGTTTCCTTTTTCTCCTTTCAGTAGAGCGGAGTTAGATTTCTGGGATTTTATTAGTTTTTTTTTTCTTTACCTCGTTGATGCAAACATCTGTAAGGGTTGGGGATTTTTTCTTTTTACGGATGTGAATGGTTGGGTTGTGGAATGCCTTCGTTATTTCGTCTTTGTTCAGAAGATGTCGATTCAATATAGTATTCCCTGTGTTGAATTTCGTCCATTTCTTCTGGTTCTGTTCGTCTATTCTTGGTTAATGTTTGAGCAGTGATAGATAGCTTGGCCTTTGAAGCTGTAGAGCAAGGGAGATGGGGTATCTAGTTCAAATTTTAGGAGGTTTATGTTTTGTATTTCTTGTTCTTCCTTCTGCTTCGGCTGCAGGGGAGGGAATTCTATTTTGTTTTCCATTTCATCTGTAAGGGGTTGATCATTTGAGATGGGATTTTGTTTCTGTGGGGGACTCAGATCCGGAGTTCGGATCATTTTTGGGATTGTTGTGTTTTGATTCTGTAGTTCTCTTCTTCTGTGTTCATCCTGAGAGTTATTGAAATTTTCTTGGATTTTGTTCTTACATTTCTTTTGATCTATTCTATCGTAGCGCAGATTGTTGCTGAGCGTGTTTTGCGCTGTGTGTTTTGCAGTGGTTGGAGGTTTCCAGGAGTGGAGTTTATTTTGCTTCTGATGTTGGAATCGGAGTTCGGCATCTGAGAGTTCAGATTGTGGGGAGTTCGGCTGCAGGAAGGTAGGTTTATTTGTTTTATTTTCTTCTGTGAGAGCTTCGAGAGGACTTCTGCAATTTATTTGGGTTGATGTGGCTGCTGGGAGGGGGATCATTGTTGTTGTGAGGAGATTTCACTTCTTTTCTTCTGTGAAGATTGGGGTGGGTGAGTTTGTTCGGCTGCTTCTCAAGAGATCAATCCAGGGCAATTTCCATTTCTCTGTGTGATCAATCCCACTGACTGTGCAAGAAAACGATCCGAAAGTGTATGCTACAGAGACGGCACAGAACAACCAAGATGACTCTATTTCTTGGTTTGTTCTGGAGTTGTCTGGTGTCCAGAATGTTTTCGGAGAGTCCAAGTCAAGGATTGAGTTTGTGAGTTCAAGTTCTTTTTGCAGCAGAGAATAGTTTTGAATTCTGGAGGGATTCTGGAGCTTCTTGGTATTCTTACTTTTGTTCTTATTTCTGTTCTTCATAGCCTGAGAATTCCAATTTAGCAACAATACATTTCTGTTTGCAACAGTAAACTTCTGTTTCTTATTTTCTATTTGATCTTTAAGTTCTGGAAATAGTGATTGGTATTTGTGTAGAGTCGATATTGTTACTTGTTTGATCCCTCGAGCTGAGAGGGTACAGTGATACCAATTTCCCTTTCAATTTCAATCCAGTTCGTTCGTTTGTTATCTTTGATCCGTCGAGTTGTGAGTAATTTGACTGGTGCAATTTACATAATTAATTCTCATGCAATGTTATCTCGGTGTTATTGTGTCTGTGAGAATGTTGTCAAATCAAAGTAGTTTAATTCAAATTCTATTCAGCCTTTCCGTGGATATGACCTGTTCTCACTACTATGCTAGTTCATCTTTATAATTTTAAGTTTGAGAGACAGTTTAGAGAAGGCGAGCATTTTGACCTGTGCAATGAACTTTGAACAACGAGAGGGCACAGTCAACAATGTCGTGCGCTTCATCAGGCAAGTATCAAGATGGCACTGTTTGAAGTCTTATATGGCCGGAGTTGCAGATCACCCCTTTGATGGGAAGAGGTTGGGGAGAACCAATGGGTTGGACCCGACTTAATTGAAGTGATTGTCAGGCATGTTCAGATGTCAGGGAACATCTGAAGATAGCACAATCTAGGCAGAAGAGTTATGTAGACAAGAGAAGGAGAGAACTAGAATTTTAGGTTGGCGAACATGTTTTCCTGAAGGTCTCACCTTCAAGGGAAATTCAAAGATTTGGGATAAAGGGAAAGTTGAGTCCCATATTTATCAAACCATTTGAAATTCTGGAAAGGATAGGTCAGGTGGCGTATAGACTTGCACTACCTCCATAGCTGGCAAATGTGCATATTTTATTCCACATATCCATGTGAGGAAGTACTTATTCAATGCCGACCGTGTAATCAACCATGAGGACGTGGAGATTCGGGAGGACCTGACCTATGAAGAGAAGCCGATCAAGCTATTGGATCGAAAGATTCAACGACTCAGAAATCGTACCATACCTATGGTGAAGGTCCAATGGAGTCGAGACGGAGTTACCAACGCTACTTGGGAAATGGAGGAAAGGATGAAGAAAAATCACCCAAAACTATTCTCAGGTACAAAATTATACCATTATGTGTAAATTTGGGGACAAAATTTCTTAAGTGGGGGAGGATGTAACACCCCGAAAATTTTGTAATTTAAAAATTTTAGAAATAAATAGAAATAAAGAACCTCCGCATTATCGAAGTGATAAAACTTACGTACCATTATCGTACGTAAGAAAACATATCATAAAATTCTATAAAAATTATAAATCAACCCCAAATATTACCCCTACGTTTTCCACAAAGAAATTCGTGCAAGAAAAAATCCGATTAGCAAGTGTACATCACACGTGACTAACTACCCAAATTAGGAAACCAAGTCGGAAAATTGTTAATGCAGAAAAATGTCACAACCATAAATAAAATAAATATGTTGGAAAGACTTCTAACATCTTGTATTAGAGACCCATTAATGAAATTGGGCCAATGCATTACTTTTGGCCTAAGAATAAAACTGGAACAAGAAATTACCCCCAAATTCGTACATGTTAATAGGTGGTGATTAGGGAGGTCAAATTAGAATAAAAATTAGTGGTAATGGCCATGCATGGCAAGCCAAATCGTGGCCAACCCTGCATGACACCTTCCCATGGTGTAGCTACCTCTTTTGGGTGACAGAATCCCAAATTTTGTAAGGTAGAATGTAGAACCTGCAGGCCCCTTTCCTAGTCCCATTAGGACATGCAATAGAAACCTAAATCTATAAGAGCTCATCACAAAATGTTTAGGGAAGGTTTGGCAACAAGTTGGGGGCGTGAGCAGCAAGGCTAGGGCACGGGAGGAAGGAGAACGGCTGGGGAAATCATGGGTCTTCCTCAACCTTGCCCTGCATCGACCCAGAACCTGCAGGGAGTTCTTAGCATCCAAAGGTAGGTGTTCTCGGGCCAAGATAAAATGAAACACATACCATCTTGTAGAGCATCGAGTCTAGGTTCATACACACTTGATTTGCCTATTTTTCATGGAGCATACATCGAGCTCTAGTTGTTTTCCCTAAGTCGCGCACAGTTAGGGCTTTTTATGTTCATCCTATTTTGCATGAGATTCTAGACCAAATTAGGTCAAACCCCCAACATAAAAGTTCTTCTACTAGTTGTCCTGGTCAGTTTTCATGTTAAGCAGTTTGTCTAAATGTCATTAGATAGGGAGATATAAGCATGTTTAAAGGTTCATTATGTTTTCCTATTTTCGGGCTATATTTGGAATCGCGTCCACTCCAAGTGACGTGATTCCCGTGCCTAGTTTTGCGTCGGATTTGGCTGACATGATTATTTGAATCACGACCGTGAGGTCGGATGCTATTATAATGCTGACCAATCAACGCGCGCATCAGTTTTCGTGCCGCGTGGGAGTCTGCGCCAATTCTGAACCGCGTCAGGATGACCCGATGCGATTCATGCCGTTTTCCCACTCGTCGGTTTTTTTTTTTATGATTATTCTTTAACGTGTTGGGATAACCCGACGTAATATAGGTTGAAAGGCGGCCTACCAAGCTGACGCGATTCAATTTTCTGCACCGTTTTAGCCTGTATACCGTGTTTTGAAAAACGTCCACTGTGTAGGACGCGATTCATAGGCCGACCCGAGACTGTACTTTTCAGCTAGTCAGTTAGCATGTTAGTTTTCTTGGTGTATAAACATGTTACATACTGTTGAGTAGTGTGTATTGGCCTAAAAGAAATCCACCAATTTGAAAATGGTAAGGGTATGAATATGATTCTAATTTGTAACATATGATTTATGTTCAATTGATCATTATCATATGATCTAGCTTGTTATGAATTGATTTGTTAATGAATATGATATAAATGTGTGGATGAATACATGTTAGCATGGACTTGTTAGTTAACTTCTATCATGATTTGTTTAGTTATATGCTTTCCAATGTTTCAATGATTTATTCGCCAATTGCATACATATTAGGAAAGATCCGTGACATGTCACTTACACCTCTGCACGAGTAGGCACACCCTTCTTAGGGAATTGGGAGCTCTCTGTTGGTTATTCCGTATTGACTGACTAGCGATCTTTTTCTTAAGACCTCCGTAAGTCTCCGTACTCTATGGATTCCCTCATAGAGATCGAGCTAGTTGTACCATAAAGTACCCTGGAGTTAGAGAGCACTTGTTCCGCATACGATCTGTCATTAGTCATCCTCATATCAAGACATTAATGAATTATGAAACATAAGATACGTCGTTATGCTACCCATTTGATCTCTTGAGCTTTTATCATACCTTGACTCTATGATGATCATGTTCTTATTACATTGAGCTTATTATTGAAATTCCGTGGCCATAATATGAATATGTTTGTTCGGCACAACTTAGGACTTCAGTCCATTTGACTAATTCCTGTGCAATAGGGGCCCGGTCTAGTCCTGGGGAGGAGTGCCCCAACGTACTTATTACCCATAGGAGTATGGACTTTTGGTGCTTGGCATAGCACAACGAATACGCAAGATTTGTGTGAATGTGCCTTCATTTGATATGATATGTTTGATATGATACGTTTGTTCATGTGAATACATGATATCTGTATGAATATGGCCAATTCCTTTTGATATGCTTCTATTCTTGAAATTACCTATCCAATGTATATGAAATTCACAATTTGATCTGATATGATATTCATTCCATTCAGCTATTTGACCTGTTAGTATTGCATGCATTGTCATCATGTTCATATGCATGTCCGGCCTACTTCAAATGTTAATCATGTATATTATTGCCCGCACAATATTGAGATATAAATCCTACTGAGCTAGTTCGCTCATCCCTATCATCCTGTCCTTTTCAAGTAGTGATGAGGAACCAGAGGTGTCAGATGGGGTAGGGCAAGAGTGATGAGCACCCGCCATATGAGGAATTGACAGTCTAGGAATAGATATTTGTGTAGTCTATGTAATTGTGAAACTTTCTTAGTTTATGTTTTCATTTGAATAATGGACCCTTTAGTCGGTTCTTTTATGTAAGGTTGTAACTAGTGGATGAAAATGGAATAAGTGTACTTTTGATGACAATATGATAGTCTCAAATGTTTTGTTACGTTTAATTGAGACTCTTTGCTATTCAACTGTGATACGTTTATTTGTATAGTTCACACATCCCCATATTTATTCCGCTGCTAAATATCTGGGCGTGACAAAAGCTCACCCACTCGAGAATGTCATTGGAAATGTAAATGATAGAGTTCATACTAGGTCTTACTATAGACACATTGTTGAATAGGATCACTTAGCATTTATTTCTCAAGTGGAACTAAAAATGTTGTAGAAGCTCAAAAAGAAAATTTTTGGATAGACGCTATGCATGAGGAACTTGGGCAATTTCAAAGAAACAATGTTTGGAGCTTAGTTCCTAGGACCCCTAAAATCTCAGTAATTAGAACAAGATGGGTATTTAGGAATAAGCTGAATGAAGAGGGTAAAGTGATGAGAAACAAAGCTACACTGGTAGCAAAAGGGAATAATCAAGAATTTGTGGTAGACTTTGAAGAATCCTTTGCACCAGTACCTAGGCTTTAGGCAGTTAGAATATTGTTGGCTTGTGCATGTTCTAACAAATTCGAACTCTTTCAAATGGATCTTAAAACTGCCTTCTTGAATGGGTACATAAAATAAGAAGTGTATGTATCTCAACCACCTGGTTTTGAAGTTCATGATAAACCTAACCATGTCTATAAGTTGCACAAGGCTCTCTATGGTTTGAAACAGGCACCACGAGCTTGGTATGACAGGGTGAGCAACTTTTTTGTTAGTAAAAACTACTGCAGAGGTAAAGTGGACTAAACTCTCTTTACTAAATGTGTTCGGAATCATATAACTATTGTTCAAGTCTATGTGGACGACATTATTTTTGGTTCCACTAACCCCTCACTATGTGAAGAGTTCTCAAAACACATACACAGTGAACTTGAGATGAGTTTAATGGGGGAGCTTCAATTCATTCTTGGCTTGCAGGTAAAACAATATGAAGATGGCTTGTTCATCAATCAAGAGAAATATGTCAAGGAGCTACTGAAAATATTTTACTTCAAACAAGCCAAGCCAGCCTCTACACCAATGAGCACAAGTGTAAAATTGGAAAATGATGAAAAAGGTAAAACGGTAGATGCAAAGTAATACCGAGGTATGATTGGCTCTCTCCTTTACCTTACTGCAAGTAGGCAGGATATACAGTTTAGTGTTTGCCTTTTTACTAGATATCAATCTAGTCCAAAGGAAAGCCACTTGATTGCAGTGAAAAGGATTTTTCGATATCTCTCAGGAACATGTGATTTGGGTTTATGGTATCCAGTAGGTAGTAGTTTTGATTTGGTCTCATATTCTGATGCTGACTATGCTGGGTGTAAAATTGACAGGAAAAACACTTGTTGGTATTGTCAATTCCTAGGGGGTTGCATGGTTTCGTGGGCATCCAAGAAGTAACACTCAGTTGCACTCTCCACTGCAAAAGCCGAATATGTTGCTGCAGAGAGTTGTGCAACTCAAGTGTTGTGGATCAAAAGTCAGTTGTGTGATTACAACATTGACATTGGATGCACACCTATCCTATGTGACAACACTTGTGCTATCAATCTTTTAAAGAACCCAATTCAACACTCAGGGACAAAACACATAAAAATAAGACACCACTTTTTGAGAGATGAGGTAGCCAACAAAAACCTGGAACTTAACTTCATTCCAACTGAAAAACAATTGGCTGATATCTTCACTAAACCATTGTCAAAAGATAGGTTACATCTCTGAGAAGGGAAATGGGCTAATGCAAAATTCAATGAAACTAAAGCTAAATTCAGGAATAAATGGCCTTGTTATGTAGTGACTATGTGGTATATCAAATGGTGAAATGGGAAGAACAAGTTAGGCTTGTTCGGAAACTATCATTATGCGTGAGTAAAAATACTCTTCCAAGTATCCATAGTCTTCTTATACATAAAGGTCATCAATCAATAAAATTAAACAAAAAAAAATTGAGTCTTGAAAAAAAACATTGCTTTAAAAGAATGAAATTTTGGTGCTCACTTGCTCATGGATGTTTCTTCTATGTGCACAAGTTTGGCATGAATGTGTATATAACTGCTTGAATTGCTTGAATGTTGTCTCACCACATGCACACATTATGGGGGAGTAAGTCAAAATGGTTTGAGTGAGATGCATGAGGGACACCGTTAAAAATCAATTAGTCATCATATCTCAATCAATTGATCCACATGTCCCTAAATTCAAAGCCTCAGCATTGTTCTTCCTGTAGCTGTCGACAGCTAGGACATCAACTGTCAATAGATGACCTCTCCCAGAACTGATTTTCTGATGCAACGTAGTAGCTGTCGATACTAGACCACCAACTGTCGACAAATCTCTTCTTCCACAACCACATCTTGGCTGTTTCACAGTAGCTGTCGGCAGCCACCTTCCTGATGTCGACAGATGACCCTCTTCTGTGAATTTTTCTTCATTCCTCAACATTTTTCCATGAGTGTGTTCATAATACTTTTTCAAGGGGAGAATTGGTTACTTATATTTACTTACAACCTTCATACTCACACAGTACCAAAGACATTGACTTAATCACAAAGATTTTGAAATAATATTCTGTGCATGAGTTTAGGTTGTATCATTTAGAACACATTGAACAAATCTAATGGCTTTAATATAACTCAGTTGAATAACTTTTGTGGATGGTCATATTTCTAAAATGGGTTGACACGTAAGAAGATTTTTGGACTTAATATTCTCCATTGGCTTTTGACATTAAACAACTTCTTCAACTTGATTTTTTAATTAAGAAAAAAATAGAGAAAAGCTACCTATTTCAAAATTCTTGAAAATAATAAAAAAAAATTGGGGGCAAAGGCAGAGCAATGATGAGTATAACTGAGTAATCGGAGACATGGGCATCACAAATGTCTGTCTTTGCGTCAAAAAGTTCACATGTCATTTGCACAACGGTATGGTGGTTACAAACACTGAGTAACTAGAGGTATGGGTGTCACAATTGTCTACCATCACATCAAAAGGTGAAAATGAACTTGATTACCACTTACCCCACATCAATATGCAACATCATCTAGCATTAGAATTAGAGTGAAGCCTCCATGGTTTTTAATCAAGATCAAATCCTTGTTTATTGACAAATGTTGATTTGAATATTATCTTCTCTCGTGAACTGAACATCACACCACCACGGAATAAGTTTCTCTACAATGGTTTTATTCAAAGGGGTTATCTTATATTCATATGCTTTTGAACGGTGTTTCTAAATACTACAACTTAAGACTCCCGAAATATTATCTCTTGACCATTGTAGAACATTTAAATATCTTAACACTAGTGTGTATAACACTTTGTAATGGGTATGTACCAGTTCTCATCCTTAAAATACCATTTGACACTCATTCCTCATTCATTTCTGTCAAAATCATGTTTTGGCACATTTCTGGACAGCATCTATCGACAGCTGCCATGCGCCTGTCGACAGACGGAATGCTGGGCCATTTAGAAGCCCAACCAGTTCCAATACTGACTGGATTTTGTGGGTCCCCTCTATTTCAAATACTTCCAAAATAGACCTAAAGGGTAACCCACGACTTCTTACCCCTCACCTTCCCTCAAAAGGTGTTTCCTAACCTATTTCAACCCCAACACTCCTCTCTCCAGTACCGCCCTCTCCAAACCTCTTCTATTCTTGCTTCTTCTTCCTCCTATCTTCCTCCTCTCCCTGGATCATCTCCACTCCGTGCATCTCATCTCCCACGGCTCCCAGAAGCAAGCTTCGTGCCTCACGTCAGCGCCACGCTTCACCCGAAGCCGGCGAGGGTTCTAGGGCTCTAGTAGAGCGCCAGAGCAAGCACCGGGATGATCGCATGCTGGAACTCATTGTTCCCCAGGATGTGCAACTCACCAGGGTTCGAGGTGTCTTCAATAAGTATGTCCAGCCACGGTATGTGGATTTCCCCTCTCTGGAGGACATGTTCCAGGGTCCTCAACCCCTCTTTGACACCCAGGGCTGGACTGCATTTGTCAAATCCCACAAGAAGTACTCCCCGACTGCTATGGCGGAGTTCTTCAACAACATGGGGATGGCAGTGGATGAGGAACTATACACCATTGACAAAGGTATGACTTTCCACATCACCCCAATCTCTTCAACCGTGCCTTACAGATTCCCAACTTTGGGTTGACATCCTTGTCACTCATCTCAATTCCTCAGAGTATTTCACCCTCATCACCCAACAACCATATGACTACACCAAAGAGTTCATCAAACTCAATGCAAATACCTTCCCCCCACTCCACCGCATGATTCACCACATCTTTACCACAATCATCATTCCAAAAGATGGAAGTCGGTAACTTTTGACCGAAGTCCACATAAGCCTCTTCCACTTCTTTCTCAAGGCTAAGCAAATCCATCTTCCAAACTCATGGTTGACCTCATCAGTCAATGTTACCAGAATCCAAAGAGACCATTGCCATATGTCTGTCAAATCACCTCCCCCTTGTCCTTCCTTGGCATCCAACTCACTAAGGGTGAGCTTGTCTCCCTCAAGACCCGTAACTCTTATGATATCACTACTGCCCATCAGATGGGTTACAAACTGGCTTCTGGGACAGTCACCAAGAGTCTCAAGGGGCAGGAACTGGAAGAAGAGGATGATTCTAAAGAAGATGAGGACAGTAATGAAGATTCACATCTAGAGCCCATGGAGGATGTTCAAGGTGATGCTGAAGATGTCCCTGGTGAATCGGCTCCACAGGCTGCAGGTCAAGACATTCGGGATTTCATGGTCGATAAGATGGCTCAGATGACCCAACACTTTACTGCTCGCTTTGATCAGCTCAACACCCGGATGGACACACTTGCTAATTCTCAAGTTCAACTCCAGCAGCAGCTTGCTCACCTTACTACTGAATTTCATGAATTTTGTCATCCCACTACTCCTGGGAATGACGATGCTTAGTTTGTCTAGGATCATTTGAGCATTGTGGGGTGATGTCGTTCAGTAACTTCTAGTTTGGGTTTGTGGATCTGTCAGTTATGTCATTTCTCTATTTCCCTTTTGGTTTTGCTTGTGTCATGTACTGGATATCTTTTTGTGCTGTGTAATCCACGTTTCATCAATGAAATCACAGTTATTTATTTTCTTCTATCCATCTGGCATGACTTATCTTTTTGAGTGTTGTCAAAAGGGGGAGAACATCAATTGTAATATTTGCATCATTAAAAAGGGGGAGAATGTTGGGTTACAATGTGTATGATGATGATTGACTGCTTAAATGTTTTTGATGATTGACATGATTGATGTTGCAAACATGATCAAGACATGAAAGATATGATCAAATGAAAAATGAGTTTATGACTATCTATGCATTCATGATATCTCACTAAGAGTGTTTTTCATGTAGGTGTGAATGCACACAAGACAAGCAACAAAACTCAAGTGCAACAGAACTTGAAATACACATCAAGTACTCATCTGTCGACAGGCCCCAAGCCATTTGTTGACAGATAATTAAGACAGTAACAAACAAGCTTCTGGAAGCAAATAAAAAGCAGTAGCTGTCGACAGACAAAGTACATCTATCGACAAATCAGGCTTGCCTGTCGACAGCCAGAGGTTGTCTGTCGAAAGCCCAAGGTTCCAGTAACCAACATGGTTCTAGAAGCCATTTCTAGCAGTACCTATCGATAGCCATATTGCACCTGTCGGCAGCTGCAGGATATGTCACAACATGTGACCGGCATGTGATCTATATTAGGGTGTTCCCTTCTGACATGACTCTCCAAACTTGAACACCACAATATATAGATCATATGGAGTTATTTTCGCAAACAGATGCCTCCACACAAAAACCCTAAGCAAAGGTCAAGATCAAGAAGATTTCTTGCTACTTTGCTTCAACTCTCTTGCCTGTTCCAAGAAGATCCATCTTGTACGAGGAGTTGAAGCCGGTTCGTCCTTAAGTCAAGCTTCATCTTCATCATCTGATCGTCATCAACGTGAAGCTTGAAGTTCTTCTGGACGACCACCTCGAGGAGTTCATCTTTGGATTTGTTCTGCAACTCTGAACTCTTCTTTTCATTTTATTTCCTGATATCTGTGTGTGTGTTGGTGGTTTGAGCGTTCCCTGTGCTCAACCCACGTGTGTGTGGCTGTTTTGAGTGCGTGTTTACCTCAGACACCATGCGTGTGTGTTGTTGGGTTGAACTCGCTTCATAAGCAGTTTCTCTGTGTGTGTGTGGACGGTGGACATAGGATATACAAGTGTGTACTCCGAACCACCCTAAATCATCTTGTCTTGTGGTTTGCACACTCTTACGTTAGATGTATGGTAGGCACGATTATTTGTTCACACGCTATTAGACTGCTGATTTCCCAATCACATTCTGCACGCACGTCAAAGCTTGAATTTGATTCACATCTGTTTTAGTTTTCATCAAGTCAGTGTTAACATCGAAAAGAAGGTTAAATTGGTTTTAATCGGTAGTAATCTATTCAACCCCTCTTCTAGATTAGAGCTTTAGGTGATTCCAAACACCTTACATAGAATCGATCAGCGTGTTGATCGGACCGGTATTTCACATTTTGGACCCTAATCGTGGTTTTCTCCCTTTCTTTACACTAAGTCAATTTAGAGAATGGTTCTTCGAGTGCCAAGTTCAAATTGAATATCCGATTTAGATTCTATCAACTCTTGCATGTCCCTTTCACCAACCCGATTGTGTGGGACCGATTGGCATGCCAATTGGATCAGTGTTACACATTTTGGACCCCTGACTTGGTATTTTTCATTCTTTATAATAAGTCAATTTGGACAACGATTTTTTGAGCGCCGAGCTCAAATCGAGAATCCGATTTGAATTTCCTTAATTCTCACACATCACTTTCATCACCTCGGTTGTGTAGGATCGAGGGAGTGGTGTTGATCGGACCGATATTTTAAATTTTGGACCCTAATATTGGTTTTCTCATTTTCTTTATGCTAAGTATTTAGGATAATGGTTCTTCGAGCGTCGAGTTCAAACTGAACTTCCAATTTGGATTTTGTCCACTCTCAGTTGTTCCTTTCATCCACTCGGCCGTGTAGGACTGATCAGCAGGCCAATCAAATCGGTATTTCATATTTTGAACCCTAATCTTACTTTTCTCCCTTTCTTATACTAAGTCCATTTGGAGAATGGTTCTTCGAGCACCGAGTTCAAACTGAACATCTGATTGGATTTCGTCAACTCTCACATGTCTTTTCATTAAACCGATAGTGTGTGACCGATCGGTATGTCAATCAGATCGATATTTCACATTTTGGACCCTAATATTGATTTTTTTCCCTTTATAAATTATGTGAAATTAAAAATTCATAACTATAAATTATGTGAAATAAAAAAATGATAAGAAACACTCACTTGACTAGCTGGCGCTAGGATAGATGCTCCTCTGTGTGAAAAAAAAAGCCAGCCTGAGAGAGGAGGGACGCCACAACTTGTGTGATGCGCAACTCACTGCTCGTCATCTACTGTGGAAGATTAGTACAAAACTGAGATATCTCCTCACGGACTAAGATATATCTAGCAGAGGGCATCATGAATGCAATCGGATAGGTCAGAGAAGTGCCTGAACTCGCACATGATGATATCACTAGCACAGTGTCCAAGCTATCTCTAAATTCGTACAAATGGCCCTTTCTTGGTTGGTCCACCGCCACCACCCATGCATCAGGTTCTAACTCTAAATGCAACATGTCATCCCCATACTTATTAGTCATATGTTAGTCATATGACTCTTACAAAACAAATTGAAAAGATAATAACTCTCATATTAATTTTTCATTTTAAAATTTTAATCTAAAAATTGTATATGTAAGCTTAACAATCGACCAAGCACTTTTGCTGACAAATACATCTGTCCCCTTCCTCTTATAAGTCCTTTTAAATACCTCACGAAATGAGGGGGGGACGCTGGAGCTTCTGAGTCTATTTTAAATTAAAAAAAATTAGGTTATATAGTAATAAGACATTAATCAATTAGAAAGTTTCTTACCATTTTCTCTCTGTGGGTCGGGTAAGACAACGGCCCATTCGTATGTTTTTTTTTTTTTGGTTGCTTGTCCTAATTGGCTTTGGCTGCCTGGGACTTCTCTTGCCATTGAGAACTGACCCATCTAGCACAAAGTTCTTACCAATACTCCCTCCTCATCCACCCCAAGCCGTACTACTTCCACATATTTGGATTATGGTTGCCAGAATGTTTTACCGCCTTATCCTAGGCCTCCCACACCGTCTTTGTATCATTGGTCAGGGCAGTAATGTAGCACCCCAGAAAATTTAGCAATTTAAAATTTGAATAAATGGAAATAAAGGATTTCCATATTATCAGAGTATTTAAAACATACATACCATTATCGTATGAGCAAGAACACATAGAAAAATTCTAGAAAAATTAAAAATCAACCCCATAAATTATTACTAAATGTTCCACGAAGAAATTCATGCAACAAAAAATCCAATTCACCAAGTGTACGTCACATTGTGACAAATTATTCAAATAAGGAAACCAGGTCAGAAAACCGTTAACACGGAAATGCGACACGAACATAAATTAAATAAAAATATTGGAGACACTTTCGACATTATATATTGATGACCCATTATCAGAACTGGGCCAATGGACAACATTTGGCCCAAAAAATCAAATGAAGCAAGAAAATGCATGGAAATTCGCAACCCTAAATAAGCTAAAAATGGAAGGAGACAATTAGGGTATAATGGGATGCAATTATGCTCTCTTGGAAACCCAAATTTGTGCCTAGCCATCCTTGGAGGTTGCTTGACGGCCAAGACACCCCAATGGGGGAAGAGATCTGCAAAACATGGAAGGGGGCATGCTAAAATCGCAACTCTTCCTTCCTTGTTGCAATATGGCTTCCAAAATCCATAGATGCATAAATACTCTCCACCAAACCCTAGGGGATGAGTTTTACATCTTGTTGGGGTCGTGTGGAGGAGCTCTTGGTGGCCGGGGAGCAGGAGATCGGCCACACCAAGCTCATCTTCTTCCCCTTTACGTCTGCTTCGACCTATGCAAACCGTCCACTTGGAGTCGACCAAAGGTAGGACAAACCTAAACCACATCATGCAAGGGTTATACCCCTGGAAAGAGGGTAACGTCTAGTTCCTAACCCGACTAGAATGCACAATTTTCATGCAGTATACTAGGTGTATTAGGCGTTCTCCAACTAGTGGTATAAACGAGGGTTTTCTAGAGAATGAAATTTCTTCAACAAAGAAGGTAGGTTTTCTCGGGCCAAACATTAACAAATCATATATCAATGTGTAGATCATCGAGTCTAGTTTCATTTCCAATTGGTTTCATCAAATTCCAATTCGTACATCTTGAGTTATAAGCGTTTTTCTAAAGTGGCGCATGTTAGGGACTTTTAACGTTCATGTCAATTTATCACTCATCCGGAGGCCATTTTCAATTATTTAAAAATCATAGATCTCTCCTATTCCATGTTCCCAACAACTTTCATGTTGACATTTTTGTCCCAAAAGCCCTAGTTTAGAAGATATAAGCATTGCATGGATTGAGCCTTGTATTTCTGAGTTTTTTGCATTTTCGGGCTGAGGTTTGAACCGCGTCTGGACCAAGCGACGCAATTCCAGCACCTGGTATCACGTCGACCTTGGCCGATGTGATTCATTAAATCCCGACCATGAGATCCGACTTGATTCTCATGCTGACCAGTCAACGGGCCAAGTGAGACTGCGCATCACGTGGGAGTCTGTGCCTATCTGAACCGCGGCTGGATCTCCGGACGCGATTCAGGCAGGTTTTCCCGCCCATTGCCATATTTAATGATTTTTTCATGAACGCGTCAGCTTCCCCCGACGTGATTCACAACAAATGGCGGCCACATAGGTGAACGTGATTTACCTTCTTCACAGTTTCACCTGTTTTGACTATGCACTACACTATGAAGTGCGTCCACTGTGTAGGACGCGTATTTCCAGGCTTACCCGAGGACTGCTTAAGATGGTATTAAGTGCATGATTTGTATATCTTGGTTCTAATCATCTCATGAGGTATGTTTAATGGCTTAAAAGTAATTAACCCATTTAAAAGCTATAATTACATGAAGGTCATTCTAATTGCTCCCTTAATGACGTGACCATTCATGTAACTTGTGATTCACTCTTCTTACTTTCTAGCTTATTAAAATGATAATTGTCATCTTAAAATATTGTAATCAATGTTTAGTTAAAGTGCATAGCTTCATCTCATGTTATCTTATTAAGTGCTTTCCGCAAGTTTAAAACCGATGGATTGTGGATTGAGACACGTGTTCACTACACACTTGCACGTCTAGGCAGCCTTTCTTGGGGATTTGGAAACTCTCTATCAGTCGTTCCGTATCGGTAGACTAGCGACCTTTTCTCTAAGACCTCCGTAAATCTCCGTACTCCGTGGATTCCCTCATGGAGACCAAGTTGGTTGAACCATTGAAGTTCTCTGGAGATAGCGTGTACTTCCTTTCTCATCCTGTTCTCATGAGTGTGAATTATAATCTAGACTTATGCCATTAATGTAAAGATTGAATTAAAGTATAAAGTGCACTGGTATGCTGCCAAAATTATCTCTTGACTATGGTATCATGAAATCATGTTCACAATTACTTATTACTTGTTCTCATCATCATGATGAGCATGATGTTACACATGCTTACATCTTGAAACTCTTATTGGCCATTAATGACTGTCGGTATCTACATTTAAAATTGAAATGAGATGCTGACTGGGCACGGCGATTGTCCAAGGGCTCCAGTGTGAGATACCCAAATTTTGTTCATTTTATATTATGCATGTGATAGTTACTTGTTATGTAAATAGTGAGTGTATAAATTTGTGTATATTATAATTATTCAATGTGTATACGTATGTATGTATGTTATTTTCTGCGAATATAGGTAATTAGCTAATTTTGTACATGATGTACTTATTTAAATAATGTGGCATGTTGTAGTAATACGTTGTATGTATGTATATTATATATATTATATAAATATATATATATATCATATATATTATATATATGTTAAACCTATTCATGTAATATCTACTTATTTCCGTAACCATTAAATTGTTTATGATGTGTTGCTACATCTATTTTAATGTACATCTGTTTCTGGCCGAGATGCACAGTTGGCGGCAACATGTAGGCCGCTGACTGCATGGCCAGAGGGATTGGCGTCTAGATCAATGGACGCCACCCCCCCCGTTGGTGGCACCATAGGTGGACGCCAAGTTCCCAACTGTATGGCAGATTCAGATTTCGTAACGCTTGCATTTCGTCTGGTTCTAGTTTAGGAAACCCATCTATAATTGTAGGAGACCAACCCTAATGTGTACCAAACCTACCTAGCTCTATAAAAACACCTTGGTTCGGCCAGATCATGGCTTTTGGTCTTTGTGAAACCCTAGAGCCTTTGTGGAGAAAAGATATTCTTTGAGGAGATGGATCCGGTGACTGGAAGGGTTCTCTGGAGATCTGCACCAACTGGAGAATAGCCCATACATAAGGGAAGCATTCCCAACTTTGAGGATCAATCTACATCAATAGAAGGACTAGATATGGAGAGGTTTTGAGCACCTTCTTGGCTGGGCCGAGGAGAGCTTCGACAGTATGATTTGATCTCTGTCGATTTATTTGGAGGCAAGTAACCTATGGATGTCAACCTTACACATGTTCCCTTAGGTCCCAACATTTTTCTGGAATTTTTTTCGCGTCCAGGAACCTCCAAAAATCTCTTGCATCTGTGTGCTGCCTGCAAGGACTGCAGATAGGAAGTTGGCGGCCACATTTGTGCCGCCAAGTTTCTGTGTTGGCGGTACCATACTGTGTCGTTAACATTATTGGCGGCACACACTGTGCCGCCAAGTTCCTCAGAGTTTTAAAGAATTCTTGTTTGATCTCTTTAAGGTGTTAAATTGACTTATGGGTATGTGTGCATATTGTAAAAATTGTAAGTGGTTAGGAATAGTCAGTAGGTCATATCATGAAGTTGTATCGAATTTTTGTGATTTGTGTTAATTATTAAAATTCTGATAATTTAGCTGTGAGCATAATATGACCCTATCTAATCTTGTGTAAGTAGATCTGTTGTGAGTTTGGGTTTAATAATTTTTCTGCAATCATATTATGAATGTCTTTATTATTAGCACTATTAGGTTTGAATGTTATTGTAACGACCCAAGATCCGCATTACCGGTACCTGACCAGTAACCCGAATCCTGACCCGCTAACCCACGAGCCGAAACTCGAAAGGGTAAGAAAAGAGTGTCTGAGGAGAAAACATATAGTAAATGTACAGGTACACTTTAAAACAATTATCACAAGAACAACTCAGAGTCAAAGCTAAACGCAAGAGTACAGTGGGTACAAAGAAAAGTACCACTCACAGTAGCCAAGCACAGACCAGGACCAAAGAGACAAGGCTCCACAGCCATGAAAGCCGCACACGAACACGTGGGGAAAAGGGAGTGAGTCTCAGGAAAGGAGCCAGTAGGGTAACTAACCCCCACCGTAACAACACTACTAAGCATGAAAGAAAGCTCAGTAAGTAAACACTCACAGCCTGTACAACACACAGGAACGGTGGCGTAGTATGCAACTCCCTCAGGAGCGCACTGAGAAAACTGGAACCTCGCAGGCTCGACAGCACTACAAGCACAGCAAACACAACAAGCTCACAAGCAAGAGCCACACACACTCTCTCAAAGTAGGACTAGTAGGGTCTGTGTGCTCGGCATCACCGGCACCATAGAGTCTCACAACCCTAAACACGTGTGCACACTACAGACGCTCTCTCTCGCATCTGGTCCACGATCGGTTTTCCCCCTATGCCTGCCCCTAGCGGTAGAGAAGGGGCTCCACAGAGACCGGCTCGAAACCACAACAAGGAGTATGCACAGGACAGAGTCGCACTCGGCGTCCTGGCTCACTAGCGAGGACAACCACACGCTAGTCATCTAGACGGAGTCGCACCCACGCCTAGGAAACAAACAGAAACGGGAACGCGATAACCCCCACACAAGTACAAACGGAAACACTCTCAACGTCTGAAGTACCGCGCAACGGACAGACACCACGTGTCAACGTCACAACACAGCCAAACACAACGCGAGCACAGGCAGAGACACTCTCTACACCTGGCAAACTGTGCTAACGGGCGGACACCGCATGTCAACACCTCAAACCACGGAAAGGGAAACACACAGCATACTGGGAACACATTTGCAGGTAGATAGCAGCATCGACCACCGCCAACCAGGAAGTAAACGACAACATCACATGTTGCCAAGCAAACAGTAGATGGTAGCATCGACTGCCGCTAACTAAAGGTAGACGACAAACACTCCAGACGTCTAGAAAAAGTAGACGGTCACAGGTTGGCCGTTTACCCAAACTCGGCAGCAAAGAATCATGTCGTTTATATCCTACCTGAAGAACCTGACGGCACAGATCTCGCCGTCTAGTTCTCCCCTGAAGAGCTTAACGGCAAAGGATCACGTCGTTTACCTCTTCCCTGAAGAGATCAACGTCAACATCCCTTGACGTTGACTTCTTCAGCCTCCAGCAGCTGAACCAGCCTCCAGCTGATCCCCACACAGGGAAATCCGCCCCACAAACCACAATCTGATGTAGGGAAACACTCCCCTACATCACACTACACTACCACAATGCCGGTAAAACACGATCCAACACATGGATCGGCCAAAACGCCCTAAAACCCGGCATGGAGAAAAACCCTCCCCAAAGCTCGATTCCACGCAAATCGCACGCACACAAGCATGGAATAGCACACAAGGAAGCTAAAGGGTTTACGTCCCTACCTCAGAAACGCTTAAAAACTCCACATAACCTCGATTCGCGCCGAACCCCCAGGAGCTTCTCGCAAGAATCGCCGCCCGATCCGTCATTTCCCACCCGATCCGCCACTGCCACGCGCATCACGACCTTCCCACGTGCTCCCGTCAGCAACCGGAAGTGCTGGAGAAGAACATAGGTGAAAGAGGAGGGAAAAAAGAGGAGAGGATGAGGGAGAACAGCCCTCGGGTTGCCCCTAAAAACACGGCCGGCAGTTGACAGTTGACGTCACCCCTATTGCCGCCAACTGAACCGCCAACACTTGACGTCCACATCGCATGCCGCCAGTTCTAGCTCCGCAAAACTCAGGAACTAATAACTAACGGCAAGATCGATGGACGCCAAAGACCTGCCGACGAACACCTTGCCGCCAACACAAAGCCGACGCCAGCCACCTGGACAACAACCCACTGTCGACGTCAGCAACTATGGACCAACAGGCACAAACCCGGAAGAAGACCCGAGAAGGATCCGGTAAAAACCCGAAACGTTACAGCCCTCCCCCCTAAGGAATTTCATCCTCGAAATTCACGTAACACAAGGGGAAGCCAAAAGCAATGTAGAGGTACAAAAACTACACGCGCATCACATTCTCCCATTACTAGGTCGACACACCACCCGAGTACCACTGCTGGACAACGCTAACCAGCCGACTACCTTGTTCCACAACCTCGGAACTTAGCAATCCACGAGAAACGGCAGAACTCTGGTACAATCAACACAGTGTCATCACTGACACACCACACCCGGAGAACACGCGACGCAGCAACAAGAAAGCTACCTCCCAAAACGGCAACGCATGGAACGCACCACGGTCGACAGCCTACACTGGCGGAAACTAAAGCCTCAAATTTAGGAGCCAAAATACCCCACAACCTACTGGACTATCCTAGTCCAGTGACGACTCGCTCATCCACCTCAAAACCAACGAGAGGAAAACGACACGGTCGTCCACACAGGGCCCAATCACCTGACACACACAAGCAGGAGTTACTAACGACTGCCAACACACGCAGCTGTACACTCCACGCCGTAGGTTGGTAACTCTCCCTGCGGGGCTTCAACTGACGCGACACACAAGGCACCACTCTGCCGCGATGCATCATAACAGCTCCTAAGACAATTATCGAAAGCATCGGCACAGAATCTCAGAACTCTCCGAACCAGATCGCAACACCAGGACTGGCGCTGACGTAAGCAGTTACTTCAACTCTACGAAGCTCTGCTCACATTGCACCAACCACGCAGAAGACAAAAACATGCTAGCCAAAAGTCACACACTGCGGTCACCAAACGACCTCGTCGTTGGAACCCACAGATTAGCAACCCACTCTGTCGTAAAACACAACCCGACAGAGGGCGTAAATGCCGATAACAATGCGAGAAACGCGGTCAGTAACTCACTCCGTCGCCAGCAAACCCGACAGAGCGCACAGTTGCCTGACAACAACTCGGAAAAATACCTGAGGGACAACCACCACACTCAGGGGGAAGCCTCACGCTACTAACCACAGCTAGCACCAGTCATAGCAAAATCGAAAAGTCACGCGGCGATGAGAACCCAAGTCACATCGCACTCGCGGACAGTCCGCAACACACGGAACAATGTCCATTGTCGCCACTAGGTCTCACACAGACCTTCCTCGCGGTCCGACAAGGACAACAGACAAACGTGGAGAAAATCTCAATACGCAAATGGTATCCACTATCACCACTAGGTCTCACCAGGGACACCAACGCACATGGAGCCACACAACTCCAGAACCACTCACTCCACGGCACAACAATCCGCGACAAAACACAGAAGACGTTTGGAGTCAAGCCAGCACTTGGCACCTCACAACGTCAACAACGCATGGCCGAGTACTAGCAAGCCAATTGACTTCACTTTCACCAAACGAACGACAGGAGACTCCGCCACTGGCTGCAAGACTCACCACGCCACGCACAAAAGACCACAAGCCAAAGGGCATAACAGGCCACACCGGCTCCAACCCTTAAGGCACAAAACACAGAGCATCCAAAGACGCTCAAAGTGCAGCACACATAACTGCACCCAGGGCCAACACAACACAGTGCCCACAGAAGGGGACTCTTCACCAGAGACCCACAAGAAAAGCGTACGGAAACCGACGACATTTAGAGCACAACGACCACCACGTCGGCTCTAGAAAGGCACGCAAAAACATGAAATACCAACTCTGCCGCACGGGGATCGAAAACCACAACAACTCCATGGCGCACAAGAGTAGGATAAACCATCTTCATCGCAAACGATAAAAGAGGTCAACACCGGAAGGAATGGCATGCAAAAGACCTTCAAGGCACAAGCCGAGGCGCACACCAAATAATCCTTGCTCGGCACACCCAGCAAGAAACACACGGCGAATCCAACACCGCAACGCCACAACCTCCCACTAAGGTCGTGACACACGCATGCACGACTCCCACAAAACCAACGGAGTCGTCCACAACACGGCGGCAACCCTCGGCCACACGCCGAGATCGCACGCAATCAGGCGAGAACAACGTCCCACCACAAACATGGCCACCTCAGACCTCACAAGGTCGAGAGCCGACAACACAAATCGTTTCGGACCCCAGACACACCACGAGGTCGGGAACCCACATGCCGGTGCAACCACAAACTGGCACCCAGGCACAAAACTACGGAACCAAGAAAACACCGTAGCGGAGACCACAGAAACTCGGGTCCACACCAAGCCAGACCAACATATCCACAGAGACAAAACACAGCAAGGACACAATCGCCGTGTCAGCTCGGGCATCGAGCCGTACTTAAAAGTGTCGCGTAAGGGCGTTGTCACAACAACAACATCCACTAAGCCGCTACCACTGCCCCTAGAACTATCACAACGACACACAGCAAAAAGGTCAGCCGACCCAAGGGTGGCACAGAAAACAACGACACGAGGAGAGCAACCAGCTCATCCTCAAAACACTCCAGGAAAGATAACTCCACCAAGGGTCGCCACAATGCGCACCCTAGCAACACAACACACACGTGGAGTATCACAACCCTGAGCAACCACCGAAAGCAGAGGAAGGAGACACGTAACGCAACGAGTCTCTTCCAAACACAAGACGGAAAATCATACGCAAGACTGTCGCTTCCACAAGAAGCACAGCCAAAAACACAATCACAACACTCACCAGACCACCATCTGGGAGAAAAACGCCGGGCACAGGAAACAACACAATCCATCGAGCCACGGGCACATAAAGTCCCACCGGCGCAACCGAGACACTCGGAAACAACACAAAGCAACCTGGCCACGCAACAGCCAGATGCACCACCAAGGGCACACACATTGACCGGAACACCGCGGCAGACTGTACACACACAGTCCAACCGACAACGACAGCTCAACAACTCTACACCCTCCCGGAACCTCTCAAAGGTGCCAGAACACCACAGCGCAGAGCAACTTATTGAGCTATCGACACAAGAAAAACATGGTCAGTCGAAACTCTACACTGCCCAAGGGGAACACAAAACTACAGCGTACTCCTGAGGTTCAGGCCGAGTCTGCTGTGGTGGCGGGGCATCCTAGCCTCCTGCTAAGGTGCTAACACAGCCACCTCCCAAACACGACATCGCCTAGGAACAAGGGAAATGAATCCACACAGAACAAGCACACACACAAAACGCAAAACGACTCCGGTTCGCTTGCTGCTACTGTACTCTTCACACTCTGAGCTATTCGGAACATTTCTTATATGTCTCGACAGACCAGGCTCTGATACCAACTGTAACGACCCAAGATCCGCATTACCGGTACCCGACCAGTAACCGAATCCTGACCCGCTAACCCACGAGCCGAAACTCGAAAGGGTAAGAAAAGAGTGTCTGAGGAGAACATATAAGTAAATGTACACGCTACACTTTAAAACAATTATCACAAGAACAACTCAGAGTCAAAGCTAAACGCAAGAGTACAGTGGGTACAAAGAAAAGTACCACTCACAGTAGCCAAGCAAGACCAGCCCGGAGAGACAAGGCTCCACAGCCACGAAAGCCGCACACGAACACCTGGGGAAAAGGGAGTGAGTCTCAGGAAAGAGACCCAGTAGGGCAACTAACCCCCACCGGTAACAACACTACTAAGCAGGAAAGAAAGCTCAGTAAGTAAACACTCACAGCCTGTACAACACACACAGGACCGGTGGCGTAGTACGCAACTCCCTCAGGAGCGCACTGAGAAAACTGGAACCTCGCAGGCTCGACAGCACTACAAGCACACAAACACAACAAGCTCACAAGCAAGAGCTCACACACACTCTCTCAAAGTAGGACTAGTAGGGTCTGTGTGCTCGGTCCCCCACGGCCACAGAGTCTCACAACCCTAACCACGGTGCACACTACAGACGCTCTCTCTCGCGTCTGGTCCACGACCGATTTTCCCCCTACGCCTGACCCTAGCGGTAGAGAAGGGGCTCCACGGACACCGGCTCGAAACCACCACAAGGAGTACGCACAGGACAGAGTCGCACTCGGCGTCCTGGCTCACTAGCAGAGGACAACCACACGCTAGTCATCTAGATGGAGTCGCACCCACGCCTAGGAAACACAACAGAAACGGGAACGCGGTAACCCCCAACACAAGTACAGACGGAAACACTCTCAATGTATGAAGTATCGCGCAACGGACAGACACCACGTGTCAACGTCACAACACAGCCAAACACAATGTGAGCACAGGCAGAGACACTCTCTACACCTGGCAGACTGTGCTAACAGGCGGACACCGCATGTCAACACCTCAAACCACGGAAAGGGAAACACACAGCATACTGGGAACACATTTGCAGGTAGACAGCAGCATCGACCGCCGCCACCAGGAAGTAAACGACAGCATCACATGTTGCCAAGCAAACAGTAGACGGCAGCATCGACTGCCGCTAACTAAAGGTAGACGGCAACACTCCAGACGTCTAGAAAAAGTAGACGGTCACAGGTTGGCCATTTACCCAAACTCGGCAGCAAAGATCATGCCGTTTATATCCTACCTGAAGAACCTGACGGCACAGATCTCTCCGTCTAGTTCTCCCTAAAGAGCTTAACGGCAAAGGATCACGCCGTTTACCTCTTCCCTGAAGAGATCAACGTCAACATCCCTTAACGTTGACTTCTTCAGCCTCCAGCAGCTGAACCAGCCTCCAGCTGATCCCCACACAGGGCAAATCCGCCCCACAAACCACAATCTGATAGGGAAACACTCCCCTACATCACACTACTCTACCACAATGCCGGTAAAACACGATCCAACACATGGATCGGCCAAAACGCCCTAAAACCCGGCATGGAGAAAAACCCTCCCCAAAGCTCGATTCCACGCAAATCGCACGCACACAAGCATGGAATAGCACACAAGGAAGCTAAAAGGTTTACGTCCCTACCTCAGAAACGCTTAAAAACTCTACATAAACCTCGATGCGCGCCGAACCCCCAGGAGCTTCTCGCAAGAATCGCCGGCCGATCCGTCATTTCCCGCCCGATCTGCCACTGCCACGCGCATCACAACCTTCCCACGTGCTCCCGTCAGCAACCGGAAGTGCTGGAGAAGAACATAGGTGAAAGAGGAGGGAAAAAGAGAGGAGAGGATGAGAGAGAACAGCCCTCGGGTTGCCCCTAAAAACACAGGCCGGATCAGTTGACGTCAACCCCTGTTGCCGCCAACTGAACCGCCAACACTTGACGTCCGCATCGCATGCCGCCAAGTTCTAGCTCCACAAAACTCAGGAACTAATAAGTAACGACAAGATCGATGGACGCCAAAGACCTGCCGATGGCAACACCCTTGCTGCCAACAGAAACCGACGCCAGCCACCTGGACGTCAACCCATTGTCGACGTCAGCACCTATGGACGCCAACAGGCAACCAACCCGAAGAAGACCCGATAAGGATCTGGTAAAAACAAACGTTACAGTCTATTGTAACTTCTACTTAAGGGAAATAGTGATGAATGCACTTGTAATGTGTTTTATTGTTATAATTATTTTACAAACCTGAAAACTAAAAATTTGAACATGCAACTTGTTTACTGTTTATATCCGGTGATAAAGATTTGGACCTATTTTGGTGACAGTAAGTGTGATTATTAGTTAAACCATAGAAATAGTCATACTGAGCATGTTAAATTTAATCCTGTGTGATTTAGTAATTATAGCATGTCTAGGACTGTAATATGATTTCTTTTTTATACTATGAACAGGAGTATCATGTTAGTCAATTGAAGCATGTGCAATTTTAATAATGCATGTAAAATGATTAAATAGTACAGTACTGTACTATGTAAACAATGTGATGAAATGTGATAAAGTGAACGTGTAAAATTGTCGATATGACACTGCTACCATAGAGTCTGAGAGTGTACCATAGAAAAGTCCCTATGGGAGGCTCAACGTATGTGACATATATCCTAAGGGCATTAGGATGAACCCTAGAGGTGGACAAGTACCACTGGATACGGTGGAGAGGGCTTCTCTCAGCCTGCACAGTTACCATGATTCACCACTAGATTGCCCAGGTGGCGGGAGTGTGTCAAGTTATGTGCTATGTGCTATGTGATACGGGTGTGTGCGTCCTCTAGATGGTAGTTAGGACTATGTGTCACGGAAACTTAAGTGATAAAATGTTAATAAAGTGTAAAGTGTAACATGTGAATGTGGCACGTGGTAAGTGCAAGTGATGTGACATGTGTTAAGTGAAAGTGCAAGTGAAACATATGTGAAAAGTGTGTGAAACCCTGTGTAAGTGAAAGTGAATGTAACTGAGGGAGTAAATGCATGTGAAAAAATCTAAAGTAATATGTTAATACGTTTATGTGTATATTTATATCATTCATATGTTAATATGTTGATGTAACATCGTGTTTAGTATCATATTATATAGGTTAATAACCTCTATGTAGTAGCATATGTGAATGTGTGTATGTAAACATGTAAGTTGTGCAATGTGAAAGATGAGCATGTAAAATTGTTAAATGAATAAGATAGCATGTGAACAAATGTAAAACCATGTAATTGTATTTAATTCATGTCAAAACAGCAAGTAAAGTGTGATTATGATTTTGATAAATACATGAAAGAATGTCTAAGTTCCATGATAGACATGCTATTCACTTAGTACATAGTTCCATGCTTAAATTGTGTTGCCCGGTTGGCTAACCCGCAGGGGGGGTGAATGGGTCTTTAAATTAAATTTATCTGATACAAAACCTGAACCCAAACAAACATAAAGAGTTCTTGGAAGGGATTAGTAATGGTTAGTAAAAACAACAATCCACAAAGAAGACAATCACAGAACAACACAGATTTATCCTGGTTCGGATCTCCCCTCCTTAGGAGTCCTACGTCCAGTCCCTGAGGAACCCTCAGGATTTCACTAACTAGGGTACAGTCCCCCTATGGACAAAAACAACCGCCCAGCTCAGCTGGTCTTCCTTCACCCCTGAAGGAACACAACACCCTGGTACCACCAGGTCTTCCTTTAATTCTGAAGGGAAAACACCACCCTGGAAACCACCAGGTCTTCCGTCACGCACGAAGGGAAATACACAGGAAAATTCTTGAAAGAAAATGACTAGCCCTAGATCAAGCTTTTACAAAACTCAATCTGAAGCTACAAGCACTGAGAGTCGAAGATCTACACAAAGTGCACTCTCTCAGAACTAACTACACTCTTCCTTAATTTTTCTTCTCACAACACAGGGAGCTAAGAGCCAAGATCGAAAAGAGTGAATTTGTGCTCTAGAGAACTTTCGAACTTTTTAAAATGCTGCAGAGTTCTCACCGCTCTAAAAAAAAATTCTCTATCTTTGTCTTCGGAACTTCATCTTGTATTTGCATCTCCGATTTGAATGAGGACAAGGAGATGACCGTGTTCTCACAGCTTTGGTGTACGTTAGACTGAAGGATTTGTGTAAGCTTCCTGTCAACAGTCTTTTTTTCTTTGGAGCACGCAAAGAGATAAGATCTTCTGAGTTTGCTGTAGTTCCTTCTGTGTCCGTTGTGTAGGATAGTACATCCTTAAGGTTCTGCAAGGTTGAGCTTTAATGGTAGACAGCTATACTATCTCCGATGTCAATCAACGTCAAGCAATAGACACAAATATAGTAGTAACACTTTATCGTTCCAAAAGATGCATGCAGAGAATACATGAGAATGGAAGATATGTTCTGTGTCCATGCAGAGATACTTTCAGTCTTTATTAAATGCATGGCAGTCAAACAGACGCGATGCGACTTTGACTATTCAACGTTTATTAAATCAAGACAAACAAATAATAATAGAGACATGACGTATGCAATCGTTATGAAAGACTAACAAAGCGTTATGAACAAATTACTATAGTGTCAAAAGAAGTCGTTTGATAACTTATGATCGTTATCACAATCACATTTTTATAACTCTCAA